>JAABOM020000075.1:11549510-11574418 GCA_011800125.2 Solanum clarkiae
AGTTGGACTTGTATTTTCTTGATTTTCTGTATTTTTAGTGGCTTGTACGCGTGACAACCAGTCCTTGGGTGGGATTTAAGTTTTATGAAAAACTCTCAGTTTGAGTTTATTTATTTTAAATGCTTCCGCATTGTTATATATATTATTCTTTTTGAATTAAGGCTGACTTGCTCTAGTGAGATTGAGTAAGTTTCGTCACGCCAAATTTTTGGGTCGTGACACAATGCTAGTGCAAAATCATACAATTCAAGAGTGAAACCATGCTAGAAAAGTCAGTGTAAAGCTATCAATAGATACTTGGTAACACCCTCAAACAATATACATTAAGACCCTTCATCAATCCTCACCATAGACCTTAGATTCATAGCTCCAAACATAACAAAATAGTCGCAATATCATAGACCCAACATAATGTGCAGTGATTTTCATAATAGTTAAAACCCATGAATAAATCAACTTCAAATTATGCATTTTTTGAGTAAAGAGAGCTTGAGTATCATGGGAGAAAGGAAACCATGAAGAAACCCACACACCTTAGCTTTGGAAAGACTCTTGGTGAAGATTGAAATTGGAGGCTTGAAGCTTGAAAAAGAATCTTGAAGGAAATTCTTAGATCCAGAAGAGGTTTTGAGATTTGAATTTAGGAGTGAAAATATGGCTAAATGTTTTAGTGAGTATTGGGGAATATTTAGGATGTCATGAGGGTGAAATATGGCTAAGTATAGGTAAATACACATTTGGGAATACTTAGGCCCATGACTTAAAAGTCTTGGACCGAAGTTAAGACTAGCAGAATTTTAACACTAGTGTGCGCCCTTGGCGCGTCACGCTAGGGGCGCGGAAAGCTCACCGGAATTTGACATTTGAAAAATTGAAATTACTAATTGTTTGCTCTAAAATCGGGGTTAGACCCTTTTCCCCATAATTTTGACCGCTCGAACAAGAATATGAAGTTGGATTTTCGATATCACACACAGATTTTGAGATATATGGAAATTATGATTCCGGGCACTTTCGAGGTATATTTTTGGACACTTTTTGGGGTCGTTTCAAAAAATCATGAGAAGGACCATTAGCAAATCCATTCATTAAATTTAGCATAAATATATGAGAATAAGACCATAACCAACATATAAGATCATGCGGTCTATTACATAGAATCTTGATGTTCCATGTACATCAAGCAAAGAGGAGTCTAATTTGTCAAGTAGGCTCGATCTTCAACCTATAGGCTCTATCCTAACACGGTGATAATCCATCATTTGACCCCACCCTTTAGGCTCTATCCTACCATGATGAGTGTCCATCATTAAAGCTAAATGGATCCATTAGCACACCTTTAAGGCATAAAAAGATAAACATCATTCTATGGTGGCATATAGTTATGGAACTATGGAATCTACCAAATCCCTCTCGGTGCTAAGTCATATCCCATGGAATACATAAATCATGTATATACATACCTTTCAACATAGTTCATATTTTATCAAGACATACTTTCATAATTTATAAAATAGTCATCAAAATCATTCATGAAAACATCTCATGTCATAAGAATAGTCCATCTACTTATCTTTTCATAAAATGTGGGTAGACATTCCCACCTTAGCATCATCATCATAAACATTAGGGTCCTCAACACCCTTTTTATCATAGCATCATCATTGTCATAAAACATCCTTTTACATACTTGAGATCATAATCATGAAAATTTATAGCTTTATCATCAGAGACTAGGGCTAAATATGGGTCCATGAACAATTGAGTCAAAATTATACAATTAGGTGAGATTCATATAGAAAAACATGCAACTCAAAATTAATTTAGATCATTCGTAAAAGAACCCACATCAAATCATTAAGTCCTGATCATGCATACTTAAAATCACGTACTTTTACTTGAAAGTCACATAAATCATATAATTCTTCATAATTGATACATAATTAGACACAATCATCATATAGGAATCATAATTCATGCTTTGGAATCATAGTATAAAAAGACCATAGGAAATCATCATGAAATTTTGATTCAAAGGAGAAGTGAGATTGGGCTTCATGGATGAAACTAATCCATGAATAAAGCCCTACATACCTCAAGTAAAAATCTTAGAATTGAAGATAACAATCTACAAAACTTTGGCCAAACCTTCCAGCACTAGCTTCAATGGAGCTCTTGTTCTAGAGAGAGAATTATTTAAGAACTCTTAGGAGAATTTTGAGGATGAAAGACTTTGAATGAATTACGAATTGAACTTATAAGGTCTAGGTCGGTTAAGGTAGTTAGAGAGTATAATGATCCGACCTAGAGGCCTAATCATCACACGGTGAAAGAAATACCCGAAGGTACCTCACCCAAGCCATCTTAAGTATTTATAGGCATAAACATGAGAAAATACGAAATTTAAAAATGGGAAAGGGTCTATGGGAATTTTTAAGACAATGAAGCAACATTAAAAAGCATGACTATCTAACATATCTTGTCCATAAAGCATATTAACTAGTACATCGATGGACGAAATCGGTAATTGTTAGTTTCTATCAAATAGAAAAGACTCCATAATTAAACAACATAGAAAGTAAAAGTCTCAAAAGGGTCGCATATACGTCATCTCAAAATAAAATACAATCTAGAAAGAGAAATGATAGAGTCTCTAACTAAGGGCTCACCACAAATAAAAGTGCTAGTCTTTAACGTTGAACACTAGCCATAAACCGATGGAGGAGTACCTTTCCCTACATGGTTAAATCATACAGGAAAAATATGCATTAGTACGTTAGAATGTACTAAGTACGTACGATGCAATGCAATGTGTGAAATTGTAATACCATCATTCATAAGTAAAACATATAAGTATACATGAGAAGTAAGGTACATGGATATGAGCTCAAATATGTAATAAGAAAAATCACTTGATATGAATAAGAGTCAATGCATGAGATATCATAGTTAATGGAAACATATGATATAATCTTAAACCTCTGGGAAAAGACCTTAACCAATATTTAAGACTATGTAAGCTACTATATGGAATCTAACGTAACCCCTTATATTGGCACGGGGAGACCACTTGCTAGGTGGAACTCCATCAACTTTGCATGTATCCTTATAGCATAAGTCGCCAATGTGGATCCACTATCCTAGCCTATAAGGGCTTGTATAGTGGCACACAGTTGATGCGACAAAGGGTTGCTTCTAAGGTTCCCTTACAAAACCCCACCATAATGTCACATTCGGTGCTAAGTCATCCCATGAAATTTTTAAAACATAGCTTGGTCAATTAATGACACTTAGAATCATAAGTAATAATTATAGGAGTATTTCAAACTTAGAAACCGCCAAGTGAGAATTGTTCTTTCATCTTGGGGACCTCTCTTTAAACAATTTTTAGGACAATTATTAACATGCTTATATCTTTGACAAATCATAACTTTAAATTCGTCTTTAATGCCCTAATCATCATTATAAGTCATGCAAAGCTTTACTTGAAAACTAGGTGGGCTAGACTTTTTAAATGGAATAATCATAAATTATATAAGTCATCAGAATATATTTTGAAAGATATGTAAAACCTCCTACACTTCATTAACAAAACTCATCATTGGGGTCATCATCAATAGCTCAAAAACATGCATATACTTAGTAAGAATATCATAGGGTATCATAAATATCCTTTAGTAACATAAAACATCATGAAATCATCATAAGCATGCATCATATCTTAAGGGAATTAAAGAAAGGCTAACAATACGATATGAAGGTCTTTATGGGTGGAATGATACCCATAAATCAAACTCACGTACTTTAAAAGACTTGGGAGAACAAACTAAGAATATTTTGTGAAGAACTTTGAAACCCTAGCCCTGCGTTTCCCTTTTTTTGAAAGAGTATTGCCTTAGAGAAAATTAAGAGTGGAAGAATGGGGAATTAACTAAGAGAACTAGGGATTTAGGGGTTGGTTTAGGACCCTTTTTGATCCCAAAAATGATAGGGCCTAAGAATAGAAATTATCAAATTGACAAAACTGTCCCTTATTAAAACTGCCAGATTGATCCTACGAAAGCCTATTTATGGGTCGTAGGTCAAGCCATAGACCATATGTCCTATCCATACTGTTAATTTTTTCAAAATTCCTGAAACTTATATGCTGAACTGAAAACCACAAAACATTCTTTCGGTCCATATTATGACTTATGAATCGCGGTTGGACTCGTAGAGTCCTTCCACACTTAGTCATTGTTCTTATTTTCTTGGATCATATCCATGAAGGGGATTCTGCAGGCCATATAATCTTTCATGGGCCGTGCTGGTAAATCGTATGTTACTTCCAGAAAACTCCAAATTTCCTTCATGTCTGATGATCCCACCCACGACTCTATCTATGAACCATCGTCCTTTCTATGAGCTGTCACTGGGTGTGTGGGGTTACCCTACCCTTGGAGACTTTTTCCCTTTGTTGAAGTTTATATTTAAAGGCCGAACCTACGGGTCATAAGTCACCCCTCGTGAACTTGACTCTAGGTCATTTCAGGATAATTTTTCTGCACTCTTAGGCTCCTAAATTGGGGGTCGTTACAATATCTCTCTCTTGAAAATATTCGTTCCTGAATGTGGTTAAAGAGCGGCTCTAAAGAGTAAATCATCAGTTAACAACCCAACATGCATGCAAAAATACAACTTAAACATCATTTCGTAAAAGTTTCAAAATCTACTTTCAAAATATGTCTCAAAATAGTCTATAAACATATAAATTAGTACATGCATCATATAAAACTAAAACTCAAGGAATTAGACGTTCTAGGAAGAAAATCTTAATACATTAGGCTTGAGTAGAGTGGAATAGATATAGGTAATGTCTCATATATCCACTTCCACTTCCCACGTAGCACCCTCAACTTGTTGATTTCTCCAAAGTACTTTGATGGATATAACTTCTTTGTTCCTTAGCTTTTTCATTTGCCGGTCTAGGATTTCAGCCTGTATCTCTTCATAACTTAAATCCTCTTCAATGTTCACATCATGTAAGGGAACTTTGGAGTTTGGATTATCTATGAATTTTCTCAACATCGGCACATGAAAAATCAGATGAATCAAATATATCTCATTAGGTAAATCCAATTCATATGTGACCTTTCTTACTCTTCTTACCACTTTATAAGGCCCTATATACCTAGGGATTAACTTTCCTTTTTTGCCAAACTGGATCTCATCTTTCATCGGAGACACCTTCAAGTAGACCTAACCACCGACTTGGAACTCAAGGTCCCTTCTCCTAATATCCAAGTAGGACTTTTATCGGCTTTGAGCCATTTGCAACTTTTCCCTTATGATTCTAATTTTCTCCATAGCATTCATAACCAAGTTCGATCCTATTAATGCCACCTCATCAACTTCAAATCACCCGATAGGTGATCTACATTGTCTACCATACAACACCTCAAATGGTGCCATCCCAATACTTGCATGAAAGCTATTGGTGTAGGAAAACTCATTAAGTGGAAAATGTTCATCCCAACTCCCCCAAACTCCAATACATAAGCCCTTAACATATACTCTAATGTTTGAATAGTCCTCTCGGCTTGCTCATCGATTTGGGGATGAAAAGCGGTACTCAACTTCACCTTAGAACCAAGTCCTTTTTAAAAAGACTTCCAAAAATGAGAGGTAAGTTGGACACCATAATCTAATACAATGGAATCCCATGTTACCTCACGAATTCTCGGATATACAAGCGAGCATAATCTTTGGCACTAAATGAAGTCTTGATCGATAAGAAGTGAGTCAACTTTGTCATGTGGTCAACTATTACACATATGGAGTCAATTCTTCTTGCTCTTGGGCAAACCCACTACAAAATCCATATTGATTTCTTCCCACTTTTAAGTAGGAATCTCAATCTCTTGGGATAGACCTCCTGGTCTTTGGTTCTCCACTTTGACTTATTGGCAATTAGCGCACTTAAACACGATTTGGACAATGTCCTTCTTCATTGATCCCACTCCACCAATAGATATCCCTCAAGTCTCTATACATCTTTGTAATGTCGGAACAAATGCAATACGAGGAGCTATGAGTTTTCTTGCAGAATCAACTTCTTTAACTCACTATCATTTGGGACACACAATCTCCATTAATATCAAAGGTGCACCATCTCTCCTTTGTGAGAAAACCTCTACCTTTCTTTCCTTTACTAAGGCTTTTAACTCAACTAAAGTAGGATCAAGATCTTGCTTAGCCTTGACATCATCAAACAGAGAAGATTCGGACCCATAAAGAACTATGGCACCACCATTTCCGGACTCACTCAGTTTCTCTCCCAATCTAGCCAACCTATGGACATATTTGGTCAACTCCCTTTTTCCATCATCTTCAAAATGAGGCACACTACCCATGAAAACTCTACTAAGGGTGTCGGCTACCATGTTGGCTTTTTTAGGATGATACTTCACGCTCATGTCATAGTCTTTGAGGAGTTCTGACTACTTTCGTTGCCTCAAATTAAGATACTTTTAGGTGAATACATATTAGAGGCTCTTGTGGTCAGGGAAGACATCCACATGAACCCCATACAAGTAATGTCGCCAAATCTTCAAGACAAACACTATCGCCGCAAGCTCAATGTTATGAGTTGGATAATTCTTATCATGCACTTTCAATTGTATAGAAGCATAAGTAATCACCTTACAATTTTGCATCAGTACGCACTCCAATCCAATCCTTGATGCATCACAATATACAACGAACCCATCATTTTCTTTTGACAACGTTAATATTAGGGGCAAAGTTAGTCGATCCTTCAAAGTTTGGAAGCTTTTCTCACACTCATCTGTCCATTAGAACTTTGCTTTCTTTTGAGTTAACTTGGTGAGTGGGGACGAAATGAAACAGAAGTCTTGCACAAATCTCTTATAGTAGGCGGCTAGACCCAAGAAACTCCTTATATCAGTAGGAGTCAATTGCCTTGGCTAATTTCTCAGTACTTCAGTCTTCTTAAAATCAACTCTAATACTATCACATGATACCACATGCCCAAGGAAGGCAACATCATCTAGCCAAAACTCACGCTTATCAAATTTCGCATCGAGCTTTTGCTCCCTTAGGGTTTGCAATACAACCCTCAGATTCTCCATGTGCACTTCCTCACTTCGGGAGTAGATAAGAATGTCATCAATGAACACCACTATTAATATATTAAGGTAGGGCTTAAACACACTATTCATAAGATCAACAAATATAGTCAGAGCATTAGTGAGACCAAACGGCATCACTACAAACTCAAAGTGACCATACCTAGTTCGAAAGACTGTCTTAGGAATATCACTCTCTCACCCTCAATTGGTGATACCCGGATCTCAAGTAAACTTTGGAGAAGTGTGTAGCCCCTTACAATTGATCAAACAAATCACCTATCCTTGGAAGGAGATATTTTTTTTTTTTTGATGGTGACCTTATTAAGTTGCTAGTAGTCGATACACATATAGAGTGACCCATCTTTCTTTCTCACAAACATTGGAGGACCCCATAGAGATAATAAAATCCTTCTCCAACAAATCCTTAAATTGCTCCTTTAGCTCCTTCAACTCCATGGGAGCCATTCTATATGAAGGGATTGAGATGGGTTGAGTATCAGGTAGGAGATCTATGACAAAGTCTATTTTTTTTCAGGAGGAACACCCGATAATTCATTCATAAAGACATCGGGGAAATCATTAATAACGAGGACTAACTCAAGAGAAGGAACTTTAAAAGTAATATCTTTGACTCTTACTAGATGATATATGCACCTCGTGGATCTGGGCCTTTAAGAAAAAAATGAATTGACCCCTACATGAAGAGTTACTACCTTTCCACTCAAGAATTGACTCATTTTGGAATTGGAACTTGACCCCGCGAGTTCTACAATCAGTGGAATCATAAGAAACATACAACCAATCCATCCCAAGAATTACATGAAAATCTACAATGGAAAGCTCAACTAGATCACAAAAGACCACTTTATGCAAAATAGAGATAGGACAATTTCTACAGACTCTTCAGGCAATAATGGACTCTTCTATGGGGTTACTTACTTAATAGGGCTGATGGAGGACTATGAGACATGCATAAAATTTATTAGTAAGGAATGGGGTTACAAACGACAATTTAGCTCCCAGATCTAAAAGTGCATATGCATCAAAATATAAGACACTCAACATACCGGTGACAACATCCAGAGCCTCTTCAACCTCTTAGTGACCACGGAGAGCATAACACCGATTGGTCCTTTGGCTACCTTGGCCTTGGGCCTTATGCCACTATTTTTACAATCTTTGGAATGGTAGCCAGGCTTCCCAAAATTAAAGCAAGCATTGGACCCAGCTAGACACTATCTTTTGTAGAGTCTTCCATACTTAGGGCAATTTGGGCTTTGGGGCTTAGGAGTAACCCCTTTGCCTTTGTAGTCCGGGGAGGAGTATTGGTGGATCCTTGCCCACCTCACTTTTGGAAACCTTGGAACTCGTGACCACTTCTTTGGTGAGAGTAGCTCTCGCCATTAACTCGAGACCTCTTGACCCTCTTGCCCTATCTCATAGCTTCTCCTCCTCTATTTGCTCTGCATAAGTCATCAAGCGAGAGATGTCCATCTCCTTCACCAACATGGCCGTCTTGAACTCTTTGGACACTAACTCAGAGACATTAAAGATGAACTTGCTCATGTGGGCCGGATCCGCAACCATCAAGGGAGCATACTATGCAAGCTTGCTAAATTTGATGGTGTACGCCCTCACTCTCATCGACCCTTGTTTGAGGTTGATGAACTCTTGGACCTTGGCCTCCCTTAGCTTAATCGGGAATAATTGATCCAAGAAGGCACACTTGAACTTTTCCCAACCAATGGGACCTGCTTCTTGGCCTCACTCATCCGCCTATTTCTTGTACTAAATCTTGGCTACCTCTTTGAGTTGGTAGGCCACCAACTCAGCTTTTTCCTCTGAAGGGATACCTATGACTACTACTACTCGGTAAGCCTCCTTGATGAAGTCAATAGGGTCCTCCTCCATCTTGGACCCATGAAATTTTAGAGAGTTCATCCGTATAAAATCTCTCACCCTCATGGCCGGAGTAGGTACTTGGGAAGGAACAACTATCTCCTGATTAGCTTGGTTGGCCAATGCTTGGGCCAACAAAGTGAAGGCGGCTCGAAAATCCACATGAGACACTCCGTCATCTTGTTGGAGTGGAAAAACTTATTGCTCGAGAGTGCCTATTTGGTGGGGAGCTCTTCTTGGAGGCATGATCTAGAAATAAGAAGAATATCGTCATTAGTTATAAGAATACCTTATACAACTCTAAAGGCATGACATGAATAAGAAAGAAGGGAAGACTTTTCTAAACCATTTCATAGCCTATAACTCAAGATAGTGGCGCGCTTCACAACCTTGAATAAGACTCTATTCAACAGGGTATTCATAAACATCTGAAGAATATTTTAAAACCTTATGCTCTGATACCAAGTTTGTAACAATCCAACCTAGGGGCCTAGTCATCACACACAAATGAGATACTCGAAGACACCTTACCCAAGCCATCCTAAGCATCTTAAGAATTCATAGACATAAATAGAAGGAAATGCAAACTGTAAAAATGGGGAAGGGTCTATATGGGCCTTTTTAAGACAATGAAGTAATATTAAAAGCATGAATAACTAACATATCTAGTCCATAAAGCATATCAACTAATATATAGATGGACAGAAATGATAACGATCGATTTCCATCAAATAGCAAAGACTCCATAATTAAACAACATAGAAAGTAAATGCCTCAAAAGTATTGCGCATACATCATCTCAAAAAAAAAAACAAGGTAGAAAGAGAAATACTAGAGTCCCGAACTAAGGGCTCACCACAAATAAGAGTGCTAGTGTTGAATGCTAGTCTTGAATGCTGAATACTAGCCACGAGTCGGTGAAGGAATACATGTCCCTACATGGTTAAATTATGCAGACAAAATATGTATTAGTACATTAGAATGTCCTAAGTATGTGAGATGCAATATAATGCATGAAATTGTAGCACCATCATTCAGAAGTAAAACATATAAGTATACATGAGATAGAAGATACATGGATCTGAGCTCAAACATGTAAAGGAAAATCGCTAAATATGAATAAGAGTCAATGCATGAGAGATCATAGTTGATGGAAACATATCATAGAATCATAAACTTATGGGAGAAAGCCTTAACCAACATTTAAAACCATATGAGCTACTACATAGAATCTAACATAACTCCCTACGTTGGCATGGGGAGAACACTTGTCGAGCGGAACTCCATCAACTTTGCATATATATTTATAATATAAATGGCTTATGTGGATCCACTAGCCAAGACTACAATGGCTCCTATAGTGGAACATAGTTAATGCAACAAATGATTGCTTCTAAGGCTCCCTTATGGAACCCCACCACAATGTCACATTCGGTTCTAATTCATCCCACGGAATCTTTTAAGACATAGCTTGGTCAATTAATGACACTTAGAATCATAAGTAGCAATCATAGGAGTAGCTCGAGCTTAGCAACCACCAAGTGGGAATTGTCCTTTCATCTTGGGGGACTCTCTTTTAACATTTTTTAGGAAAATTGTAAACATGATTATATCTTTGACAAATCATAATCTTAAACTCATCTATAATACCCTAATCATCATTATTAGTCATGCAAAGCTTTACTTGAAAACAAGGTGGGCTAGGATTTTTAAATGGAACAATCATAAATCACATAAGTCATGAGAATATACTTTTGAAAGACATATAAAACCGCTCACACTTCATCATTAACAAAACTCATCATTAGGGTCATTATTAACAACTCAAAAACATTCATAAACTTTGTAAGAATATCATAGGATATCATGAATATCATTTAGTAACATAAAACATCATGAAATCATCATAAGCATGTATAATATCTTAAGGGACTTAAAGAAAAGGTAAAAATACAATATGAAGGTCTTTATGAGTGAAATGATACCCATAAACCAAACTCATATATCTTAGAAGACTTAGGAAGAACAATCTTGGAACCTTTTGTGAAGAACTTTGAAACCCTAGCCTTGCGTGTGAAGAACAAACTTGGAACCTTTTGTGAAGAATAAAATTGGAATCTTTTGTGAAGAATTTGAAATCTAGCCTTGCCTTTCCCTTTTCTTGAGAGAGGATTGCGTTAGAGAAAATTGAGAGTGGAAGAATGGGGAATTAACTAAAGGACCTAAGGCTTTAAGGGCTAATTTAGGACCCTTTTTGATCCTAAAAATGACAAGATTTAGAAATAGAAATTGTGAAATTGATAAAATTACCCCTTATTAAAATTGTCGGATTGATCCTACGAAAGCCCGTTTATGGGTTGTAAGTCCTGTCTGTCCTATTAACTTTTCCAAGATTCCTGAAATTGATTTGCTAAGCTAAAAACAATAAAACATTCTTATGGACAATATAATGGGTTACAGATCGTGGTTGGACTCGTAGAGTCCTTCCATACTTAGTCATCTAGGACCCTATCCATGAAGGGGATTCTACGGGCCATGCTTGTAACTCGTATGTCACTTCTAGCAAACTCCAAATTTTTTTATGTTTGATGATCTCTCCTACAACCCTATCTATAGAACGTCATCCTTTCTATGGGCCATCACTGGGTTCATAGGTTATCCCACACTTGAAATTTTTTTCCTTTCCTAAAGTTCATATTTAAGGGTCGACAACCTACGGGTCGTAATTTCTTATACGGGCCATAAGTCACTCTCATGAACTTGACTCCAGGTTTTTTCAGGCCAACATTTCTACACTCTTAGACTCCTAAATTGGGGCTTGTTATAAAGAGTCAAAACGATGTGTTTAGGACTTAAACAAATTAGAAATATCAAAAATGCCCATTTATTCAAAACTGTTGGAGCCATCCACGAGACCTCGTATTCAGGCCATGGTTCAACCTACGGACTGTGACTTGGTTCATTAAACATGTGCCATAAAAGTTGAGCTACTGGAATTTTCATATTTCAATCCATGAATATGTAGGACGACCCGCCCTTACTTCAACGGGCCGTAAGTCCTCTCGTAGAGTGGTCCCAAACTTAGAAAAATTTAGGCTCTTCAGGACTCCTTTCTACGACACCTTTGATGGGTCGTGGTTCTATCTACAACCCATCCCATTAATTCCTAAATCAACTTCGAGAAACTCCCAAAATTTCCATCTTTCTGGACTCAAGTCTACAAACTCACCTACGACCCATGGTTACTTTCATGAGTTGTATGTTGGCTCGTATGACCAAGCGACTTCAAATTTTCCTCAAATTTCCATTTTTCAAGCTAACATGCAGGATGTTACAATAAACTATTGCCCATGAGACATATGTTATTGTTTAATCTTTAAGTTATATTCTGCCTCTAAGGAAAAAGTTATTGTGTTCCCTATAAGTTAGACCGAGTAAAAATGATGTAAAATATTGCCCATGGGCGCAACTTGTTCTTTGAAGACCTTGGGCTAAGCCTTACCTCTAAAGCAAGAGTTATAGATCGTCTAATAAATCAATACATAATGTGGTACTATCAAGTCTTTCCCATGAGGCTTAATGTCAAGCCCCAAGAGGGTACCTTAGTGTGGTCGGCACTCAAAACCATTACGGGCTCCCAAGCGAGCTACTTGAGCTCATCACTTGTTCAATTAGAGAAAACTCTATAGAATCAAATAAATATTTATTTGGGCTTAGGGATGTCAGAATCAATAAACAATTAACTCAAATAATCAACTTTATATCAATAAAGATGATTTTCAAGACAGACTCCAGGTACATCATTTTACTCGATTTATGAAGTCTCTACAAACTATTAAAAAGGTATCAAGACAAGTCCAAGGCTACCTCAAAACTATGAAAAGAAAGACGTAGCACAATCCTGAAAAATAATCCTTCAAATGCTAAAAGTTGTCATCAAGACTTTAGAATATCCAGAATCTTCAATGAATCATTTGCTGAGGATCCCTAGCACCTGTATCTGCATCATAAAAATATGCAGTATCAAGTGATGTCAGTACATGGAACATATGCTATGTAATATAGCTAAATGAAACAACATGCATCAGAGTACTCAAGAAGAATTAGCTCAATTCGACATCAATATGGCATGCAAATCTAAAACAATATAAACAAAGCCTTCATTAAAGTAATTTTTATAATTTTTTTAATATGCATATGCAACTCAGTAAAATGGTATGCTTTTACTCGTAGGGAGTTTTTTCGAATTGACAATCACCATCTATGAGCAAGTGATGATATAACAAGTGTTGTTACCACATCCATCCAATACTTTGTTAGGATAGAAGACATCAACTTAACGGATGCAATATAAATCATTCTCTTTTGGGACAAGAGAGTTGTCCAAATCAACAACTATCTTACACTAGTTACATAATTTATGGTGTCAAGGTCAATTTATACTCGTACCCAAATTAGTGTTCAATACTACTCTCAAAAGATTTATTCATATCAAGTAAATATACTTAGCTTATTTTATTTAGTCTCATTGGACTTTAATTGGAAAAACTCAAACTCATCTCAAAACATCATCATCATCTCTCATCAAAAATGTATTTTGAAAATAATTTACCTCGTCATCAAAACTCTTGTTCAACATATCATATAACTCAATGCTCAATTTCATCAAAAAATTATTTAAAATATGCATCAATCAATCATCAAATAGTGCATGGGAAAGCCATGATCATCAACTTAATTAGGGTTCATTGGAAAGTATCCACAAAGAACAATCATAATACTGTAGGACATAAAAATAGTAATTTTAATGCATCATTATTAAAAGAGTAATAGAAAAAGTTTAACTTAATTGGAATTAAAAAAACTAGGTTTGACTCAATTCAACACTCAATTTAAAAAAACGTTGATGTCGAGCACATTAACGAACTCAATCCAACGCTATGATAGTGTTAAATACCTGGAAAAAAATGAAAATTTTACTTAGAATTAGAAGACCTTGATAAAATAACTTGAACTCTAACTTTTCTCCTTTTGATTTAGCTCTCAAAATAATCTGAGTGATTATAAAGGTATGGGTACCATTGGGTATTTATATAAGTCTTAATTTAATCCGAAAATGTCTAATATTTAATTAGAAAAAGATAAAAAAATATAAAATTTGCTTTCATTAAAACTGATGATAGGATCTATGAAATCCAATCTACAGGTCGTAGTTCTGTCTACAACTCCTAGATGATTTTCGTGGAAGTCAGAAACTTTTTCTTGTTCTTTGGTCCTCCTCTACGAACTACAATCTATAGTCTGTAGAAGCATCTACGAACCATAGAGTTAGCTCGTAGAAGGAGTCGCAAAAATAAAAATTTCTTAAGTATAGAGCGGGAGCATAAGACGTACATTACGAGTCATAAAAATTATTATAGATCGTAAAACCATCTTGAGGAAACTGGAACAGGGTGAAACTATCTACGTCATGGTTCAGGACCACCTATTTATGGGTTGTAGAAACTTGTATGGGTCGTAGGATACAGGTCGTAAAGACCCCTCGTAGAACTCAGATCTTTTTACCCCTCTTAAAATCTCTTCTACGAAAACTCTATCTATGGTTTGTACATTTATCTATGAGTTATAGAGTAGTTTGTAGATCAAGTGCAAAAAGTTAAAAAATTTCTAATTATGGAAGCCAACCAGGAGACCCCATCTACCAATCATAGAACTTTCTACGGGTTATAGAAGTGTCTTCATAGTGACTGACAGTGATTGAAATTTCTCATATTCTTCTGGGATTTAGCACATTCTAGGTTAGGCTATTTTAGGGGTGTTACCATATCTCCACTTGAAATCATTCGTCCTTAAATAATGATGAAAGACATCAAGCACAAATACAATCAAACATCTAATACCCAAAACTCAAATGCTCAAACATCAAGAATATACATCAAACTCAAAATATTTAGTGTGTGTACCAACGTGACACTCGATCCAATAATTAGTGTGTGTCGACATGACACTTTATCCAATTTGTATGGGCATGGTACATGATCTAATATTTAGTGTATGTCAGTGTGACACCCAATCCAATATGTACTGACATAGTACAAGATCCAATATGTATCGGTGTGGAATCCAATCCAACAATCACAATCAGAATGCATGTCCACACACTTATAAAACAAGTAACAGGTTCATGTAAACAATTTGAGGACAAATAATCATTTCAGTAGGTTCATTCCATCTTTCTCTTTTCAGGTATATGCAAGTATTACTAGCATTGCAGTTAACAAGCACATATAGCACAAATAAGAAAATAAATCATCACTTACCTTGAAACAAGCCTTAAAAATATCTAAAAGAATTAATCTTTCCCCTTTTTCAATCCTTTGGCTTAGTCTTGGTGTAACAAATAAGAAATATAATAAATCAATAAAAAATGGTCTACAATACCCAAATTATATCAAAATGCTAACCTTGATCACTTCTATCATCATTTTCCCCAATTAGGACTTTTTTTCCACTATTAATTTCAGACAAAACCTTTCCCTAAGAGAATTCTCTAGATTCTGAGGTTTATGAATCAAATTATAGTTGGAAGAATAATTAATCTACCTTTAACAAAGAAATATGTGAAAAAGTGAAAAGAACAAACCCTTGGTCATATCTAGTTTCTCAAAACCAAAGAAGTAGAAATAATAATGATTTTAGCTTTTTAAACTTAAATCTGTGACTGGCCGCTATGGAGGCACCCAACCCATTGTATCGGGAATAATCCTGTTGTGGTAGATTACATGAAGATAGAAACTCGATATTTGCATCCCAAACCTCCATTTTGCAACAGATCCTAAAACCTTGACATTCTAAAATCAATCCTTCACGCCGAGATCAATTTCGAGAGTTCAACTTATCCGAATTCGATTCTGTAAAATTGTACAAGCTTCTTATTGTCTTGGCTATCAACTCAATTAATTAAACTCATTATTCAGGTTTCAATCCATTATCGGATTATCCCATATCTCACCTGACTCAAATTTCATTCAAGTCTGGCCTAGGCTCAAAAAATTTGCAAGTTACTACTTGGGAGTTTTTGGGCCAAAGTTTCTTCTCTATTGATCTGTCCATAATGACAAGGACATGTCGTCAGATGGCCTCTTTAATTAAAATTTAAAAAGTGACCATTTCAAACCTCTATAAATAAAATAAAGATCTCACATGTAAATATATGAAAATATTTTATAATAATAAAATTTAAAAAAGCTTGAGCATTATTTCAGTGGAATAATAGGATCAAGATGAATAATCATGTTACGATACAATTCTAATTTTCAAATAAAATATGTACTCCTTGTATTCAAACTCTCTTTATGTGGAAACAACAACATACTATACGCATTCCCAATTGCAAGGACTAAAATTTTCATCTCTTTAGAATTACTTTGTACATCCATTTTGCAAGAAAAACGAAGAAAAGAAGTTGGAACTGAGAGTGCATACCTTTTTTATTAAAAAAAAGAATTTTGATTGAAAGAGGGTATTCTTGATTGTCTACACAAATAAATCAATTTTATTTGACATTGATGAAACATTACTTTCCATCAATCTTGGATGGAGCTAAAAATTCACTATTTTTTGGCTTTGGGGTATGATGGAATAAAGCAAAATAACTCTTTAAACTGTCTGCACTTCTTTCAATTGTGAAGTAACAGTTAACCTTTGAGGCACTGGGGTAATGTTGTTGTTGTAATGATGAAACATTACATAAATTGAAATTTCAAATAATTTAAAATCTTAATAAACACAATCTTTAAAAATTTGACTTCAATTGGATTAATTATTTTGTGTTTTTATATTGAAATATATTTGTATTGTTATTTTTTTTTTGGTTATTTTCACTTTTATAAATGAATATTAGAGTTTTGATTATTATTAATAAAATTAATTTTCTCATTATGGTGATCTATTTCATTATAAAATATTATTAGCTTATATACTTGATCAATATTTTACACGTGTGTGTAAAACATTTATGAAAATATTGTTACATGAAATAAAAATATTATGATTTTTAAATAAGTAAAAGAAATTGATAATAAAAAAATAATAAACATTTTAAAGTAAGTTGAGAGGGAGCATGATATTTTAAAAACAAAAGAGGGTTATCTACAAGCAGCAGGTTGGCGAATCCGAGTGGAAAATGGCACTTGCATTAGTGCAACTGCCGACTGCCCCATTTCGGTCTCTTAATGTTCCAAAAAGAACATTTAATCTTTGTTTTCAACCCTTATCTACTTGTTTGCCCCCTCCAGGGAATGGTAATCGTCGTATAATTGTAAAATCTTGTGCGAATTTCTCCCCTATTGTGTCTCCGGATGATCAATGGGGTGTATGGATGTCTCTTTTCGCAACTGGGGCTTTTGGTCTCTGGTAAATATTCACATTATAATGTTCAATCTGTCATACTGTTAATCATAAAAGCTACTGGGTCTCTAGTTTGGCCTATGCTTTGAATTGTATACCATTGGTCATAATTTTGAGTTTACACTTTGATTTATCATTTTATCTGTAATGACTATTGTTGGATGATTTGTAGTTGTCCATAGTATTTTGTCGTGAGTTTCTTCATCTGTGTTATTTCTTTCTTTATATTGCTTTGGACTAATTTTTTCTCTTGAGCCTTTGGAATGGAGGTTGCGAATTAGAATAGCACACTAATAGACTAGTAGGGATAGGTTGATGTCTGGTCTTGGGGCATAGTAGGGTAGTAGGATTAGTTGTATCTTTAGATCTTGTGTTGTCAGTATCCATCCTATATATGTTAATTTTATTTGTTAGTAGTCATTCTTCCTTTTTTCTTTTTCTTTTCCTTTACCTTTTTCCCATGTCTTTAGTCTGCTTATGGGTTTTTGAGACTAGAGTTTCCAAGAAACAACCTCTCTATCTCTGTGAGGTAGTGGTAAGGTCTGCGTATATTTTACCCTCCTCAGACCCCACTTGTGGGATTTCACTGGGTATGTTATTGTTGTTGTTGTTTGAGCGTTTATTGGAAACGGTTTCTCTACCTCTAAAGTACTATTGTGAGTGTGTTGTTGTTGTCCAAAGAACATATGTTGGTTTGACATCTGAATTATGAGAATGTACTGAACTCTTGAAGGTCAGAGAAGACTAAAATTGGGAGTATGGTTAGTGCTGCATTGGTTAGCACATTGGTGGGGCTGACTGCAAGTAATATGGGCATTATTCCTTATGAAACGCCAGCATATTCAGTTGTGTTGAAATACCTGCTACCATTGACAATCCCGCTACTCTTGTTCAGAGCAAATTTGTGGCATGTGATGCGCTCTACCGGTCCTCTACTCTTGGCTTTCTTGTTCGGCTCAGGTCCTTTTTCTTACTAAAAGTACTGCTCTTTTCTCTTATCTCCAACATTAGTTTATATCCTTATGCCTGAATTGCTGAAATTAAAGCAGGCAGTAGTTTCTTTTAGTTCTGGTTGTTAAGGCACTATTTGATGGGACTAAACCTTGCTAATCTTAGGATTTAGTTTCATTAATTAGTTGAAACATTAGCAAACGGGCTTGAATTTTCACTAAATACAATGTTTTAGAATATGTAAGGTAATTGGATATGGTCATGCAATAACTTGATAAATCAAATATTGTTTTATTCTTTTACTTCGTTAGATCATTGTTTGTCTGTGTACTTAGCATTGCTACATGTGAGTAGTTTAACCAAGAATGTTCATATATCCGCCGTTTACTTTTTTGGGAGCAAAGGGTCAACCATTAAAACTGTATTTCGAGATTTTTTTAAGATAACCCCTCAAAATGACAAGTATGTCACAAAGGCTCTTGCAATTTTTGATGGTGAACCATTTTGTGCTAAAATGGCATTGAAAGCACTTAGTGATTGTTCTGAATGAATCTGTAACATGCTCAATCAATTAAAGATGATGGGTGATGCATCATTATCTTTGTTTGAACACGATAGAACCTAAAGATGCCTTAAGGAATGTAGAAACATGTCTGAATTGTACACCTTGCAATATTAAATTACATAGGTATTAATTTTATCAATATAGTAATAACTGAGTTTGTTGGTATCTGTTTCAGGTATGTAAGAAGTACAACAGTTTAATTTTTTAAAGTACCATAATGCATGATATATGTATCAAATTTTTATCAATGTAGTCAGAGTTATAACTTTTGACATATGAGTTCACTATATGGCCACAGATTTGCATATTAATGTTTTGATAGAAGGACAAATAGGAATGCATGATTTACATAGACCAAAAGCCCCCATTGATAAAAAATGTCATGCATATATCCACAGGTGACACTATAGGTGATCTGAAAGAAGTTTTTATGCCTACCTAACAATTACCATGGGAAGGGGAGCCCTTTTGGTGAAGAATTGACTGTTGAGCGATTTAGGGAAGCACAAAGAAACTAAAAGGTAGTGAAAGGAAAGATTAACTGTTCTTCTTACATACATGTCAATCTTAGCAGTATATCATAGCTAAATTTTGCATCATTGTTTCAGAAATGTAATAAGCACAACTCTTCAATTTTTTGAAATACCATATTAAGTTAGATTTATAAAAACAGATTTTTTACTCATAAGTATGTCTCAGGTTTACCTTATTTTGATAAGCTTCATGTCTGACTTTAGAATCAAGATATTCTTGGGCTTTTAACATGAATAAACACTTACAGTTCAGTGGTGATGTTACATAACTTTTGAAACATGGTGAGTTCTAGCCACTGCATGGGCACAAATTGACAGATTAATGCTCGTGTCATCTTCTTTTTATTGTATATGCAGGGCAATCTACTAACTGCAACTTTCAGATAGTGTGTAAAAGCCTTTATGTTGTTTTCATATTTTTTCTTCCAATGTGACAGCCGGGACGATTATTGGGACTGTGGTGGCATATCTGATGGTGCCTATGAGATCACTTGGTCAAGATAGTTGGAAAATAGCTGCTGCCCTCATGGGCAGCTACATTGGCGGAAGTAAGTAGTGTAACAAAACCTTTTTTTTTTTGCAAGGGGCTCCATGGAGGGTGGATATTCCCTGTATGTTTCATTTGTTTTCTGGTCATGAATGTATATTTAATCGGAACTCAATCTCAGATATAAAAATTAAGCTGCAACACAAGTTGAAAATCAAGTCAATTGAACTAAATAAAGGGAAACTTCGGTGTCAGGTTCAATATTTTTGTGGCTTACTTTTTGGTTAATGGCAATATTTGGTTTAATATTTCTAAGCTGGTTGAACTCTCCTACTGCTTATAAGGTTCTATACATCTTCCCTTTCTTAACTAACTCTAGATAGTAACCAAAGAATGATTTCTGATGCCGTAATGACAGAAGTCCGAGAACATAAATCACCAAGAATGAAAATACTCAGAGTTTGCTATTCCAATTGTAAATTTGAACAAGCTTTTGAAGAATCGTAGATTTTTAAAAGCAGTGAAGCACTTCCCTGGAAGATTAGGACAAGTACATCAACAACAACAAACCCAGTGTAATCCCACGAGTAGGATATGGGGAGGATAAGACGTACGCAGCCGTACCCCTACCTCTATGGGTAGATATGTCCAACTGACCCTTGGCAACCCGCTTCCTTTATCCGGCTTGGGACCGGTAATGTGAGCGAGCTCACACTGGATGAGTTTACAAAATCAGTGCAACTTGAATTCAGTTTTGTTTGGAAAAATTAAGAAATATTTAGGATATATTTTTACACCTTGGCTTTCCATGGCCAAAATTTCCAGTTTGATGTTTTAAGTGATCTATCTGAGAAGAGCTTTTTGATTAAGGACTTGCTTGCAAACGGTATTAATCATTATGAAGTCTTTTAATATTTAGATACAGAGCTGAACATCTTCAGAATGTTCTTCCTGATTCTATATTTTCCAGTGTAGGAATCATGTGAAATGTTATGCTTATATTTTCTGTTGCTGCACGATAACTGAGACAATCACACATACATGCACACACATATATAAATTTCTGTATATTCTGTAGATATAATACATCGGAATCAACTTCCCATTGGGGTGGGAATTTTTGTTTGTGCAAACTTAATGGTCTCACAGCAGAATTACATCATAGATGGTTCCACACCTTTGTCTTTGTCAAAAGCTAAAGTATGTATTCCTCATTAAAAATACTTTTGTTGCTTCCTTATTATCCGATAATGTTCTGTCTTGTGATTTTGCAGCCATTAATTATGTTGCTATCTGTGAGGCACTTGGTGTGTCTCCATCAGTTATGGCTGCAGGTGTTGCTGCAGATAATGTTATTTGTGCAATATATTTTATTGTGCTGTTTTCATTGGCATCCAAAATACCTTCAGATGCTTCGTCATCAAGTGGTGGTAAGCATTATTTACGGCATAAAAATAATATCATGAGATTGTTTAATATATTGTTCCTCGCATTTGTGTGCATTTCCTTTGATATTTTGCTTAGTTTCTCTGCTTATAATCAACTTAGTTCTGATAAGAATTTTTTATTCTATGCTTTGTAATTCACCATTACTGGATTCTGATTTTCTCTTTGGAGTTGTAGTTATGAAGATATAGGCATGGTTGTATCTTTAGTTGGGTTGTCTCTTATGATATTATCTACTTTCATATGCAAGTTTCAGTTGCCTCAAAAATAAGGTAAGTCCAATTGCCAAGTAGTTTACTGTTCTATTTTTTTGCAGATGCTACTCAGGTTGTGAAGTTAGACCATAGCAATGAACCTGTGCTGCAGATTGCAACAGCAGTTGCCATTTCATTTGCTATTTGTAAAGTTGGCACTTGTTTTTGTCGGTTTTTTGGAGCTCAAGGATGTGATCTTCCTGCTATCACAGCAATAGTTGTCCTTTTAGCGACATTGTTCCCTGCATATTTTAGAAACATTGCAAATGCTGGTGATGCAGTTGCAATAGTCTTGATGCAGGTAATTTAAGTGCCTCAGTATTTTATTCTACTCTTTAAACCATCCGAATTCATATCTCGAGTCACATTTTAGGTGATCAATCAAGTTAAAAACAATGGAGCAAGTTTCTTAAGAACCATTTTTAATTACAGTGAGATATCTGACACTTGTCATTTATAATTAGACAGGTAAAATTGTGTATTAAGTTCATAAGTTACACTTGAGCTTCCCTTTGCTTTAAGTGTTAGGTCATAAACAAGTTAGCCTATACTAAAGACACATCTTGAATTGAGTTATCCTAAACATTTCTATTTTGTTCTCATAAAGTTTCCTTTGACATATATATCTTGAACTTTTGTTGTACTTTTTGTGAAACAGATTTTCTTTGCTGTTGTGGGTGCCAGTGGGAGTATTCGGAATGTCATCAATACAACACCTAGTATTTTTGTGTTTGCTTTTGTTCAAGTAAGTGTACATCTTATTGTGACTCTAGGGTTAGGGAAGGTATTTGGGATGGATCTAAAGATGTTGCTTTTAGCATCCAATGCTAATGTTGGAGGCCCTACAACAGCTTGTGGAATGGCCACTGCGAAGGGATGGGCCTCTTTAGTTGTTCCTGCTATTCTTGCTGGCATATTTGGGATTTCTATTGCTACATTTCTTGGCATTGGTTTTGGAATATTTGTTCTCAAACGCATGTAATTTGAGTGACTAGCACTTGTAGTTATCTCCTTTGTTTTGTAGTATCTTTCGTAGGTTACTTAGCTGTTTCTGCAAATGTCCACTGTTGTATTATTGTCTGTTCTGATGTTATCCTGGCTCTAGCTGATTTTTGTTCCATACAGTGAGCTACATAACACTTTTGATGTTTTATATGTTTGCACCCCGGGAGCGATAAATCTCTTGGATTTTATTAACCAAAGAGATTTTGCGTTATTATATTGTTAGTCAGCACCATCAAGAATCTCCAAGAAATTCTAAGAATTCTCGGTATACATTTGTTCTAATCCTCAACCCTCTTTTCTAGATTCATAGATATTGAATCAATCCAATGCACTAATTATTAAGTAACAACATTAATCATGAATTTTAAGTTATCTATGGATATATTATTTTGTGACTAATGATGTATTCCATTTGTGACAAATCATTATTTCTCTAGTTTAATTTGGATTAAAAGAAGTTCTCGTCACAACAAATTAGAAACTGTAGTTAAATTCGACAGGATATTAGTCACTTTCTATCAGCAATTGAGTACCTAGTGAAAATTGAGAAGAAATGACTTAGGTATTTTTTCATATGAGATTTGAATCTAAGATTTTATGTTTTTCATTCATTTATTGACCACTAAATTACACCTTTGGGTGCATCTAGATGAAAGTTTGACTTGAAAAATAATTTTAATCTACACTCAAAAGAAGAGGGATTGGGTATTTTCATTAAATTAAAAAAAATCGAAAAATTATAGAAATACCCAATTTATGTTATATAATTCTATATAATCCCGATTCTTTTAAAAAATTACAAAAGTTCCTTAAATAATATAAAATTGTAATACTTATTGATACAAATTACAATTCCTAGTTTTCTATGTATCATAGTTAACATCTCTTAATGCTCCTACCTTTTCGACATGTATCACTGATCGTTTTTTGTATCAAAAAGAAGGGATTTTTGATAATTTTGAAAAAGTTGATATTAGTTGGAATTAGCTCTTAAAAATATGAGATTTGTGTAAGTTACCGAGAAAAATTCCCAAACCCACCAATAGAGTTCGTTCAAATCAAAGACAAATACTAAACGAATTGTTAATCCTTCCTCTGTCTCATTTTATATAGTATCCTTTCTTTTATAGTCCGTCTAAAAAAGAATGTTACCTTACTATAGTTAAAAACATTTTAACTTTAAAATTTATTCTTTACTCTTAATAAAATGATTTATAACCACACAAATATTAAAAAATTATTTTGAACCATAAGTTTTCAAAGGTTTCTTTTTTTCTTAAACACCGTGTCAAGCCAAAAAATATCATATAAAATGGGACAGATGGAGTGACAAAGTACGAATAACCCAAAATATTAGAATGTTTTGCTCAAATGACAAATATTAGATATATTATTATGAGTTGTAACATTAGATAATGAATTGCAAGTTCTAGCAATTACAGGTTTTAACAATTTAATTAAAAGTTATAACAAATATATACATTATACCCGTTTCATACGAATTACATACTCAAATCTGTTAGGATGTATGTTTGAGTATGTAATGGTATGGATTGGGTATGATGTATATATTTGTTATAACTTGTAATTAAATAGTTAAAATTCGTAATTAATACTATGTAATATTACAACCCATAATAACATATCTAATATTTGTCATTTTAGCAAATCTTATAAAAAAAAAAAAAGTAAAGCTAAAATATTTTTTTAACCTTAATCGAACTCTAACTTTAAAATGTTCCATTACTTAGAAAGTTTGGAGTGAATATTTGCCATGTAATCTACATTCATGCATGACCCAATCTGTTTTTTCTCCTTTAGGTGCTCTCCCTTTGTAGAAAGCAAGAGCTTTCTTCATACCAATAAGTGTTCTCAACTTGAATAGTATTATCTCTTTATTTTATCAGTTGCCTTCCAATATCCTGCACCATTGCTCTGTTTGTCCTTAAACCACTTGGGTAATTCTCCTTTACACAGAAGAAGTACCACTCCTTTTCACCATTTTAGCCTTCTTTATGCAGAGAAAATGTGTATTTAGGGAGAGAGAGTCAAGCAAGAACTTGTAAGAATGCCAAATTCAGAATTTAGAAATATAACATATATATATATATATATAATAACAAAAAATCAAGTCCACCGCGAAGACATTCAAAAACAGCTCTACCGTAGTTTTTAGCAGATAACCCCAATTTAGGTTTAATAGTACATCCCAACAGGGGACGACCATAC
>JAABOM020000075.1:11574518-11607911 GCA_011800125.2 Solanum clarkiae
TGCACTAAATGGATCCACTAGTATAGCAAGGGTATAACATAATCCTATGTTGGCACATAGTTTTAGGAAAGGAGTATAGACCCTTGAAGATAGTCCATGCCGGCATCCAATCCATCGGTGTTAAGTCTAATCCTATGGAATACTTAAAATAATCATAGTTTAATCACTTGTAAGAAACATGACATGAGCAGATCTTAAACATTCTTGACCTCTAATGGTGAGCCTAACTTGAAACATGAGAGTAAATCATAATCATACATGAACCCTTACTTTAACATGAATGGCTCACAAGAGGTAAAAATCTTGAAATAGGGCTTAGCTTTATACTTGCATAATCATAGACATGAAGTTATAACATACTTAATAGTCCATATACATCATGAAGTCACTTGATATAAATTACTTGAGAATTCTTGACTTGACATTTCATCGAACACTTGGTGGGCAGATATTAGTATATGTTCAAATCATGCAAAATGAAAGAGTATAGATCATGAAATAGTGAAATTAATGCATCTTAAAGTCATGTAAATCATCCCACCAACATCATGGTAACACCCCGTCATGGTTAACTTGTAAATATCAAAACTTCATAATAGTTCATATATTTCATAGCTTGAATCATGTATAGTCTCAACAGACAAAGATTAACTCATAGTAAAAGCTAAAAATAGATATTCATGCATATTCAATAGTATGTGACAAAACCCCAACATATATCATGCTCTTATTTCATAATAATAGATACCCATAAATTATACAACTTGAAATCATGCAATTTTCATAAAAAGGAAGATTGGGCTCCATGGGTGAAAGGACCCAATGGATGAAATCCACATACCTTAAACTTGGGTTTTCTTGATGTAAACTTAAAGGAGACTTGAAGCTTGAATGGAGTTCTTGAGATCCAAAATTAAGCTTGAGACACTTGAATTTGGATGGAAATTTTTAATAAAATTGGTTGAGAGGTTTTAGAGAGGGTTTTTGAGTGATATGGAGTAGAAAAATGGCTAAGTATGGGATATTTCATGTGTAAATTGGCATCGGGCCATGACACCAATACCGTTATGCTGAAACATAAAATTAATGAAATGTTAGTACTACTCTGCAATGGGTCCGCGTCCCGAAGCCATTGCAACCCTTACTTTTTCTGCTAAATTTTGCAAAAATCATTTTTTGCTACAAGTCTTCTAAAATTCGGGTTATACCCATTTCCCACTCAATTTTGCCTCTTGGTCAAGAAGATGAAGTCAGATTTTTGATATCACACACAAATTTTGCGATATATAGAGATTACGATTAAGGGCATTTTCGAAGCATACTTTTGGGCTGTTTCAATATCTCCCCCTTGGGAACATTCATCCCCGAATGTCAAAGAAAACTGTATAATAGAAGTAATCATAAAGATTTCAGCCTGACATGAATGCAACAATTACACTTAAACATCGTTTTCAAAAATCTCAACATGAATGCAAAATAACCATAAATTTGTTACCATAAACATGAATCCATGCAACATGACATGAGGGCTGAAACTTAGGACTTGAAATCGTATAGGGGACTTAAATTAATACCTTCGGCTTTAATTGATTGGAAGAGATATGGGTATTGCTTTTTCATGTCCGCTTCGCTTCTCATGTGGCACTTTCAACTTGTTGGTTCCTCCAAAAGACCTTGACGGAAGCTACGTCATTGTTCCTCAACCTCTTCACTTACCTATTCAAAATTGTCACCGGGACATCTTCATAAGTTAAATTATCACCTACAATATTGAATACCCCACAAATACGCTTCGGAAATGCCCATAATCATAATTTCTATATACCTCAAAATCTATGTGTGATATCGATAATCCGACTTCATATTCTCGATGGGGGGAGGGGCAAAATTGAGTGGGAAATGGGTACATCCCAAATTTTAGAGGACCCATAGTGAAAAATAATTTTTTTTAATTTTCCTTATCTAGTGTCTGTCCGCCCCCTGCACGCGATGAGCCAGGGGCGCGGAGCAGTACAAACTGGGCCTGCACGATGGGTCCACGTCGCAGACCAGACGCGAACAAATGTTAAATTTTCCTAATTTTTCTATTCGGCCAAGGGAATTGGGGTCATAGCCCCTACCCACTTGTGTGTGAAAATACCTACACTTAGTCATTTTTTTCAACAATATATCACTCAAGACACTCTCAAAATGCTCTCCAAGACTTAACAAAATATCTCACTCCAATTTCAAGGATTTCAAGCCTAACTTTAGAACTCAAGGATTCTCTTCAAGCCCCAAGTTCTCTTCAAGCTCCTCTTAAGAAAATTCAAGTTTGAGGTATGTGGGTTTCATCCAAAATGGTCCTTTCACCCTTGGAGCCCAATTCTCCTTTTTAGAAAAATTGCATGTTACTAAGTTGTATCATCTATGGGTATCTCTTATTATGGATATTGATTATAAATTATTTTGGGGCTTTATAAAATGTTGATTGATTATGCATATCTATCTACTTCAAGCTTATACTATGAATTGGTTTTGTCTATTAAGACTATGTATTTTTTGGGCTATGAAACTATGATCAATTGTGAGATTTGATGAGGGATTTCATGGTGTCTTACATGAGGATTTTACTATGTTTTGGTGGGTTAATTTACATTGAGTTTTCTCATATTACTTTACTCTCTTGAATTGCATGATTTTGAACTAGCATTATGAACCCACCAAATGTTTGATAAAATGTCTTGACAAGGATTCTCAAGTTATTGATGAACTACTACATGGTTTGTAAGTCAAGTGACTTTATGATAATTAAAGGATTGTACGTATGCATTGAATTCATGAAAATTATATATAGTGTTGCAAGTAGACCACACCTTGTTGGTTGGTGACATGCCCAATCACCTTGTTGAATGGGTGACATGCCTAGACTACCTTGTTGGGGGTGACATGCCCACACCACTATGTTGAGGGGTGGATGCCTCGACCACCTTGTTGGGTGGTGACATGCCCGCACCACCTTGTTGAGGGGTGGATACCTCGACAACCTTGTTGGGGGGTGACATGGCCATACCAGCATGTTGAGGGGTGGATACCTCAATCACATCACCAGGGGGTGACATGCCTTGAGTTCCAAATAATAGCTTGCTTGATCTATGTTGGTTATGGTCTCTTCCCGCACATGTAATCTATATTTGTAAGTTCTATGATTTACAAGTATGTTTCACTATAAGTATTGATCATGCATGTCATATTGATATTATACTTATCCATTACTTATGATTATGCATTTTGACTATGTTGGCTTATATCTTGTTGCATTGTATCCTACGTACTTAGTACATCCAAATATTCTAATTCATACTCTATGCCTACAAGATATTACCATGTAGGAACTGGAGAACTTCTCGATCATCCTGCACATGGCTAGTTTTGGCATTTCAAAAGATAAGCTTTAGTGAGTCCTCATGTCCGGGGACACTAGCTATGCTACTCTTACAATCTGATACCTACTTATGTTGAACACTTGATACTATGAGAGTGAGCCGGGAAAGTGACTTGGCCCCCGCTCCAATCTAAGTTAGAGCTGTTATTGGAACAATTGATGTACTTATGATATGAGCTTGACTCATGAGTATTTTATGATTATCAAAGACTTCCCTTAGTCTTGTTTCCCTTATTTATATGTCTTATTATTATTATGCTTCCACGACCAAGGATGTGTGATTGATATGCTAAGAGGCTTGTTTGGGATCCCTTCTAGTTTCCATTCACCGTGTCAAGTCTAGGCCCTAGGCTCGATCATGACAAACTTGGTATCAGAGCACTAGGTTGTTAATGGTCCTCGAAATCCAACATACTGTGTTGATTAGAGTATTATTCATGATTGTGAAGCACGCCACAACTATGAATTGAGGCTATGAGGTGTTTCAGGAAATGTTTCACTTCTTCATGACCTATATCATGCTTTAGATATAAGTGTAAGGCCTTTCCCCTAATGAATTCTCTTTGCTCTTCTAGATCATGCTGATTCCAAGAGGGGCACTAAGGAGAGCCCATACACCTGATGAGTGTCACGATCCAAGCTTAGAGCCTAGATATGACCGGCAAATGGGGAACCCGAAGGAATCCTAAGCAAGACTCGTAGCATATCATTACACATCCTTGGTCATGAAAGCAATAGAACACAACAAGGAATAACAAATTAGGACAATCGGGGCTAATGGAAGACTTTCATATCATGAACAACAAGAGTCGATAGAGTCAAAGCTTATAGTGTAGATACATAGCATGTACAACAACACCTCCATTACATAGATAAGAGCAAGGGCCAAGAAAAAGCAACCAAGCTCACCGTCATAGCTAAAGTAAATAATAAAGAAGAGTATCTCAATACTTCAAAAGAGAAACTTAGACTAAGGTCCCCGAAGTGGAGGACTCACCAACTAGCTTGAGTAGTACTGAGCTAGCCACATGGAGAAGGATGATCAACTTGTCCACCGATTCCTACATGGTGATATCATGTAGGAAAAAGTATGTGTTAGTACATTTGAATGTACTAAGTATGTAGTATGCAATGCAACAAGAGGTGAGTGACATATTCGATATGCATAATTTAAGCAGTTAACTAGCATATAACAAGATGACATGTATGAGTGATGCTTGTAGTAAAGGCATGCCTCATATATCATAATACAAGTGTGAAAATGTACCATACTATGGTGGATTGTTGCACCCTACCACCCATGGTGTTTGAGGTGCAAACCCCTCAATAGGTTACCAAAGTACAAACCCCTTGAAAGGTTGGATTATAGTCACACCTACCTCCCATGGTGTTAAGGTACAAACTCCATGATAGGTTAGAGGATGGTCACACCTTACCCCCGCCCCCCACAGCGCCAAGGTACAAACCCCTTGAATGGCTAGGGAATGGTCACACCTTACCTCCTATGGTGATTGAGGCATACCCTTCAATTGGCTATGGTCAATTTAACACAATATAGAGAAATACCATATACATACTTTCCTTTTATCATCATCATATCAACATATACACACTCTTCTTTCATCATCATAACATAAGACAAGCATTGATCCTTCAATTCCTCACGAAATGGTAACCCGAGATTTTATCAAACACTTGGCGGGTGTTTAGTGCTAGTGTAAAATCATGCAATTCAAGAGTGAAATTATTCAAGAAAATCCATTGTAAAATCATAAATTAACGTCTTGAAGCACCCTCAAGCAATATACATCAAAAACCTTCATGAAATATTACAATGGCCTTTGGTTTCATAACTCAAAACATATCAAAACAGTCAAATTTCATGAGCTTCAACATAGTGTGTAGTGATTTTCGTAATAAGACAGACCCAACTATAGATCAACTTTAAATTATGCAAATTAGAGTAAGAGGAATCTTGGGTATCATAGGTGAAAGGAACCCTTCAAAGAAACCTACATAGCTCAGCTTTGGAGAAACTCTTGATGAAGATTGAATGGAGACTTGAATCTTGAAGGAAATCCTTAGTTCTGGGTGAGGGTTTGAGACTTGAATTTAGGAGTGAAAAATTTGGCTAAGTGATTGAGTGAGTATTGGGGAATATTTTGGATGATGTATGGGTGAAATATGGCTAAGTATACGTATTTTAGTTAATGGAAACACTTAGGCCCAAGACTTAATTGCGTGCCGCGAAAGTGAGGTGCTTTACTCTCTGGAAATGAAATTTTTGAAATTTGAAATTTCTAATCTTTTGCTCTTAAATCGGATCCATTTTCCACTCAAAATGACTCCTTGAACAAGAATATGAAAAAAGATTTTCGATATCATGCACAGATTTTGAGATATATGAAAATTATAATTCCGAGCACTTCTGAGGCACATTTTCGGGCACTTTTTGGGGTCGATTCAATATGTCCCTTGGGAACATTCGTCCCTGAATGTCAAATAGTCATATATGATATGCACAACCACGACAATTTCATCCCACATAGAGATGCAACAATGCACTTAAACATTATTTCAAAAACTTCATCATAAGTGTAAAATCATTATGAACTTGTCAATTTAAACATGAACATAGGCAATGAGATGGGGTTGAACTTAAGACATGAGATCAAATGAAGGACCCGGATCAATACCTTAGGATTGAGTAGAGTGGAAAAGGTAAGGATATTGCTTTTGCATGACTGCTTTCGCCTCCCAAGTAGCAGTCTCAACTTGTTAATTCCTCCAAAGAACCTTAACGGATGCCACCTCTTTGTTTCTCAACCTCTTCACTTTCCTATCCAAAATTTGAACCCGCACCTCTTCGTATGCCAAATTATTCTCCACAATACCTACAAAATCAAGAGGCATGGCATTCGAATCACTTACACATTTCCTCAACATGGACATGAAATACCAGCTGAACCAAATCCATTTCCCTAGGCAATTCCAACTCATAAGCTACCTTGCTAACCCTTCCCATCACCTTATAAGGGCCCACATATATTGGGCTCAACTTTCCCTTCTTACCAAAACAGATCACACCCTTCATGGATGACACTTTCAAATAAACCCAATCACTAACTTGGAATTCACGATCCCTTCTCCTCACATCGGCATAAGTCTTTTGACGACCTTAGGCCGTCTTCAACCTTTCTCTAATCATCCTAACCTTCTCAAAAACCCCCATAACCAGATTTGATCCCAACAAAACTACCTCACCAACCAACCGGTGATCTATAATGTCTCCCATATAGAGCCTCAAATGGTGCCATGCTGATATTAGAATGATAGCTATAGTTGCAGGCAAACTCAATCAATGGAAGATGATCATCCAAACTACCTTTAAGCTCCAACACACATGGTCTAAGGATATCTTCAAGGGTTTGGATGGTCCTCCCGGCTAGGCCATCTGTTTGAGGGTAGAAGGTCATAGAAAGCTTTACTCTAGTACTAAGACCTCTTTGCAAAGATCTCCAAAAATGTGAAGTGAATTGCGCCCCACAATCCGATATGATGCAAAAAGGGACTCCATGCAACCTACCAAGTCATGAATGTACAACCTTGCATAATCTTCAGCCCCAAATGTGGTCTTAACTGGTAGAAAGAGAGCCAATTTTGTCATCCTATCAACCACCACCCAAATAGAACCAAAACCCTTTCTAGTCATGGGCAACCCAACCATAAAATCCATATTAATCACCTCCCCACTTCAAAGTAGGAATCTCAATGTCTTGGGTTAGGCCACCAGGCCCTTGATGCTCGGCTTTGACTTGTTGACAAGTATGATAACCGAAAACGAATTTGGCAATGTCCCTTTTCATGCCTCCCCACCAATATCTCTCTCAAGTTTCTATACATTTTGGTGGAACCGGAGTGGATAGAATAAGAAGAGTTGTGGGCCTCATCAAGGATCCTTTCTATCAAACCATCAAACACATGATACACACAACCTACCTTGGTACCTAAGGGCACCATCTCCCCCTTGGGAGAAGACCTCCACCTTGTCGTCTTTCACCAAGGCCTTCAATTCTAGCAAGGAGGGATCAAGATCGTATTTTCCTATCATCTCATCAACCAAAGAAGACTTAGAACTATCAAAAACCACCACACCACTATTACTAACCTCTTCTAACCTACCTCCCAATCAAGTCAATCAATGCACTTCCCTAGTCGTCTCCTTCTCACTACCAGCCACATGAGCTAGGCTACCAATGGACACCCTACTCAAGGTATCCGCCACCACATTTACCTTACCCGGATGAAATGCACACTCATATCATAGTCCTTAAGAAGTTCTAACCATCTCCTTTGCCTCAAGTTAAGATCCTTTTGAGTGAAGGCATATTGTAGGCTCTTATGATTGGTGAACACATCAACATGCACCCCATACAAGTAATGACGCCAAATCTTTAAAGTAAACACAATGGCGGCTAACTCAAGGTCATGGATAGGGTAGTTCCTTTCATGTACTTGGAGTTGTCTAGAAGCATAAGTTATGACCTTACCATTTTGCATCGATACACAACCCAAACCAACCCGAGAAACATAACAATACACCACAAATCCCTCAAGCCCACCAGTAGTGACAATATAGAAGTGGACACAAGCTTATTTTTCAATGTTTGGATGCTCCTCTCACATTCATAGTCCACACAAACTTAGCCTTCTTTTGAGTTAATTTTGTCATAGGTGAAGCAATAGAAGAGAACCCATTTATAAACCTTCTATAGTACCCTACTAAGCCCAAGAAACTCCTAATGTCCGATGGAGTCAATGGTCTAGGCCAATTTCTAGTCACATCGGTCTTTTTTGGATCTACCTTAATACCATCCCCCAATACCACATATCCTAGAAAGGAAACCTCCCTCAACCAAAATTCACACTTTTCATATTTTGCATACAAATCTTCCTCCCTCAATCTTTGCAACACAACACTCAAATGAGCCCTATGCTCCTCCTCACCACGAGAATAGATTAAGATGTCATCAATGAAGACCACAACAAAGGATTAAAGGTAGGTTCTAAAGGCCCTGTTCATTAGGTCCATAAAGATGGTCTGTGCATTGGTCAACCCAAAAGACTTCACCACAAATTCATAGTGCCCAAACCTAGTCTAGAAGGCTGTCTTGGGAATATCCACTTTCTCACCTTCACTTGATGATACCCGGACCAAATCTCAATATTATAGAAATGGCTAGCCCCTTGCAATTTGTCAAACGAAGAAGAGGATACCCATTCTTGATGGTGACCCTATTTAGTTGCTAGTGGTCAATACACATCCTAAGAGATCCATCCTTCTTTTTCACAAACAACACCGGGGCACCCCAAGGTGATTGGCTAGGACTAATAAATCCCTTCTCTAACATGTCCTTCAATTGCTCCTTCAATTCCTTGAACTCCATCGAGGCCATGTGGTAAGGGGAAATAGAAATGGGTTGAGTATCAGGGATAAGGTTTATGCCAAAGTCTATTTCCCTTTGGGAAGGAACACCGGGAAGGTCATTTGAGAAGACATCAAGAAATTCATTTACAACCAAAATCGACTCTATCGGAAGGACTTCAGACTCCACATCCGTAACCCTTAAAAGATGGTAAAGACACCTATTAGAATCAACTTATGGGATTTAATGCAAGAGAGAAATCTACCCTTCAACACCACATCTTGACTTTCCCACTCAAGGACAGGTTCGTTTGGAAATTGAAACTTGACCCTACAAGTTCTATAATCAAAAGAAGCATAGTAGGCCTATAACCAATCCATCCCAAGAATGACATCAAAATCAACCATGTCTAACCTAACAAGGTCATAAGGAAACACTTCATGCAAGATACAAATAGGACAACTTCTATAAACTTTCCTAGAAACAATAGATGCACCAATAGGATTAGACACTTCATATGACTCACGCAACAACTCGGGGTCAACATGGAACTTTTTGGCAACAAAGGGGGTGACAAATGAAAGAGTGGCACTCAGGATAAATCAATGCATATCAATCAAAGTCAAAAATTTTCAACATACCGGTAATAACATCAAGCATCTCATCAACTCCTTGCCTCCCATGCAAAGCATAAAATTGATTATGCCTCGGGGCACCATCTTGTCAGCCAACTCTTCCCAATGGAACCATATTAGCACCTTGTGGATTCACCTCCTTACCCTTGTTGCAATACCAAGAGTGTTCATACTTTTTGTGACCCATCTCTCCACAACTAAAACAAGCATTAGTGACCCTCAAACATGGGACACTATGACCCCTACCACACTTCGGACAGCCAACAATAAGAGCCACACCACCAAAACCTTGAGGCCTTGGGACATTATTAGAAAACCCCACCTTGGAAGCATGAGAAGACCCTCGACTATGGTGAGAACGGCCACCCCTTTGGATCTTACCCTCAAAATGGGCCCTCTTGGCCTTATGACTTCTTCTCTTCCTTAATTTCTTCTCCTCCATTTACTCGGCATAAGTCATCAACCGAGACAAGTCCATGTCCATAATTAGAATCGCGGACCAGTATTTTTCACTTACCAAGTCGGAGACCCTCATCACAAACTTATTCATCCTAGATCTAGGATTGGCCACCAAATGAGGATCATACTTTGAAAGTTTGTGGAACTTAAGGGAATACTCACTCACACTCATGGACTCTTGTCTCAAATTCATAAATTCCACCAATTTAGCTTTCCTAAGTTCAAAGGGGAAGAATCGATTAAGGAAGGCCACGTTGAACGCATTTCCCTTCTCCCTCTTCATACCATATTTGGGCTATCCCTTTGAGTTGGTAGGCCGCCAACTCTGACTTTTCATTCGACCCAACACGATGATAGTTAAAATCTTGTAGACCTCATCAATGAACTCTTGTGGATCTTCATCCATATTTCACCCATAGAACACCAAAGGGTTCATCCTCATGAAGTCCCTTAATCTAGAGGCTGGTGTAGGAGCATGAGGGGCTTGGGCCCCTTGATTGGCTTGATTAGCCACCACTTGTACAAGTAAGGAGAGAGCATCCCTAAGCTCCCCATTGGTTGGTTGCTCCTTGGGCAAGCGGGATCATCTTCCCCTCATATTAGGCATAATCTAGCATAGCAAAGGACAATCGTTAGGGGGAAAGCTTACTTCAACTCTATAGCACGACTTAGAACATGAAAAAGGGAAACATTTCCTAGAACATATCTTAGCCTCCTAGTCATAGTAGTGGTGTACAACACAACCATGAATAAGACTCTAATAAACACGATGTGTTGGACTCTGAGGATCTAACAACCTAGTTCTCTAATACCACCTTTGTCACGACCCAAGCCTAGGGCTTAGATGTAACCGGCGAATAGGGAACCAAAAGGAACCCCAAACAAGCCATGTAGCATATCATTACACATCCTTGGTCACAGAAGCAATAGAATACAACAAGGAAAAATAAATTGGGACAACCGGGGCTAAGGGAACACTTCCATATCATGAATAACAAGAGTTAATAGATTCAAAGCTTATAGCAAAGATACATGGCATGTCCAACAACACCTCTATTACATATATAAGAGTGGGGGCCAAGACAAAGCAACTGGGCTCACCCTCATAGCTACAGTAAACAATAAAGAAGAGTCTCTTAATACATAATAAGAGAAACTTAGACTAAGGTCCCCGAAGTGGAGGACTCACCAACTAGCTTGAGTAGTACCGAACTAGCCACGTGGGCATGATCAACTTGTGCATCGGTTCTTACATGGTGATATCATGTAGGCAAGAGTATGTGTTAGTACATTTAAATGTACTAAGTTTGTAGGATGCAATGCAACAATAGATGAGTGATATATTCGGTTTGCATAATTTAAGCAATTAATTAGTATATCACAAGATGACATGCATGAGTGATGCTTGTACTAAAGGCATGATTCATATATCATAATACAAGTGTGAAAATGGACCGTACTATGGTGGGTTGTTGCACCCTACCACCCATTGTGATTGAGGTACAAACCCCTCAATAGGTTGCCAAGGGACAAACCCTTTGATAGGCTAAAGAGTGGTCACACCCTACCTCCCATGGTGCCAAGGTATAAACCTCTTGATAGGTTAGAGGATTGTAACACTCTACCTCCCATGGTGCCGAGGTACAAACCCCTTGAAAGATTAGAGGATGGTCACACTCTACCTCCCATAGTGATTGAGGCATACCCCTCAATTGGCTATGGTCAATTCAACACAATATAGAGAAATACCATACAAATACTTTCCTTTTATCATCATCATAATATCATAGACATACTCTTATTTCATTTTCATAATGTCATCCATATTATAAGAAATGCATTGATCTTTTAATTTCTCAAGAAATCGTAATCGAACATTTTATCAAACACTTAGCGGGTATATAGTGCTAGTGTAAAATCATGCAATTCAAGAGTGAAATTATGCAAGAAAATCTATTGTAAAACCATAAATCAATGTCTTTGCAACACCCTCAAGCAATATACATCAAAATTCTTCATGAAATCGTACAATAGACTCTGGTTTCATAACTCAAAACATAGCAAAAGCGTCACAATTTCATGAGTTTTAACATGATGTGTAGTGATTTTCATGAGAAGATAGACCCAACTATAAATCAACTTTAAACATGCAAATTAGAGTAAGAGGAAGCTTAGGTATCATTGGTGAAAGGAACCCATGAAAGAAACCTACATACCTTTGCTTTGGAGAAACTCTTGATGAAGATTGAGATGGAAATTTGAATCTTGAAGGAAATCCTTAGTTCCGAATGAGGGTTTGAGACTTGAATTTAGGAGTGAAAAATTTGGCTAAGTGTTTGTGTGAGTATTGAGGAATATTTTGGATGATATGAGGGTGAAATTTGGCTAAGTATAGGCATTTTAGTGAACGGGAACACTTAGGCCCAAGACTTAAAAGTCTTAGACCGAGTTGAAAAAAATAGTCACAAACGCAACGCGCTTTCCTCACTGGAAATGAAATTTTTGAAAATTGAAATTGCTAATCGTTTACTCTTAAATCAGGGCTAGACCCATTTTCCACTCAAGAAGACCCTCTGAACAAGAATATGAAGTCCGATTTTTAATATCACACACGAATTTTGAAATATATGGAAATTACAATTCTGGGCACTTCCGAGGCACATTTTTTGGCACTTTTTGGGGTTGTTTCAAGGAGAAACCGGATCCTCCCACTTCTCAAGCTCCTCAAGATTGAAGGTGGCCTAAGATGAGCTTTGGTATGCTATTACAATGTTGGCTCGTGCTATGACCGACCAAATTCACCAAGGGGTCCAAGCCCCACATGCTCCCACTCCGTCTTCTAGGGTAAGGGACTTCACTAGAATGAACCCACTAGATTTCCATCGATCTAAGGCGGACAAGGATCCCTAAGAGTTCATTGATGAAGTGTACAAAGTGCTATTTATTATATTCGGAGGAAAAGGCAGAGTTGGCGGCCTACCAACTCAAAGGGGTGGCTCAAATTTGGTTTTACACAATGAAAGTTGGAGAGGAGAGATAATGATGCTATTCCTTGGGAGGAGTTCAAAGTCCACATTCCTCAACCGGTTCTTTCCTATCGAGCTAACGGTGGCTTAAATGATGGAGTTTATGAACCTTAAGCAAGGTTCCACAAGTGTGAGTGAGTATGCCCTCAAGTTCAACTAATTCTCCAAGTATTCCTCACAATTAGTTGTGAGCGGAGATCTAGGATGAATAAATTTGTGTCGGGTGTGTCCAACTTGGTTAATGAGGAGTGTCATACTGCCATTCTAATCAGTGATATAGATTTTTCCTATCTCATGACATATGTCGAACAACTAGTAGGAGAAAATCATAGAAAAAGAAGAAGTAGTGAGTCCAAGAAGGCTCGTGTTGAATCTGGATTACAAGGTTTCAAGGGTGGCTGATTTCTTCAAGGCCAAGGGTCTTCCAATGCTCCTAATAGAAGATTTGCTAATGATAATGCGAGATTCCAAGTTTGTGGTGGTGGGGTACCTAACCCTATATGCCAAAGATATGTTAGGAACCATAGTGACCCATGTATGAGAAACTCAAAAGCTTGCTTTGGTTGTGGTGAAGTGGGTGATAAGGTGATTGATTGTCCTTATGCTCAAAGTTGCAAATATGGTTCAAAAGGGGAGAGGAGGCCAACAAGGGGGTGTTCCAAGGCAAAATAGATTCTATGCTCTTCAAGGGAGACAAGGGGTAGATGAGGTGCCCCATGTCATCACCGGTATGTTAAAGGTTTTAGATTTTGATATGTATGCATTGATATACCCAGGTGCCACTCTTTCTTTTATTACTCTTTTTATTACCAAAAATCTTGATACTAGTCCCGAATTATTTTGTGAACCTTATCAAGTGTCTACTCCTGTTTGTGAGTCCATTGTTGCTAAAAGAGTCTATAGAAATTGTCCCATGTTGAGTTTGCATAAAATCTTGCCTTGTAATTTGTTGAATTAGATATTGTGGATTTTGATGTTATTCTTGGGATGGATTGATTGCATGCATATTATGCTTCTATCGATTGTGGAACCCATAGGGTTAAATTTTGATTCCCTAATGAACCCGTCCTTGAGTCGGAAAGTTGTGATGCGGTGGTCAAAGGTAGATTCATTTCTTGCCTTAAAGACCAAGAGTTGATTTCTACGGGTTGTCTCTATCATCTTGTGAGGGTTAGGGATATTGAGTCCAAAGTCCTTCCTATTGAGTCGGTTTATGTGGTTAATGAGTTTCTTGATATCCTTCCTGATGAGCTTCCTAGTGTGCATCCCGAAAGGGAAATACACTTTGGTATAGATATTCTTCTCGATACTCAATCCATTTCTATTCCCCCTTACCTTATAGACATGGCAGAGTTGAAGGATCAATAAAAGGATTTGTTGGAGAAGGATTTTGTAAGGCCAAGTAAGTTATCATGGGGTGCACCGGTGTCATTTGTGAAGAAGGAGGATGGTTCTCTTAGAATGTGCAATGATTACCGACAACTTAATAAAGTCACCATAAATAACAAGTACCCTCTACCAAGGATTGATGACCTTTTTTACCAACTTCAAGGGGCTAGTCACTTTTCCAAGATTGATCTTTGGTCCGGGTATCACCAAGTGAAAGTGAGGGAGTGTGACAATCCCAAGATGGCTTTTCAAACAAGGTATGGGCACTTTGAGTTTGTGGTTATGTCCTTTAGGTTGACTAATGCACCGTCTATATTTATGGATCTTATTAATACGGTCTTTAAGCCCTACCTTGACTTATTTATGGTGGTTTTCATTGATGAAATCTTGATTTATTCCCATAATGGGGAGGATGTGAATCACTTGAGGGTGGTGATGCAAATCTTGAAGGCAGAGAGGCTATATGCAAAATATGAAAAATGTGAGTTTTGGTTGAAAGAGGTTGCTTTTCTAGGGCATGTGGTGTCAGGTGATGGCATTAAGGTGGATCCTAAGAAGATGGAGGTGATTAGAAATTGGCCTAGACCTTTGACTCCATCGGACATTAAAAGTTTCTTGGGTTTGTAGGGTTATTACCGAAGGTTTGTAAATGGTTTCTCTTCTATTTCTTCTTCCATGACTAAGTTGACACAAAAGAAGGCAAAATTTGTATGGACCGATGAGTGTGAAAAGAGTTTCCAAATTTTGAAAGATAAGATTGTCTCCGCTCCTATCTTGTCTCTACCCAAAGTGTTGGAAGGATTTGTTGTATATTGTGATGCCTCAAGAATTGGTTTGGGGTGTGTTTTGATGCAAAGTGGTAAGGTGATAGCATATGGCTCTAGAAAACTTAAGGTGCATGAGAAGAATTATCCCACCCATGATCTTGAATTGGCGGTCATGGTATTTGCTTTGAAAATTTAGCGTCACTACTTGTATGGAGTTTATGTTGATGTGTTTACCGACCACAAGAATGTCCAATACGTGTTCATCGAAAAAGGTCTTAACTTGAGACAAAAAAGGTGGTTAGAGCTCCTTAAAGATTATGATATGAGTGTGAATTATCACCCGGCAAAGCTCATGATATGGCCGATGCTCTAAGTAGGGTGTCTATGGGTAGTGTAGCTCATGTTGATGATGGTGGCAGCTAAGGAGGTTCATCGGTTGGCTAGATTGGGGATTAGGTTAGATTAATTTGATAATGGTGGTGTAGTGGTTGTTGATGGTTCTAAATCTTCCTTGATCGAGGAGGTAAAGATAAAACAAGATCTTGACCTCGCCTTGCTAGAATTGAAGGCCTTGGTGAGAGATGGTAAAGTGGAGGTTTTCCCCCAAGGGGGAGATGGTGCCCTTAGGTACCAAGGTAGATTGTGTGTGCCAAATGTAGATCAACATGGATTTTGTGGTTGGGTTGCCTAAGACTAGGAAACATTTTGACTCTATTTGGGTTATCGGATAGAATAACAAAGTCGGCTCACTTCTTACTAGATGAAACTACCTATGGTGCTGAAGATTATGCCAAGTTGTATATACATGAGTTTGTTAGATTGCATGGGGTTCCCTAGTCTATCATTTTCGATCATGGTGCTCAACTCGCTTCTCAATTTTGGAGGTCTTTCCAGAGAGGTCTTGGTACCAAAGTTAAGTGTAGCATCGGTTTTCATCCTCAAACGGATGGTCAAGCCGAGAGGACCATCCAAGCTCTTGAGGATATGCTTAGAGCTTGTGTTTTGGAGTTTAAGTGTAGTTGGGATAAACATCTTCCACTGATTGAGTTTGCTTACAACAATAGCTACCACTCAAGCATTGGTATGGCTTCTTTGAAGCTCTTTTTGGTAGGCATTGTAGATCTCTAGTTAGGTGGTTTGAAGTGGGGGAAATGGTTGTGATAGGTCTGGATTTGGTCATGGAAGCCTTGAAAAATTTGAGGTTGATAAGGGAGAGATCGAAAATAGCCCAAAGTAGACAAAAGTCCTACTCCGATGTGAGGAGAAGAGATCTTGAGTTTAAGGTTAGTGATTGGGTTTATTGGAAGTCTCACCCATAAAGGGTGTGGTCCTGTTTGGCAAGAAGGGAAAATTAAGCCCAAGGTTTGTGGGTCCTTATAGAGTTTTTAGGAGGATTGGTAAGGTTGCATATGAGTTAGAGTTGCCTATGGAGATGAATATGGTTCATCCGGTCTTCTATGTATCAATTTTTAGAAAGTGTGTGGGTGACCCAAGTGCTATAGTGCTCTTGGATATGTGGGTGTTGTAGAAGATAATTTGACTTATGAGGAGGTTCCAATGGAAATTTTAGATAGACAAGTGAAGAGGTTGAGAAACAAAAATGTAGCTTCCGCCAAGGTCCTTTGAAGGAACCAATAAGTTAAAAGTGCCACATGGGAAGCTGAGGTAGACATGAGAAAGTGATATCCATATCTCTTCAACTCTACTCAAAACGAAGGTACTAATTTAAGTCCCCTATATGATTTCAAGTCTTAAATTTCAGCCCTTATGTCATTTTGCGTGCATTCATGTTTATGTTGACACGTTTATGGTGATTTTTTACACTCATGTTGAGACTTTTTGAAAGTAATGTTTAAAAGCATTTGTTGTTATTCATTTCAGGTTGAAATCTTCATGATTACTTCTCTTATTCACATTTCTTTGACATTCAGGGATGAATGTTCCCAGGGTGAAATATTGAAACCCCCCCCCCAAAAAAAATGTGTTTCGGAAATGCTCATAATCATAATTTTCATATATCTCAAAATACGTATATGATATCGAAAATTCAACTTTATATTCTCGATCAGGGGCAACATTAAGTGGGAAATAGGTATTTGGAGGACCCGTAGCAAAAAATAATTTTCACCAATTTTTCTTATCAAGTGTCTGTTAATACCCTGCACACGACGTGCCAAGGGAGCGGAGCAGTACAAATTGTGCTTGCGCAATGGGTCCACGTTGCAGACCAGTAATAGAATTTTCTCAATTTTTCTATCTCGGCCAAGGGCATTGGAGTTATAGCCCCATGCCCACTAATGCGTGAAAATACCTATACTTAGCCATATTTCAACCCTATATCACTCAAGACCCTATCAAAACCCTCTCCAAGACTTAACCAAATATCTCACTCCAATTTCAAGGATTTCAAGCCTAACTTTGGAACTCAAAGATTCTTTTCAAGCCCTAAGTTTTATTCAAGCTCCTCACAAGAAAACCCAAGTTTGAGGTATGTGGGTTTCATCCATTAGGTCCTTTCACCCATGGAGCTCAACTCTCCTTTTTAGGAAAATTGCAATATCTTATTGTGGATTTTGATTATAAATTATGTTGGGGCTTTATGAAATGTTGATTGATTATGCATGTCTATCTACTTCAATCTTATACTACAAATTGATTTTGTCTATTGGGTCTATGCACGTTTTGGGCTATGAAACTATGATCTATTATGAGATCTCATAATGGATTTCATGGTATCTTACATGAGGGTTTTACTATGTGTTGGTGGGTTGATTTACATTGAGTTTTCTAATATTACTTCACTCTTGTATTACATGATTTTGAACTAGCATTATGAACCCACCAAGTGTTTGATAAAATATCTTGACAAGGATTCTCAAGTTATTGATAAACTACTACATAGTTTGTAAGTCAAGTGACTTTATGATGATTAAGGGATTGTATGTATGCATTGAACTCATGAAAAGTATCTATTGCAAGTAGACCACACCTTGTTGGGGGCTGACATGCCCAATCACCTTATTGACGGAGTGACATGCCTTGACCATCTTGTTGGGGTGACATGCCCAATCACCATGTTGAGGGATGGATGCCTCGACCACCTTGTTGGGGGTGACGTGCCCATACCTCCATGTTGAGGGGTGGATACCTCGACCACCTTGTTGGGGGTGACATGCCTATACCACTATGTTGAAGGGTGGATACCTCAATCACCTCACCAAGGGGTTGACATGCCTTCAGTTCTAAGTAATAGTTTGCTTGGTCTATGTTGGTTATGGTCTCTTCCCACACAACAAGAATGTTTCACTTTAAGCATTGATCATACATGTCATATTGATATTATACTTATCCACTGCTTATGATTATGCATTTGACTATGCTGGCTTATGTCTTGTTGCATTACATCCTACATATTAAGTACATTCAAACGTACTAATGCATACTCTATTCCTACATCATGTTACCATGTAGGAACCTAAGCACCTCTAGATCAACCTCTACATCGCCAGTTTTGGCATTTCAGAAGATAAGCTTTGATGAGTCCTCAAGTCCAGGGACACTAGTTATGCAACTCTTACTATTTGATATTTATTTATGTTGAACACTTGATACTATGAGGGTGAGCCCGAAAAGTGTCTCGCTCTAATCTATGTTAGAGGTGTTGTTGGAAAAATTGATGTACTTATGCTATAATCTTGACTCTTGAGTATTTTATGATCAGCAAAACTTCCCTTAGTCCCGTTTCCCGTATTTATATCTCTTGTTGTTGTTTTTATGCTTCCGCGACCAAGGATGTGTGATTGATATGCTAAGAGGATTGTTTGGGATCCCTTTGGGTTCTCATTCACTGTGTCATGTCTAGTCCGTAGGCTTGAGTCATGAAAAATACCCACAACATCCTTGGGCACTATAACACTTGGGTCACCCACATACTTTTTCAACATGGACACATGGAAGACCGGATGAACCATGTCCATATCCATAGGTAACTCCAACTCATATGTAACCTCACCCACTCTCCTCAAAACTTTATAAGGACCCACAAATCTTGGGCTTAACTTCCCCTTCTTGCCAAACCGGACCACACCCTTCATAAGTGAGACCTTCAAATAGACCCAATCACCAACGTTATACTCAAGATCTCTTCTCCTCACATCGGAATAGGACTTTTGTCTACTTTGGGGTGTTTTCAATATCTCCCTAATCAACCTTACCTTCTCTAAGGCTTCCATGACCAAATTCGATCTAGAAAATCCATCTCCCCCACTTCAAACCACCCAACCGGGTATCTACAATGCCTACCATGAAAATCTTCAAGGGGAGCCATACCAATTCTTGAGTGGCAGTTATTGTTGTAAGAAAACTCAATGAGTGGAAGATGTTCATCCCAACTACCCTTAAACTCCAAAACATAATATCTAAGCATATCCTCAAGGGTTTGGATAGTCCTCTCGGCTTGACCATCCGTTTGAGGATGAAAAGCCATACTAAGCTTAACCTTGGTGTCAAGACCTCTTTGGAAGGACCTCCAAAAGTGAGAAGTGAATTTTGAGCACCATTATCCAAAATGATAGACAAGGGCACCCCGTTCAACCTAACCAACTCATGAATGTACAACTTGGCATAATCTTCGGCACCATAAGTAGTTTTGACCGGTAGGAAGTGAGCGGACTTTGTCATTTTATCCACAACAACCTAAATAGAGTCAAAATGTTTCCTAGTCTTAGGCAACCCAACCACAAAATCCATGTTGATCTCTTCCCACTTCCAAGTAGAAATTTCTATATCTTTGGCTAGGCGACCTATACTTTGATGTTTAGCTTTCACTAGTTGACAATTGTGACATCCGGATATGAACTTGTCAATAACTCTCTTCATACCACCCCACCAATACACTTCCCTCAAGTCTCTATACAACTATGTAGAATCGGGGTGAATTGAATAGGAGAATTATGGGCCTCCTTCAAGATCAATTCTTTCAAACCATCTACATTTGGCACACACAATCTACCTTGGTACCTAAGGGCACCATCTCTCCCTTTGGAGAAACTTGCACCTTACCATCTCTCACCAAGGCCTTCAAATCTAGAAAGGCAGGATCAAGATCTTGTTTTTCCTTTACCTCCTCAATCAAGGAAGATTTAGAACCATCAATAAGCACTACAACACCATTATCAACTTCATCCAACCTAACCCCCAATCTAGCCAACCGGTGAACCTCTCTAGCCACCTCTTTGACACCATCATCTACATGAGCTAGACTCCCTATGGACAGCCTACTTAGAGCATCGGCCACAACATTAGCTTTGCCGGGGTGATAATGCGCACACATATAATAATCTTTAAGGAGCTCTAACCACCTTCTTTGTCTCAAATTAAGATCTTTTTAGGTGAACACATATTGCAGAATCTAGTGGTTTGGTAAACACATCAGCATGAACCCCATACAAGTAGTGATGCCAAATTTACAAAGCAAATACTACGGCTGCCAATTCATGATAATAGGTGGGATAATTCTTCTCATGCACCTAAAGTTGTCTAGGGCATATGTTATCACCTTACCACTTTGCATCTAAACACACCCCAAATTAATTCTTGAGGCATCACAATATACAACAAATCATTCCAACCCTTCCGGTAGAGCCAAGATAGGAGCGGAGACAAGCTTATCATTCATAGTTTGGAAACTTTTCAGACTCATCGGTCCACACAAATTTCGCCTTCTTTTGTGTCAAGACTAGTCATAGGAGAAGCAATAGAGTAGAAACTATTTACAAACCTCCGGTAATACCCCTCCAAACCCAAGAAACTTCTAATACCTAATGGATTCAAAGGTCTATGCTAATTTCTAATCACCTCCATCTTCTTCGGATCCACCTTAACGCTATCACCCAACATCACATGCCTAGAAAAGCAACCTTTTTCAACCAAAACTCACCATTTTCATATTTAGCATGCAACATCTCCTCCCTCAAGATTTGCCACACCACCCTTAAGTGATCCACATGCTCCTCCTCACTGTGGGAATAAATTAATATATTATCAATGAAAACCACCACAAAAAAATCAAGGTAGGATTTAAAGACCCTATTCGTGAGATCCATAATTCTAGTCGGTGCATTAGTTAATCCAAAGGACATAACCACAAACTCAAAGTGCCCATACCTAGTCGAGAAAGCTGTCTTGGGAATACCACACTCCCTCACTTTCACTTGGTGATAGCCGGACCGAAGATCAATCTTAGAAAAGTGAGTAGCCCCTTGAAGCTGATCAAAAAGGTCATCAATTCTTGGTAGAGGGTACTTATTCTTTATGGTGACTCTATTAAGATGCCAGTAATCAATGTACATTCTAAAAGAACCATCCTTCTTCATAACAAATAATACAGGTGCAGCCTAAGGTGACTTACTAGGCCTTATAAAACTATTTTCCATCAAATTCCTCTATTGCTCCTTCAATTCCTTCAACTCCACCAGGACCATACGGTAAGGGGGAATAGAAATGGGTTGAGTATCGGGAAGGAGGTTTTTACCAAAATCTATTTTCCTTTTGGGAGAAACACCAAGAAGTTCATCAAGAAAAACATCAAGAAACTCATTAACCACCAGAACCGACGCAATAGGAAGGACTTTGGACTCAAAATCCCTAACTCTCACAAGATAATAGAGACATCCCATAGAAATCAACTTTTGGGCTTTAAGATAAGAAATGAATCTACCCTTGACCACCACATCATGACTTTCCCGCTCAAGTCATTAGGGAATTGGAATTTAATCCTCTGGGTTCTACAATCAATAGAATCAAAATATGCATGCAATCAATCCATCCCAAGAATGATATCAAAATCCACCATATCTAATTCAACAAAATGACAATGCAAGATTTTATGCAAAATGAACACGGGAAAATTTCTATAGATTCTTTTAGCAACAATGGACTCATCAATGAGGGTAAACACTTCATAAGATTCTCACAATAATTCGGGACTAACATGAAGCTTTTTGGCAATAAAAGGAGTAATAAAAGAAAGAGCGACACCCAGATCTATCAATGCATACACATCAAAATCAAAAATCTTTAACGTACCGGTGGTGACATTAGGCACCTCATTCACCCGTTGTCTCTCTTGAAGAGCATAGAATCTATTTTACCTTAGTGTACCCCTTTGTTGGCCTCCTCTTCCCCTTTGACCTGCATTTGCACCTTCGCCTTGTGGACAACCATCTTTACCTTTTTTTTTAGCATAAGGACAACCAATAACTTTGTGATCCATCTCACCACAACCAAAGCAAGCATTATAATTCCTCAAACATGGATCACTATGATTTTTTTCACACCTTAGATGTCTAGGTTTTACCATTCCTCAATTACCACCTTGGAATCTCGGATTATCATTAGCAAATCTCTTATTAGGAGCATTGGAAGACCCTTGGCCTTGGAACTCGTGGCATTAAGGGAACTGTCCACCCTTCGATCTATGGAAACCACTTTCAAAATGAGCTCTCTTGGACTCACCACTTCATCTTTTTCTGAGATTTTCCTCCTCTAGTTGTTCGGCATATGTCATAAGGTGGGATAAATCCATATCACTTACTAGCATGGCGGTATAACACTCCTCATTGATCAAGTCGGGCACTCTCTATAGAAACTTGTTCATCCTTGATCTAGGCTCGGCAACCAATTATGGAGCACACTTGAAGAGTTGGTTGAACTTGAGGGCATACTTCCTCAAACTCATGTAACCTTGCTTGAGGTTCATAAACTCCATCATCTTAGCCTCCCTTAGCTCGATAGGAAAAAACCAAATGAGAAATATGTCTTTGAACTCTTCCCATGGGATAGCATCATCATTCCCCTTCTCCAACTTCCATTGCATAAGCAGAATTTATGCCACCCCTTTGTTTTGGTAGGCTGCCAACTCTGCCTTTTCCTCTGAATTGACCCCCATGATGGATAGCACCTTTTACACCTTATCTATGAACTCTTGGGGATCCTCATCCATCTTGGACCCATGGAACTCTGGTGGGTTCATTATAGTAAAATCCCTTACCCTAGAAGCTGGAGTGGAAGCACGAGAGGCTTGGGCCTCTTTGGCTGATTTGGAAGGTAAAATCATGAGCCAACATTGCAATAGCATGTCGGAGCACATCTTGGCCTACCCCTCCACCTTGAGAAGTAGGAACGGCCGATTGCTCCTCCTGGATATGGGATCTCCTTAGTCTCCTTCTTAGAATCGACATGATCTAGAATAGCAAAGAGCATTCATTAGGGGAAAAAGCCTTACACTTGCATCTAAAATACGATATAGACCATGAAGAAGTGAAACATTCCCCAAAACGCCTCGTAGCCTCCAATTCATAGTTGTGGTGTGCTTCACAACCATGAATAAGACACCAATCGCGGTCTATTTGATTCAGAGGACCATTAACAACCTAGTGATCTGATGCCAAGATTGTCACGACCCAAGCCTAGGGCCTAGAGGTGACACAGTGAATGGGAACCCGAAGGGACCCAAACAAGACTCTTAGCATATCAATCACACATCCTTGGTCGCAGAAGCAAAGTAAACAATAACAAGAGATATATAAAATGGGAAGTGGGGGTAAGGGAAGTCTTTCAATATAAACCAAGCATAAGAGTCAAGCTCATAGAGCAATAACATCACAATATCCAACATACACCTCTAAACTTCAAAAGGAGCAGGGGCCAAGACACTTTTCGGCCTCACCCTCATAATGTCAAATGTTCAACATAAAGAAATCTTAGAAATAGCAAGAGAAAGTAAATAGTGGCCCCGAACTTGAGGACTCACCAAGATTGCTTCAATGATCGTACTAACCACGTGGAGGATGATCCAGAGGAGCTCCAGACCCTACATGGTGATATCATGTAGGCATAAAGTATATGTGTTAGTACATTTGAATGTACTAAGTATGTAGGATGCAATGCAACAAGACATAATCCAATATAGTTAAAATGCATAGTAATAGGCAATAGATAAGCATAATCTCAATATAGCATACATGATCAATGTTTGAAGTGAAACATATTTATAAATTATTCAACATGCGTAGAACATGATATATATATGTGACAAGAGATCTCAACCAACAAAGAATAAGACCAAGCTAGCTACAAATTGGAATCTCGATGATTACCCCTTATCAGTAAAGAGGTGGTCTATTTGCCAAGGTAAATCATATTTCACGTTACGGGAGCCTTTTCTATTTCGGAGAAGTAGCCCCCCTTACAGGAATCCGTCCTATTTCGAAATGGATTCCATGATAAAGTGAACTAAATGGATCCAATAGTATCACAAGGGTATAACATAATCCTATGTTGGTGCATAGTTTGAGGAAAGGAGTATGGACCCTTGAAGATAGTCCATGCTGACATCCAATCTATCGGTGCTAAGTCTAATTCCACGGAATACTTAAAATAATCATACTTTAATCGATTGTAAGAAATATGACATGAGTAGCTCTTAAACATGCTTGACCTCTAATGGTGAGTCTAACTTTAAACATGAGAGTAGATTATAATCATACGTGAACTCTTGCTTTAACATGAATGGCTCACAAGATGTAAAAATCTTGAAATAGGGCTTAGCTTGATACTTGCATAATCATATTAATTTAATGTATTCATAACATACTTGAAAGCCCATATTCATCATGAAGTCACTTGACTTGTAAAATATGTAAATAACTTGAGAATTCTTGACTTGACATTTCATTGAACACTTGGTAGGCACATATGAGTACATGTTCAAATCATTCAAAATGCAAGAGTATAGATCATGAAATAGTGAATTCAATGCATCTTAAAGTCATGTAAATCAACCCACCAACATCATGGTAAAACTCCATCATGGGTAACTTGTAAATCATACCAAAACTTTACAATAGTTCATGGATTTCATAGCTTGAATCATGTGTAGTCACAATAGACAAAGATTAACTCATAGTATAAGCTTAAAATAGATATTCATGCATAATCAACAATATTTGATAAAACCCCAACATATATCATACTCATATTTCATAATAATAGATACTCATGAGTAACACAACTTGAAATCATGCAATTTTCATAAATTAAAAATAAAAGATTGGGCACCATGGGTGAAAGGACCCAATAGATGAAATTTACATACCTTAAACTTGGTTTTTCTTAATGTAAACTTGAAAGAGACTTAAAGGTTGAATAAAGTTCTTGAGATTTGAAATTAAGCTTGAGACTCTTGAATTTAGATGGGAATTTTTAATAAAATGGTTGAGAGGTTTTAGAGAGGGTTTTTGAATGATATAGAGTTGAAAATGGCTAAGCATGGAATATTGCACGTGAAAACAGGCATGGGGCAATGACCCCAATGCCCCTAGGCCAAAATAGAAAATTAAGGTAGTGCTAGCACTGCTCCGCGATGGGTCCGCATCACAGAGCTATCGCATACCATTTAATGTTTTTGAAAAATTTTGCAAAAGTTATTTTTAGCTACAGGTCTTCTAAATTATGGGTTATACCTATTTCCCACTCAATATTTCTACTTGATCAAGAATATAAAGTTGAATTTTTGATATCACGCACAGATTTTGAGATATATGAAAATTACAATTATGAGCATTTCCGAAGCACACATTAGGGCATTTCATTTATTTTGAGGGAGGGCCCGGTGATCATGCTCATACAGTACCTCTCACTTTGAGGATAAACCGATCGTTGTCAAATATAAAACCTATTATAGGTTAAGTTCGAGTCCCAAGGGAATACGGGGTTTTGCCGCATTGATTCACCAACAACCATTTCAAGTATCAATTAACTCTATTCTCAATTTAAAAAAAAGGGGTTCATAATGATTTGTAAGAAACTAAAACTATACTAACAAAGCAAAGAGACAATCAAATTAGAGAGCAACATGGGAAATTGTGTTCCCCATGATTCACTAACTCAAACACCCCGGATAACACAACCTACATTATGATATTGCATGAAGGACGGTAACTTTTGTTCTTCTTACACTTGGGAAAAGGTGAATGCCGAATTTCACTATGGCGCTTCGTTGGCTACCATAGTGTACCAACTAACCATTATTTATTATCCTAGTCAACCTCTCCTTGGTCAGGTCTAATTGATTAGATGAGAATATATCAATCGAATTAATCACCATTTTCTTTTCCTATTCATTACTACCTTGATCGGGATCATAACACTAGGCGAGATTTAATGTTGGCCACCATTAAACAACAAGCAATATGAAGAAAAATAGATAATACATGCAAATACCCAACTCAAGAAGTGCAAATAATTCGGATTGTTGAGCTAGCTACTCATGGTTCCCACAACACCCAAGTTGTGCGGGTTTAGCTATTCATGATTTAAACAAAAAAATAAACAATGAATAAAGCATACATAGTTGAGAAATTACCCAAGAAGAATGAAGAACAAGGAAACTCCTCTTAAAATCACAAGCTTGAATGATGAAATTGATTTATAAGTGATTCAAAATCTCCAAATTGAGTCTCCAAATGAAAACTCTAAATTTCTACTCTAAAACCCTACAATATTCTAAGAATTAAGAGTTTCTCTTTCTAAAAATCTCTAAAAAAAAAACTGTAGAAGATCTGATTTTTTTTCTAAAAACCCTAACATGTACTATTGATACTATTTACAAAAAAGGTCCTTAAAATAATTAGAAAATTCAAGTCGGCAGTTGCTACAGCTCGTAGGGTGACCTACGAGCCATAATCGAGCACTCCTTGTCAGTACTTGGCATTGTGGACTTCACTGCTACGATGTACTTCTATGAGTCATAGTTTGGTATACGATTCGTAGTGCCTTCTCGTAATCCAGCCTTTCATTTCTTGGTCCAATTTTAATCAACACTATTAATTGATTGGAGGCATCCTTCTACGAGTCATAGTGAGGACTACGACCCCTATGCTAGGCTCGTATGGCTGAACTTCACATTCTCAGATTTCAATTTTGGAAACTGTTAATTGCTACTATTATCCCCTACGACTCGCACCTTGGGCTACAACTCGTAGTGGGTCTCATAGATCCTCAAATTCAAGAAAATCTTCTACTTTTCCCCAAAATCAGGCCAACCTGTATTTTCTGCAAAAAATAAACACAAAAACACATAAAAATCATAAAAAGTCACATTGAGAACACACAAAATCCCTTGTTTTAGGCATCAAATGTGTTGTATTTTGAAGGTACATCAACACCCTCAACTTAGAGTTGTTGTTTGTCTTCAAGCGATAACTCAATCTAGATAGATAATAAGCAACATAGCAATTATCTTACTGGCACATACCTTACTCAATTTCAACTCAGATACCCATACTAGCATTTTCAAAACATTATCATGTAGCTACTACAAAAACCACGTTTGACAATCTAACTATGACAAGTTGAGTATCAACAATCCACAGTTACTAAATAAGTCAAATGCTCACCATGCAATGCAAATACCCTCACAGAAAAGAAGTCCCCTTTTTCACTCAATATGCCTTCAAAGTTGTTTAAGGGACTGTGCAAGCATATTCATTCTCACAAATGAGATTCATGTATGATGACTAATACCATAATCTTGCCCATATACTCACAACCCGAACTGTTGACTGATTAGATTAGGATCACTTTAGGACTTCATAGGTTTGTAATGTAGGTTCATGGGGCTTTGGTGTGGCATTTTGGGTAATTATTGAATAAAGGCCAACCTTGAACTATGCTTCTGAACACTTTCACCTTAACAACTCAACCATTCTTAAATTGTTCTACCTTACTTCTTATTTTTTCAAGCTTTTCAGATACTTTCTCTTTATTTTACAGCTTGTGCCTTATTTGTAAACTTGTTCTGCTTTTTTCAACTCATACTAAGGCATCTCTTTCTCTTTTACTCTCACCCAGTACATGACTTTCTGTTCTTGCTTTTATTCCCAACTCCTCACCTCATTTTTTAGCTATTATACCACAACACAGGCCACCCTCAACTTAGGCTTTTAGCCTGAGGTAAAGTGCATAATCTCCAATCCCCGAACCAAGGCCACCGGTAGCCATCCTCAACTTAAGGTTTTTGCCTCAATCAAGGTTCACAATTCAATGATAGACCAGGGCCAATATCAAGGTATTTCACTAGATAAGGTTAGTCTAGCTAGGTATTAAGAAAGAAAAGGTACATATAAGGCTCAAACAATTTGGAACAAGGAATAAACTTTATCATTTGGTGGATTATTTAAGCAAAAGTAGACTAATTCAAAGAATAAGGGCTTAAGATCCTTTCCTAATTCATTTAATCTCTAGTCCAACTAAAAGTAACCGGGCAAGTTCTAAATCAGTACACAATGCATGAACACAACAAAATCAGCTCACACGTACATGGCACTGCATACATAGCCAACATAAACTCACAAATCATGCGTCAAGCATCAACTTGCCTTCACTAACAAAATATTGCCAAACTATTCAAACATGTATGATCACAAATAACTACTAATCAACAAAAACTTCAGGGATACCAATTTTTGCAAAAGTTTTCATAAACCATCAAAACAATGTACATGCCAAAAGTTTAATTGTCATATACTACAAAAGTTATCTACAACATCTAAAATGTGCCAGTTCAACATAAAAATAAAAATCCACAAGGGAAAAGAACACAAGCAAGAAAAACTTGGGATATCAAAAACTAGGATAGTTATGAACTAAAGCATCTTAGACTTCACTCTAGTCGATAACTATCCACACCCCACCAAAAGTAAGTACTTTGTCCTAAAATGTACAAGGCAAAAATAAACACAATAAGACCAGGGGCTCAAAAGTCAAACATCAAATGATGCCTAAGCATCGTTCTCCAGTTGTCCATGAGCATCTCCCTCCTGCGGGGTAATCTGTGTTGCAGCCATGCTGGATAAACTAATGCCCTGCAATCTTTCAAGCTCCTGAGCATTGCTTAGCTCCTCATTCTCTCTCGATCTCTTCAGGACTCAGTGATTTGGTCCCAGCTCCTTATCCTCCTCGAAAGTCTTCTGACGCTTGTGCCCCTCATCTGCATCAGTCTCCTCCATAAGTCTCTTCCCTGGAGCATAAAGTGGATCCACCTCAAACATGTCAAAAAGCGGCTCATCTATAGGTGTAGTCTCTTGAATTGGGATAAGAGCCACCAATAATGCAATCAAGTCAACCTTGAACTTTATCAACTCCTGACTAAAGGATGATAAATCTACAGGCTAGCTCTCAGCAAGTCTCTTCTGAACTTTCGCCTCGAAGGCATCGACTGGGGCATCTACCATAGCAATCCTCTAGTCAACAACTGAAGTGGTTAGCACCTTGCATCTATCCTCCAATGTCTGAACTATCTACTAGACCCACAGCTTAATCTACCGCATGAGATGGGCTAACTTAGCCTTAGCCCGTGATAATCTCCAAGCCATATCCTGAAAAGCAATAGCAGACATGATGTCTGCTGAAGGAGTCAATGATATAAATAGCTCTCGTGCGGGTGCGGTTGTAGTGGGACCCATCTCAATATCGGCTACCTCACGCTACGCTGGTCCCTCAGATATAGTAGTGGCAGCAGTTGGAATGGTAGTGGCGGTAGCCATCGGACCATTGGCAGCTGGCTCAGGCATGAATGTCTTGGGAATAGGAGGAGGCATTGCCCGCTGAAGCACAATAGGGTTCTCATCAGCCTTGATCGAGCTGGAATATAGGGTGTGGAGGGCCTTAACATGTAGATCTAGATGAAGAAAGTCACAATTGTGCATCCATGCATAACCTGTGGATCAACACCAGGAATAGCATGCATGTGGATCTCCCGAGTGCCGACCTATGGATCTGCTCAACTATCAGGCACGCCCAATAAATATCATAACCAGTTAAGATGTTGTCTAGTAGAATCACTCGATCCAACGTAATGATGTTGTATGTAAAGGTGGGTTGGATACAAGACCTGATGATAGCCCACCAAAACTTAGCGAGAAAGGAGAAGAAGGACTTCACTATAGACTTGGAATGCTGAGTGACCCATGTCGGCTCTAGACTATCTCCACTATCTGACTAGCCATCCATCTCAAGAGCTTCGTCCACTAGTCCACACTCTTACAAATGATGACTTGTCTGATCTGGTGAATCCGCCGATCATACTTGGCTATAGACTCTGGTATTCTATAAGTAGGCCCAAATTGTATACAGCAGATTGTCTCCTCTGAGATGTCGACCCACCGGCCTCTAACCAAAACCTTCCTTAATCTGGGCAGATCGAGAGCCTTCTTCCCCTTGGGAAGATCTCATAGAATAGTAGTGGCATAAGCTACGTAGAACTCTCGCACTAGGAGTGGGGAGTATTTGCCCAGCTTAACCACCTAAGCCCATGTCCCTCTATCTCGGCCTTGAATACTAGAACATGGCTCAGGCCTGTCTACCAATTGGGGCTCCTCATAAAACAGTCTCACTAGCTTGACTTGCCCCTTAGGATCCAACCCCTATCTGTATATAGCATTCATTCCCTCGATACCCCATCGATGATACAGACGATCAGTAGCAGAAATAGATGGGGCGATCGAGGACTAGGCATTCTGTTTGTCCTAGGGTACGTCATCAGACTTAGACCCATTTTCACTTCCATCCTCATTTGACTGGGAGGTACTCTCAACCTGCATCGGGGTCTGAGCAGCTCTGGCTCTCATCTGAGGAACCTGTTCCTCAAGATCTATCTGGACCTTGTGGACCTCGTTTGATCCATCGAAGTGCTCATTGTCTAAATCTTCATCGCTAAGTCTCCAGTTGAAGGCCCTGATAGCGGCATTACAATTTTGGGAGATATTATGTCTGAAATTAATATGATAAACCAAGAATTAGTGCCAAACTAGCTATACAAACAACAAAAATAGATAAAAGAAATAGAAGGGACGAAAAACAAAAGGGGAAAATACTCAAAAATCAACATTGTATCAGTTGCAGTTGAAAGATACGGGACCTTGGTATGACTTGTAGTGGAGAATAAGAGTAGTATTAAGGCCTGGAAGTCCTCAAGTTTATAACAATTTTAGAAATTGAAACTAGGTACGACATGCAGTTACGACTCGTAGCCTCGACTATGGGTCATAGGCAGGTCTCATACAAGGTTTCAGTTTGCAAAATTTAACACTGGCATAAGTCCACGAGACCCCACTAGGGTTCGTAGATAAGACTATGGCCCATAGGTGAGTCTCATATTGTAAGTGTTCAAGGTCCTTAGGTTAATGTTATTCCCTATGAGGGCAACTATGGCTCGTAGACCCTTCTATGGGTCGTAGGAGGCCCTCATAGCAGAGAAAAATAGGTACCTAAGGTATCTATAACATCACCACACTGACTTCAAACCTCAACCAAACAAGAATTTAAACAGCATCGAGCAATTTTTTCATTCTACACATCAACCACAAAATGACAATAACCCTAAACATGATATTCAAATTAAGAAACTATATTCAAATAAAGAACCTACCCAAAATCACACCCAACAATACACAATCAAATATCATTCTTCTAGTACATTCAAGAATTCTCACATAATCATTCCCAAAACTCACAACATCGTCATTCAAGCTCATACATACATGTTAAGGGAATTCTTACACAAAAAATTTGTAAATTCATCCATCTAATCAATTCCAACACATTACCTTAGCCACAACTTTGTCATACTACCAAGATTTAGCAAATTAACACACAATGACAAATCAATACTATCCAATTGGTCAACAATTATATAGCCTAGATTAATTATCCCACTATGAAAACAAAGGCAAATATTCCAACATGGATTAAACCCTACGAACCCCATTCAATAACACTCAATTGTATGCTCAACTATATCACATTCACAAATGGTATACTTTGATGCCAATTAATGCTAAAACTTATATAGTTAATCTTCAATACGATCAATTTGAGATTGAAAAATGATCAAGGGACATACCTTACAAAGTGACACACTGAGATGAGCAAGACAAAACCAAAGGAGTCCGAAACCCTAGATGTGGAAAGTTGGCCAAAAATCGCAGGAAAACACTAGAAAAGTGGTCGGAGGAATTGGGGGGAAGTTTAAGAAATGATTTGGGAAGATTAGGGTTCGAATTGGGGTCAAAATGATTTTTAACCCCTTATATTCAGTCCAGGGAATTTTTTAAAAAATTACTAAGTGGAGTCTACAAAACCCGTACTACGGATCGTATTCCTAACTACAACCCATAGGTCTTGGTCTTGTAGACCACTCAACACTTAGAAAAATTTTAAAATCATACCTGGGCACTACGAACGCCATTTACGACTCGTAGCTTGAATTATGAGTCATAAAGTTATCTCGTAGTGTAAGTGCCAACTTCAAGTCATCATTGTATCCTCTACATGTCACGCCCAAAATCCCATAAAGGGTACTGGCACCCGTTGCCAATAAGGCCCGAGAGAACCAACCTGTATCTATGCGCTTTCTATACATATTATAAGAGATTCCTACGTTCAACATGCCTTTAAGAAAGTAAATAGTGATAACAAGCCAAAAGAAAATGCATATGGCTACCCGTTAGGGCCACGGTGTTTAAAGTACGAGACATGACCACACTTTAATTTACATAGTCTACAAAGCCTCTAGATAAAGAAAAGTATCTGATAAGGGTCGGGACAGGCCCCGCCTCGACCAACTATATAATACAAAAGTATAAGCTTTAGATGCACAAAGCTCTGAAGCAACCTGGAGCTTGGTCACAGCAGCTAGATATCTTGTACTCCTACTGTGGAGATCTACTAACACCTATATCTACAGCATGAAATGCAGGTCCCTCGTAAGGGATGTTAGTATAAGATAGCGTATTGAATATGTAAGGCAGGAAATATTGTAAATGAAGTAACAACTCAAATGAGACTATGCATTTGTGTAGGATAAGAGACTATCCTTAGTTATACTATGGTATCATGTACGTTATGTTCTTTTTATTACTTTACCTTTACTATATAGTCTACGCATAGCATGTAATATAAATGACCAGCTGATCAGTGGTAATCTATATCAGGATTGGCCCTGGCTACGCTTTTACTTTCACCTATTGGGCTACCCCCCTCCCCCATGATAGGATCGATCCTGACTAGGTGATTCTTCCACCCCTCGGGTCACCACCCATCAACAAGCAATATACTTTATTTTTCAATTACCTTTGAGATGATTCTTTTGGTGGTCATAATATTGGAGCTGTAGGACTGTAGATACAGCATATGACATATAAATAA
>JAABOM020000075.1:11608011-11625526 GCA_011800125.2 Solanum clarkiae
GTTATAGTTGGGTTGTAGGCTGACTTGTCTTGGTGGGATAAGACGAGTGCCATCACGCCCATTTTTGGGTCGTGACAAATATTTATTACATAGTCATTTTATACTTAATAAAAATAATTTATTAAAATTCTCCAAAGTAGACAACTTTCTGTCAATCTACCTACTTGAGCTATCTGTTTCTGCTCCTTTATCATATGAAGACTCATAATAAAATGCCGCCATGTCGTCGAATTAGTACAAACTTAGCTGCATGGCCAGATATTTTGAGTGTGACACGTCCATGCTGGACGTCGCGCCTTCGATCCTCAGCAACAACATTTTTCTTTTCCTTCACTTTTACCCCTCAGAATGACGAAGTTAATGATATACTCCTCGTGGTCAAATTATATCAAACCCAGCTGCTTGTCTGACTGCTGGACACTTATAATTAATTACGTAACCAAAAATTTAATTGATCTCAAAATTTTATATGCCAACCATAAATTAGAATAAAATAAATAACTCTTATGTGTCACATAAATCAAGACAGAAAAAAATATTTATAGGCCCATGCTTGATTGACCTTTTGACCAAACTAAATATTATCTTCATTTTAATTGATTGTTAAATATTTGACTAAAGAAAAATTAAGTTATTACTTTTTGACCAAACTAAATATTATCTACATTTTAATCAACTATTTCTATTTAATTTGTCCAAAAATTAACAAAATTTATATATTTTGTAATCTTAAATTAAATATATGTAAAATTATTTGACTCAAATATAGAAAAGTACTTTTTGATCTTGTGATAACTTGTCACGTGAAAAGTTAAATTTTAAAAGCTATAGAAATAATCAAACATATTTGTTGGGTTTACTAGTAATAATAATAAGTATAACTTACAGAAATCGCAGCTTGAGGGAAAGAAATTTCAATTTATCCTCATCTTTTCCATAATTATACAAAAAATCCCACAAAATGTCAAAGATGCGGATACACTGGCCATTTTTATGGATACATTGCACCATATATGATTCGTTAGTCATGATTCATTGTAATCAATATCTAATGCAGTGAATCATCCATGTGTTAAACTATTCTATTACAATCAATTATATTGTACGATCCATTGTCTCAATAAATCAACCCATTAATATAATTCATTGGTGTATCATCCTTGTATGGTGCACCCAATGAATCATCAACTTATAAGAACTAGAAAAAGTATCCCAATGAATCATTGTATTTAATCCATATAATTCTAGTGAATCAACAACATATATGACTCGATTTTATATATAAATGGATCACCATAAAAAGTTGTGAACAACTCATAGTTTTGAAATGAATCATCATACAAGATACATACTCTCGATTTTATATATAAATGAATCACCATAAAAAGTTGTGAACAACTCATAATTTGAAAATGAATCATCATACAAAATACATACCACATACATAATCAAACCTAAATCGGAAAGCTGAGTGGTACGTCCCTGCAATTTGAACTGATCTCTGGTAAATGACTTTAACTAGTACTTCAATGTGTACTACAAAGCTCTAGCTAGTATCGACTCCATCTCTGACCAGATCTAATACACTGGTGATAGAAGGGAGAATTTCATTGGCGGCGGGCGGGTGGTGTAAATGCGATCTCTGTCTTCAGACAGAAAAATGTATATATGGATTGGTGAAAGGAGAAGTCTATAGCATGTACAAATCACGTGCGATACATATTCTGTGGATCTGAACTCCGACTGGCTCATCTCCATCGTCCACGATGTTAACTTGAGTGTCGACGACTCCGTCTATGGCAACGATGAAAGAGAAAGGATAAATTGGGGGAAGAGCTCTCTCTCTTGTTTTTGAGCAGAAAGATTCAAGTGAATCAAGCGTAAAAACGAAAAACAGGAATTTTAGAGATTTATAGAAATAGTAGGGAATATTTGAAATTTCTTTCTCTCAATCTGGGATTTTTGTAAATTATCCTAATAATAATCTAAAATAAATGAGTCGGGTCGAACATGCTTGACTAGATGAGCTACACTTTTCACACACCTAGCCAATCAGTCAGTGAAATAATTGAGCCGACAAAATTATCATACAACAAAAGACTAGAAGCTCCAGGCTCGTGCTAAGCACGGGCCCAACAGCACTATAGTTAGGCATGGTGCGAGTAGAATGCTATGTTCATTATTGTCATTTATGTTACAATTGAAATCTTGTTTTTATTTCATTAGATACTTAATATGTGTAGGTGAGGTGTTTTGGTCGTGTAGAAATGTGTCAACTGGAATGCCGGCTAAGTAGGAATGACGATTGCATAAGGTAGTTCACAATTATTAGGAAGTGTGTTGTACCAAGTTGGGAGTATGTAGTGAGAGATGGGGGTGAAATTATTGCAGTAGATGTTGCGCAACATAAGCATTATAACTATTAGTAGAATATTTACAATATAGGAAAACATGTGACCCAACTAAAAGGTGCTAGATCCATTCTTGGCATAAGTTTTTGATTTTTGTGGCTTTCTAGCATGATTGTACATATCACTCCACAAAAGCAAGTGCCACATTTCCAGCCTTACACCATTTTTACAGCTTGCCAAATGTCAGCTCCGAAGGTTGTGTGATCTGTCAAAGAACCTGTCAGTGGAAGGCAATGAACAATGTTACACCTAAGCTAGGATGAACCTCTAACTCATGCTACATTTAACGGCGGAACTTGAGTATAGTACCTTTGTACTCACAATGTCGCTAGGCGTGCATGATTTTTCCATTCCTTAGGTTGGTGGCTGCATGTACGGCAGGCAGGAATCTGGCCCCCAAAAATTGGAACTAATGCATACCTTTGATTTGGCTGAGTTGTTAGTACGATGGGCCTTCAATTTCTGTATTGACCCCAAGTTTGCTTCTTAATATTGGCTTGCAAAAACTTTGAAGTTGCCATTGTAGTGTTCAGAACCCTAAAAACCTAGGGAAGGTACCTCCTTCAAATTCCCCCCAAAAAGCTAAGGCAGATACCTCCTGCAATTAGACAATGCACATCATTTCAGGGCAGAATGAACAGATACCTTCTGCATAGTAACAGTGAAATATAGGCAGAACGAACATTTCAGTAAGTGTAAAAGAAAATTCAAATTTTTAGGTCTACAAATGTTATTTAGCGCCAACTCAATAGATCTGAGTTAGGCGTACTGTGTTGAGCCTGTACAGTGTGCAGATGTAATAGATTATAGAGATGACATAGCAGTATCTGAGACGAGGGAATTAGTATTCACAGCTTGAGTTGTAAAACTTGCAAATCAAAGGGGCATTGTTCTTTTCACCCAGGGTAGTTGAAATAAATTCGAAATTGTTTACCTAATAAAAAATGAGTGCCTGACAAAGTTGTTACATCTTGTTAGCTGGGTTAGATGGTTCAATGGCCCCAGCGCAGTTGTTTCCTGATTATCACTTGTTTGTCCCTCCATGTCCACTGCAGCCTGCCCCCGTGCCTTAGGCCTTTTGTGGTCTCTTTCATTGTCTTTTAGCGAAAATGCACATTCCTTTTCCATGTAGTTCAAAATGGTCAGGGCTGACTGAGTAACATTTGAGCTCATCCAAGCTGTTTTCTTAGTTGGACATAGAATAACTTATCACCGAGCATGTCTTGTGCGTGTTTAACGTCCAAGAGTTGCCGCTGTACACAGCGAAGGGCAGCTGCAAAAGTTAAAGCATACTTTGGATATGTAGTTGTGCAAGTGTTCGTTGCTGAATTCCATGTTAGAAAAGACTTAATCCCAGGGACAAAGTAAATTAAGTTAGTTGAAGAGGTAACCTTAGCGCAAGTTGTTTGGAATATATACACTGCTGGCATGGCGATCAATTTCTCCGCCAAATCCCCTAAGATGAGGGCAGTTGTGGAACCACTTCCGTCAGTGAGATCTACTTGGAAGGTACATTTGTAGAAATGTAGTGTTAGTTATTGAAATATTTTGTGTATGTATTCTATTTGGTGGCGTCGAAAGGTACAACCTGAAGGAGTATAAAAGATTACCGAGGCACCCGTGTGGTCTTCTTTTGGCATTTGGGGCAATCAAGTCACTTAATTCTTTGGTGCATTTTTTCTGCTTACACCCTGAACACTCCAGGACACAGAACTTTTGGAGGTCATCTGGTATGGACATTTCAACCTCAATGTGGAACACGCCAACCTGTAGCCGGTAAAGTAGTCTCATGTATTATTCTATTTGGGGACCAAATTGTTTGAGGATCAATATATGTTAAACTCACCAAAGCTTCTGCAGTAAGTTGTGCTATGGTAATCACGGAATGGGCATCGGGAGGCATTGCAATGGCGGTGGTTGAAGTTGGAGCATGGGCCATGATTCGGGCAGAAAGCCTTTGTTGGTTTGCTTGGGCCCTATTCAGATGACAGTACAGAGTAAATATGATGGGTACAAGTACATTGGATATGCATAAAAAGTAGCTAAACTTTGTACCAGTCCATAAGTTGTAATGCCTGTGGGTAAGGTGGATTAAGGCATATCGTGGAGTTAAATCGCATCTGCAATGTCAATCCTATAGCGATAAAATCAGTTGGCATTAAATGATATTGTAGTAGTTGTACTCTGGAGGAATGTTATAGGCGTAAGATACCTTGGTATGGCGAAAGACCTATGTTTCTCCCAATTAGCACGGGCAGCTTGTTTGTGCCTTTTAGTTTACTCTCCACTCCACTTCCTTCAATGTCATCGAAATCATCCCATAGGGTGAGGAGCAGCTGGTTCTCTCTGTTAGTAGGAAGCAAGAACATGCTTTTAGTATTAATCGATCCAAATAGTGAAGCAAACAGTGAAGCACAATAGTAACTGTAGTTACCTCTCGTTGATCAGAGTAACCTTGCGACATCTTGTCTGAGTACGACCAGCATACTTTGAAGGCCTACAATCAAGTATGACGCCAATAAAATTTGCCAATGGAGAAGGTAAGTATCTGTTAGTCATTCAAATGGTTGTACGTTGATGTAAGGTGGACTGTGATCTGGTTGAAAGGCATACCTGTTTCCACGCCAAGGGAAGGAGTCATCTGCCTTACTTGATCAAACGGCATGGTATTTAGTTTTGTTAGCGGCGGTAGTGCTATGTCAAGCTGAGCAGTAGGTTTGACATGTTCGACTATAGTTTCCTTGTCTATTACCCAGTGGAACTTATGGATAGGTCTACCATAAATACTAGGGGAAACTTTGACCCTTGCTGTGGAGACCAAAAATCTGTTGAAGAGTTGTAGTTTTTCGGCATAATGTCTAATATCATCCCCATAGATCACTGCGCGTATTTGTTGCTTCTGTAAAGATGTTGAAGTTTCGAAGATGTACGTAAGTAGTCTATTTTGGAGGACGAAGTTGTAATGTTTGTATTGACAGTAAGCTTACTTCTTCATCTTCCAGCAATAGATTTTGAAATTTGATTTTCTTGTCCTGGCTTTATCGCTCACGACTCATATATTAATGATTAGCACTTTACAAGTCCAATAGGGAGTAGACGGTGTAATTTGGTCAATGCTTAGTCGCACGTACATCGCACCTACGAAGACGTTTTTAAAATACTATGTGTAGCAAGAGTTAGGGACTTACCCTGGCTTATACATTCAAGTCGGACATCTGTGAATATTCAGTTTAACGGAAGGTGAACTTTGATTATAGCATGCACGCAAACGGTAGGTTTCTGCAACTGTTGGTTTTGATGATGTGGAAAAAATTGGCACTTAAGTTGTTAGGTCTCCCTATTGTTCATTTGTATATGCTTAGTTAACAATGTTAATGTTTTAGATCGTACAATGTGATGTGTAATTCGGGTAACTGTGGGTATGGCCACCTTGGTTCATTCGTTTGGTAGTAATAGTGGTAATAATGTTACTGTGTACAGGCGGTGGAAACACCTAATTTGAGTCTGGTATATAATGAAGTATGTTGGGTACAATGTTGAGTAAGTGCTGCAATAGTAGGTACATGCAACACATAGAATGCAATTGGAAGTGGTAGATACCGTCTTTGTCGCAGTGATGGCTATATGCAAAGCAAAATAAACTATACATCATGTTTCAAAGCTGCCTTTTTTCATTCACAGTCTACATTTGCATAATCGAGCCTCTTAATTTTTGGGGAGGTAATCTTTATATTAATGGGGTATGAGTGTAGAATTAGAGTTTCCAGTTAAAGAAATTGTAGTGGTGATGTAGTGCTTTACTAAAACTTGCTGTCTATATTGTACATCAACTCTATTAACAGTACTTTACTTATTAATGGAAGTAAACTGAGGGGAATACTTCATTCATGCATTCAACTATTCCTTATGAATAGGTAATTAACAAACAACTATTCAAACATGCATTCAACTATTCCTTCTGAATAGGTAATTAACAAACAACTTTCAAGCATGCATTCAACTATTCCTTCTGAATAGGTAATTAAGAAACAACTGCAAGAAGGTAAAAGTTCATACCTGAGTTGAAGGAATTTGGGCCTGTTTAACTTTGAAGAGATGCAACTGGATTTGGGAGAGCAAGGCAAGCATAAGTCTCCCCAATTTATAGAAGGCTTCGTTGGTGCACTTTTCAGTATGGGGAAAGGCAACCTGTCTCCACCTTTCTAAATGCCAATTAAAGGAATGGAGGGGCAATCATTTGCTGGACACAAAATTCTAGAAGGGTAATTTGTGTATAAGTTATTATCCACGTGGGTAGGCCTGTAATGGGTCATATATGTTCTAAACCAACTTAGGGTATTAGAGTACACTTTAATTTAAAGTATGTATTTTTAATACTTTCTTTAAAGTCGAATCAGTAAATTATGCTGTTACGTCTACGGTAGTATGAACTGTGTATTCAAACATTATTTGGTCTTGGTGATTGACATTTCAAATGTCTGTGAAGTTTGCACAAATGGTGAAATTGTTAAATGCTATTGTTATTACATTAGATGTAACAGTTGATAATCCCTATAAGAAAGTATATTTGAGTGACCTGACAACTCGGAGTATATATGTTGTCGATCTTAAGGGTGTAAGTATATACCTTCAACTTTTGTTTGGGGAAGTCTTAAGAATATCTATGCAAGACGGAACATTGGTTTGTACCCAATTTTGTTAAAGTAATGCATAGTATTAGATGTTGTTTTCCTTAGGTTGTGGATATCAATGATGGTCCAATTGAAGTAATTGTCAATAAGAAAGTCGGCAATAATTGACAATGCGTAATAATTTATATTAATGGTAAGTGAACAACAGTTGGCACTATCGTCAGGTAAGTTTACCAGTAACAACTTATTGACAATTTCTTTTGGGGAATAAATTTCAAGGTTTTACTTACTTTTGGGAATTACGTAGCTGTGGGGAATTAATGGAAGCATTCAACTAATGAACATCACCATTTGCAACATGTAACCTAATTTGGGGCTTTGACTCTTTTCCCTGAGGCTAAATACAGGAAAAATTATACATAAGTTTGTACTAATTTATACATAAAGCATAAGTCAATTAGTAAGTCATTTTTTTGGACCCATTGTTTTAGTTGTCAACATCATGCAATGCCTAAGGTGTCATTTGTGAATCTACAATATCCTCAGGTATATAGCCCAATATGTAGTCATAAGTCAGTGGCATAGGTAAAATAACCAGGAATTCATGTAGGTAGCTGGTATTCACTGTATTGAATGGAATTTCAGGGGCCAAAAAGGGCTAGTATTTCACTTCCAATTAATTGTTTAGTGTTTGTTAAACTAAGTATTGGGATTTAAGAGAAGCATATAAGGTGAATATCATTGTGTGGTCACCGCCTGATAAAGGAAGGCTCATACATTTGGATCGATAAAGCAACAGCTAGAAGATATTACAACAACAACAACAACATGCCCAGTGATATCCCACAAGTGGGGTCTGGGGAGGGTTGATTGTACGCAGATCTTACCGCTACCTCATAGAAGTAGAGAGGCTGTTTCCTAAAACCCTCAGCTCAGTTAGAAGATATTACATGTCGAAATAATTTCACTTGGACAAAGAGAGAGAGAGAGAGAGAGAGAGAGAGAGAGAGAGAGAGAGAGAGAGAGATATGAGTATAATCATGGTCACCTTTGAGTATTGAGGATGCATATGACTGTGTGTACTTAATATGTAATGTTTAAAATTGAAGGCAGTCAATGATTCCACAGTAAGAGTCAGTATAATAGTTGATAGTGAGCCACCATGGATGTTGGACCTCTTTGGAATCCACCGCAAGGTTATTTTCCATGTAAAAGAAGAGTTGAAGTAATTTAAAAGCTGAAAAACAGTGCTACCTTGGGTAGGCTATTTCTTCGAAGTATTGCATCAGAGGCCAAACTTTGTTATTAAAGATAGCTGAAGAGGTGACAACCTAACTCATAGTTCAAGTGTTGTAATGTATATAACATAGTCTAGGTTCTATCAAGGCGTATTCATGGATTTAATTCAAATTAACATGCCACCCATATGAAAGCTTTATTAACTGACATTTAGCTGGCATTTGGTGGCTTGACGGGTGATGTTGTTGTATTTTTGAGAGCATGTTTTAGTGTGTAGTTTTATACAAAGCAGTGGTGCAATAGTGGATCTAAAATACTGGCTAGGACACTGGGTGGGCCGTTGCTATCCTTTAAACTTTAATAGTGTCAAAGTTTAGTAGCACTTTGGCATTATTTTATACCGTGCAGGCAAGCTCAAAATATCTTGGTGTGTCGAGAGTGGTTTCTGCTTGTTTGTTTCCCACTTTTCAACATTTGGCGGGTGGACCCAGCTTGCAGCAACAGTGTATTTGTTGTAACCCAGTTATAACTTTGGGCAGTTTCTGCATTGTAGTTTCAATTAGAATGTTGTCTGAAAAGTCAGAGAAACACCTTACAATAAGGCAACCACAATGAATAGTAAGACGACATTTAAACGATAGTGTGAGGTGAAATATGGAGATAGTAGACGGCCCAAGGCCAAGAACTGCCAAGGAAATGACTGGTAACCATAAGGGAAGTCCCCAAGTCACCTCGTGGACTCCTAATCGCAGAGATTGTATAAGGAAAACAACAACTTAGTTGTGAAACACTTGTGGAACCATTAGTATACTCTCTTCATGTACCGAAGGCAGCCTAATGTAATCTAATATAATAGGCTCACATTGACCCCCACGATAGTAGTGCTGGCTTTGATAGTTGAATTGTGCTAACTTCTGCATCTTAGAAGTAAATAAATCCTTGAAGATAGTTTATGGGCTGTTCAACAACCCCTATTGTCGAAATCTGACAATTGTAACCTAGTTGCTGTTCTATCTTACTGAATTTAGTTTACAAAGTATGTAAATTAACAGAAGGAAGCTAAGCAAGCATAATGGATTTTGCAATACAGATGCTTGAACATTTGTAAATGCCAACACAGTCTGAAGACATAATTTTGTTATGTTACCATTAGCGCAACAATTAAAAATAACAATGCTTAACATACCTGTCATAACCACAAAATTTGGGTCTCCTGTTCTAGCATTTAATCCTGAAAAATCATCAACAGTAAAAGCTGGCTGCACAATTCCTGGGGAAATCGTTTAATTAAACAACAAAATTTTATATGAGCTTCATCTAAGTAATTATTGAATAAGGCAAAGTTTCACCTCTATGTCTCTATTACAGAAATCCATGATTTATTATAGCCCTAAGTATTTAGTATTGAATATTACTCTTTTACATAAGTTGTTCTGAAATTGTGACAGTTGGAGATTTTTTTAGTCAGTTTAATGTTAGAATACCATATGTAATTTCAGGGACCCAAGTTCATGTTACCTCACAATTTAAGCACCTGTAACAGGAGTTGTTACCATAGTAACGGGGTCCCCCCCACCCCAACCAACAATTGTCGCTATGTGTAACTGTAGTCGTCCATTGTTAGGAATGTTGGTGAACTGAAACTCGTTTACTTATTGAATGCTTTTTTTAATGATTTCCTCGTATATAATATTATACGTTGAATGGTCATTTGTATCTTCTATTGTAGGGGGCCGTATTAGAACTTTTACTTCTGCGAATTTTTTCGCCCTAGATAAAGCGACGTAAAGTTGGCCATGTAAGAATACTGGTTCAGGCAAATAAATTCCAACGAAATCTAATGTTTGTCCTTGGACCTTGTTTATTGTCATTGCAAAACATAGTCGAATTGAAAATTGGATTCGTTTAAAAGCAATAGGCATTTTCTCATCTGCAGAGGCTAATAATGGTGTGTTTTGAAAGTCACTGCTAGCAATAGTAGCACTAATAACATGTCTGTCAAAGTTGTGACATAGTAATCGTGTTCCATTACATAGTCCTTCAGAAGGGTTTAAATTTCGCAATAGTATAATAGGGCAATTTTTCTTCAAAGTTAATTTATATGGTAGTAAACTAGCTGGATTTAAGGTGTGTAGAAAATCTTCAAATTGACATTGATCAGCTGGTTATATTATTTCATCAATTGGAAGTTGATGTATAAGCATATCATTTATTTCATTTACGAAGTCATTTTTTGTAGTTAAAATAACTCGTGAAGTGATGGACGTTGTATTTGAGAAAAAAGTCTTTATGGTAGGATAAGTTTCTTTGAATAAGTGATTTAGGGCTTGTATTTCTTTTATATAAGGAATAATTAGATTCCGGGGAAGCTCTATTTGGCCTTTCTCATCAGTAATTTCTTCTCCATTTTCGATGCGCATTAAATATTCGCAGAACAAAGGATCTTCTTTTGCTCTCATATTTTCGGTTAAGGATAGCTTCTCAAGTTGATTCCAGATGTTGGAATACAACAGGCTCTCACATACAAAGTCTTTCCTTTTCCCATTTCATACAATGGGAAGTGTTTGGCGAAAGTCTCGTACAAAGACTACCACCTTTCCTCCGAATAAATTAGGGTTGCCTGTTAAGTCTCTTAAAAGAATATCCAAAGCATGTATTATTTTTTTGGGGGCTATTGAGACTTCATCCCAAAGAATTAATTTTGAATCGCGAATTTTAGAGTTGCTAATGAACTTTGTTTGCTAATATTGCAGGTAAAATTATTGTCAATATCAATTGAAATTTTAAAGTGTGAACGTGCAGTCCAGCCGCCTGGGAGAATGGATGCAGCAACTCCTGAGCTTGCAGTTGCTAGAACCACAAATCCTTCGGATCTAACATCTGCTAAAAAAGCTCGATATAAAAATGTTTTCCGAGTTCCTCCGGGTCTGTCAATAAAGAAAGCCCCTGATTTATTACAGTAAACCCTATGAAGTATTTCGTTAAATGCCTTTTGTTGTTGTGCATTTAGCTTTGTCCGCAAAAGTAGATCATCTTCAGTTACTATTAGATTCCTTTCAAATTGAACCTCTTTTGCATCGTTTGTTATGGTGGAAGGTATGATATTATCGGGAACAAAATTGTAGTCTTTTATATTGTGTCCTGTTGAGTGTAAAACTTCATTAATGTGATTTATAATTGATTCTGTAATACATTTTGAGGTCCATTTAGAATTTCTTTTAAAATCTTCAAACACTGAATCTTCAAATATTTGCCATCAGGGTTGCAGTATACCAATATTGTTGCAAATAAACGTCGTAAACTATAAGGCATTTGATATGTTACTGCTTCATACATACATTCTATTAAGCTTTTATCAGAATGCAGTAAGCATCTTCGTTCGACAACTTCTCTAAATGTTGCACAACATATTCCATTAACTGTGCGAAGATCTTCATATGATTTAGGGGTTCTTACATTGCATAAAAGTAATCTTAGGTAGTTTCTTTCTCCTTCTGTCAGATGGTAGGTAACAATTCTATCGATAGCATTACTATTTTGCCGTCGGCATGACCACATCCTATCTGATGGTGACCAAACAAAATACCATGGGAAATCTTTATACAGTAAATTTAATTCGATAGCATTTTGATGGGTTTTATTCATTTCAAAAAATTTAGTTAACATTGTGCGCCAGATCATTGGATTATTTAGAATTTGGTCGACAGTTTGAGTGCTTTTGAAGGACACATATTGATGTCCTTTTAAATGTAGTTGTAATTGGTATACAACTGGCGTCATTTCACTTATAGGAAAAGCGAATAGACGTCATGCCGCCTCCGGTGGGGACACCTACCTAGCAAATTGGTGTTCCTTTATTTCATCTATTTCAGCATTTGCGTCCATACTATGTACAAAAAGGCTATTTTATCATGACCTTTACAAATATATTTGTAAATATACTTGACAACTTTAATGTCTGAGCAAACTTCAACGTTAATATGGAAGTTGAATTTGGTCAATAAATACGGATTATATGGAACCACCCAAGAATTATCAATGTTGTATCCTTTGAGTTGAATGGGTGTTTCTAATTTTTGACGTCTATAAATTGGGGAAATTTTTTTTCCCTTTGTCATTTATTTAGAAAGTTCTTTAGGATATTTAAATTTGCAGCTGTTTGTTTTCATGCAAGGAGATGTTGGATTTAGATAGCCACAAGGTCCATGAGTCATATGTTTGGTTACCAAAGTGTATAATTCTTGGTTTAAACGATCAAGTAATTCCGCACAGACAATCTTATCATAGCTCTCTGGTGTTAACAATTTATAGGGTTCAGTAAGTATAATAAGGAAATACGCATGAGGTAGGCCTCGCTTTTGAAATTCAATAGTATACATTAAAGCTCAAACTTTTCCTAATATATTCTTCTTAAGTATATCATTTTTAATTTCTTCTACTTTGGCTCTAAATACTTGGCTTACTAAATCAAGTCAGTTTTGAACTTCATCGGACGACATTAAATGTTGTTGTATTTCAGGCCATGAAGGATTGCAAGTCATGGTTAGAAATATGTCTGGTTTTCCAAAATGTTGGACTAAGGCAATAACGTCCATATATCGACGTCGCATGTCTCTTGGTCCCCCTATGAAAGTTGCAGGTAGTATTCATCCTTTTTCAATATTTGAAACATCTCTTTCTCCATGTCTGAGTATATCAATAATCCCTTACAATACCTCAGTGTAGAATAAATTTTGGTTAAATGAGAAAAAATCTAAGACACCTCAGTGCGGAATAAATTTTGGTTAAATGAGAAAAAATCTAGGAAAAAAAAAGGGTTTCAAGTTTGATGTATTGGTCGACTATATATTGCTGGAAAACCCTCCCAGAATGTAGAATTTCATTTGGTTGTCTTTCTCTTATTTAGAATTTATAACAGTATTCACAGTAAGAAACAGTTTCTCGTTTTCTTTTCCCCTTTAACAAAATCTCGGATTCCATGTCAAGGAAGCACTCAATCGAGGCCATGTTAACTCAATCGAGGCCATGTTTTTAACACTTGGTAGTTGTTCATTTTGGCAGTAATTAGTCTGTATGGAAGTGTTAGATGTTGGTCTAACCTTTTTAATACCACAATGCCATCCATTTTGGTCGTAAGAAAATAATAGTGGATATTTGTAATGGGTCATAACATCCATAATAGTAATTTATAATATGAATTTTTTTTAATTGTGGGTGTATATGCGAATATGAGGAGTGGTAGATTTGTTAATGTTTTGCTCTTCTATCCAAATGGCCCCCACTTCGGAAGCGGTAGGAAAATTATATGTTCGTTGGTCTAAGGCAACATTGGATTTGAGGGCAATGTAGAATTCCGATAGGTTTGGAACGTCTATTAATGACTTCAGAAAGGCGGTATATGGATTGACCTTCACTATATCCATTAGCTTTGCTACCATTAATTGACTCAAATTATTGGGCAAGGTCATTCGATTAATTATGTCACTGTCATTGTCATAGAAGTATAATTGTAAATTTTTGGGTTTCTCATTATTAGCAAGTAAATCGTCAATGAAGTGATACATTTGACCTTGTACTCTAAAGGTATATATGCCGCGATTCCTCTTTGCTAAATGTTTATCATAATTGACCCCAAGAGACGTAAATGCGAACAGATTATTGTACGTTCGACTGTACGTTCGAAAATGTTTAGATTCTTCGGTGTTTCCGAGGAAAAGATTCCTTAACTCCAGAGGTATATTATGACAGCTAAGCTTGATTAATCCGTTATCACAGCAGAAGCTAGGTGGTTCATATTGAAATTTTTGCGCTAAACAAAATTTACAATCAGGTACCTTTTTAAGGGGCATGTAATTTTTCAGCAATAGATTACCATTCTATAAATTGATTTCTACCTCTTTTTTTTCACCTGTAGTGGCAAAATATGATGCAATTATGAAATTATTAACCCAAATGTGTAAATCCGTTAGCATTCCGGCACATACCTGTTTGCGAAGTCATCTTTGGCATTGGAATGTGTTCAGTTGTATAGCCAGTCATCGATGTTGATCCTGGTGGCTAAAATTGTCATCCTCAGACTTGTAAATGAGATAATATTAGATATCAGCTTTGTCAGTACTTTCACTGACCTATGTCCGTGTAAGCGCTGGTATGATTTGGGGTGAAAGTTGGTCCTGCAAACTGACCACAGGTGAAGTATTGTAAGCAATGGAAAGTGACTTTGCAGGTGTAAATAAATTTTAGTGATTGTCTTTTCAAATGCAATGGTTTACAAATAGTTATCACATCTAGATGAAGTTGTGAACACTGACTTTAATGTCCTATAATTGAGCGTACATGCAATTTTTAGTTTTTCTTCCACCGTTCGCTCAACAATTAATTGGCTAAAGGTTTTCTTTTTTGGGTGGGGGGTAGGGGTGGGGTTTGGGGGGAGAGTTTCAATTCCTCAGCCTCTTCTCTTGCTCCCTTTCTCCCTTCCACCTTAACCCCATTCCCCTCCCCTCTTATGTAGAATCATTTTATCCTGTGCCATAAAAGTAACGTGAGAATTAGCAAAAGATCGAACAATACAAACTCTAGAATACCCACAACTCCAAATGCATTCTATAAATTTTACTCTTGTTGCACAATAATGATGTCATGCATGGTTTTACGGTAGCGTAAGGCTACACGCTTATACTTGAGGGCAGATTTACTGATGAGTTCTTTATGGTTGTATTTTACCCCACTTGCGGCTGATCCTATTGGGTAAACATTCCATTGTTAGCCATTTATCTTTGGCGCCAACTAAATATTGTGTGTGTATTTATTTTGAATGTCCTATTTCATTTGAAGTACGTGCATGAAGAGGCGTGCAAGAAGTTCCTACATAAAATCCAAGTAGCTAAGTTCCTTAGACCTTAGGAAAATAACTTCCAGCAATACCTTCTTTCTAATGATTGTCTGATCAAAGGTGACATGCTGGAAAAATTTATTCAGCCAGGAAGCACCCGTAAACAGTAAGTTTAACAACCCATAGTACAACTTTCATTCACAAACATAGTTGGTAATTATAAGTCAGCCTTTGCAGCAATGCCTCTGTCATTACATAGGAGTGTAAACGTTCCCATTTTTCTTGTTCCTTCTTTCCTTTGGGCCGACTCCCGTATTGGTTGTACCTATAATTACGCCATTTGCACCCCTCCCTAGTGGTTTGGTTTTAATGGAAATATTAAACTCCCCAAATGATAAGGGCACTATAGTCTTCGTATTCTTATGTTGGGCAGTCGTCCAGCAATGGTAGGTATGGTATGTCGGGCAACCGACTTTTTCCCTTTCAGGAACTTCATTGATAGGTAAGTGTGTGGTGTGTAGTACTCAGTTGACAGTGCAAAGCATCTATACATCCATTCTTAAAAAGCAATCTAATTCACAGAGATTTCAAAGCAAATAATCCAAACACTAATAACTGTAAATAGTATATCTAACTTTCGTGGGCAGGTAGTAAAGACGCTTCAATTGTAGACTGATTCTCATTTCCAGAAGGAATGTTCACTTCACAGACTGAGTTGATACAATTTGGGTGTTGCGATCACTGTTGCTTCTTAGCCTCTGCTCTTCGAGCTTGTTGTTGCGCTAGGAATTCATTTTTTCCTGTCAGCGGACATCTCGGCATACCTGGCATGACGAAACATATTACGCTGCAAACATTGTTGTTCCTTATTGCTTTCCAAGCTGGCTGATTTCTTAGCATGAGTTTCGGCCATTTCACCAGCAACGAACTTTGGAATTCTGAAAATAATGTGTGCTACTTTAGATTGGTCATATAAAGTAGGCTTATGCAGCCTTACTTTGAGGATAAGGCAATGATTTAATATTGACAATTCAAGTATCCATCTATCCCAACATGTACACAACATACGACCACTACAGTACCACTTGTATGTCCCACAACGAAAGAACGGAGAAGCTGCAGGTAATGTGTTTCTAATAGTGAAACAAACCTGTAATGCTTTAAGGCCAAATAGAGCATGTTTTCTACTTAACCCGAAAATCCAACTTTCACATCTACAGTACAAATAAATAGTGTACAATTTTGGGACCATTTATGGGTAAAGTGTTAAAATGTCCAATTGCAGTTAAAGGAAGGGCGAAATGGATGGCAAAAAAAAAACAAATACCTTCCCTATGTTATACCTTGAATACACCCCTTGTATTGCCATAATGGTTTGAAGTGAAGACAGAGGACTATAGAGTCAATTTGTGCCAATATTTATTGGTAGAAGCCTAACCAACAAAGAAATAGCAGAAGAAAACATTTGATACCTTCTTTACAGGCATTTCAACACTTTTTGAGCTGAAGAACTTTAGTTAGTTCCCGAGGAGTAACGGAGGAAAGAGCCAACCACTAATTAACCCTTAAAAAATAATTCTAAGGACTCTAACGAATAGTTGATTGCTCCACTTTGGAGTAAAAGGAAGAGGCTTCTACCCTGAACTGCTAAAGTCGAAGGGAAAGGAATGCCTAAGGAATAGCCAAATGGAAATACGCAGTTGAGGCACCTTATTGAGGTATTAGGCCGGCAGCCACCTGCTTTCCTCCAATAATGCAGAGACATGTGGTTTACATATTTGGGCCAGCAGCACAATCTGTAATTTTGTATGCAAACATTTTTATTTTGGCTTCACATTTTATTTGTCCTTTAAGTTGTAGTACATAGAGTATAAGTATTGGCCGTACTGAAATGCGTACAAGGAAAGGACAAATATTCATCGCGCTCAAATGTAATTAGTAAGCCTTCCTAGCTGCGTAGATTTCAGCCTGCGTGCTGAAGATTGAAACGGAAGTAACTCAATGTTCCGCACGTGGGTAACAAAAGTAAATTTATAGTAGTGCAAGAGTAATTTATGTCATACGGAGAAGTTAATTATGTTGATAATACTTCTAGTGATAAGTTAGCCAACATAATTACAAAAAAATCAAACTTAAGTAAAACTATGGATTAGATGTTTAGTTATAAAAGTGCAAGTCTATATATGCAGCTTTACAATGACGAACGGGGTAAGAAAATGTAAATTAGCCTGACAGTCAACCTGTCATGCCCAAAGTCCCACTAAGGCGGACTGGCACCCGTTGCCAATAAGGCCCAGGAGAATCAACCTATATCTATATGCTTTTTATACATATTATGAGGGATTTCTACATTCAACATGCCTTTAAGAAAGTAGACAGTAATAACAAGCCAAAAGGAAATG
>JAABOM020000075.1:11636518-11664014 GCA_011800125.2 Solanum clarkiae
TCAACACCTCACACAGAAAGTACAAGATTCTATATACTTAACAAAGGTTAAGAAATCCACTTGCCTTAATCGAGTCACGGTCAACTTAACACTTTGGCCTTCCCTTTTTGAGTGGAATCCGTAGCACCAAAGTCTAGTCAAATAAATTATTACTATTTTAATTTAACATACCAACAGTAGTGAAAAAATAATTTTAACATCACATAATTTATTTTCAACTTAATATATACATATTATTTTCAAAATAGGTACTTAAAAGTATACGAAAAATAACCTCATTTATATAAAATATCTTATTATAAAAAAAATTATAAAATAGGAACAACTTACAATAAAATTGTAGAAACTCCCGGCAATAAACCACCTCCCTTCTGTTTAATAAAACTCTTAAGATGTTTGTTATATAACCCTATTGATTAATTCTTATATACTCGTTATTTTCCTATCTGTTGGTTTCCTCAAGAACAACTGATATGGCCTTTATATAGGAGCCATGCACGGCTCTTCCTTGGCCAATTTGACAAAAAAAATGTTAAGTGCTTGAAGCACTCTTAAACAAGTGCCTATAGCACTTTGCAAGCAAATGCTTGTTGCACCAACAAGTGCTGATAGCACTTAGAATAAATAAAATATATATAATATTTTATTATTATTATTTATTTTAATATATTTTTTTAACAGGTCATTACACCTTGGACGAAATAAGAAAACTGGAGAAAATATTACACTGGTCCGCGCCCCAGGCGTGATGCAGACCAAACACCAATCACAAAATGTACTAGTCTCCGTCCCATGCGCGTCGCGGCCTAGGTATGGACAAACACTAGAAATAAAAAATTAGCAAAAATTATTTTTCGATATAGGTCTTCTAAAATCTAAGCTATACCCATTTCCCACTCAGTTTTGCCCCTCGATCAAGAATATGATGTCAAATTTTTGAAATCACGTATGGATTTTGAGATATGTGGAAATTATGATTATGATGCATTCCAAAGCACATGAAGGGTGTTTCAATTTCTCACCCTTGGGAACATTCATCCCCGAATTTCAAAGAAACATGCGCAAGAGAAGTAAATATGAAGATTTCAGCCCGACATGAATGCAACAAATGTATTTCAACATCATTTTCAAAAAGTCTCAACAAAAATGTCAAAAATCCGCATAAACTTTTTACTATAAATATGAATGCATGCAAAATGACATGAGGGTTGAAACTTAAGACTTGAAATCATAGATAGGGCTTAAGTTATTACATTTGACTTAATTAGAGTGGAAGAGATATGGGTATCACTTTTTCATGTCCGCCTCAACTTTCCATGTGGCGCTTTCAACTTGTTGATTTCTCCAAAAGACCTTGACAGATACTACCTTTTTGTTTCTCAACCTCTTCACTTATTTATCCAATATCTCCACCGGGGCCTCCTCATAGGTCAAATTATCTTCCACAACACCCACAACCTCTAAGGGCACTATAGCATTTGGGTTACCCACACACTTCCTCAGCATGGACACATGGAAGACCGGTTGAACCATATTCATCTCCATAGGCAACTCCAACCCATATGAAACCTTACTTACCCTCCTCAAAATTCTATATGGTCCCACAAGCCTTGGGCTCAATTTCCCTCTCTTGCCAAACCAGATCACACCTTTCGTGGGTGAGACTTTCAAGTAAACCCAATCACTCAATCTCTTCTTCTCACATCGGAATAGGACTTTTGCCTACTTTGGGCCGTCTTCAACCTCTCCCTTATCAACTTCACCTTCTCCAAGGCTTCCATAACCAAATCCGGGCCTAACAAAGCCATCTCCCGCAGATCAAACTACCCAACCAGGGATCTACAACGTTTATCATATAAAGCTTCAAAGGGAGTCATACCAACGCTAGAGTGGTAGCTATTGTTGTAAGCAAACTCAATAAGTGGAAGACGTTAATCCTAACCTCCCTTAAACTCCAAAACACAAGTTCTAAGCATATCTTCAAGATTTTGGATAGTCCTTTCGGCTTGGCCATCCGTTTGAGGATGAAAAATCGTGTTAAGCTTGACCTTGGTACCAAGACTTCTTTGGAAGGATCTCCAAAAATGAGAAGTAAATTGAGCACCATGATCTGAAATGATAGACAAGGTTACCCCATGCAAGCTAACCAACTCATGAATATACAACTTGGCATAATCTTTGGCAATAAGTTGCTCTAACTGGTAGGAAGTTAGCCGACTCTTTCATCCTATCAACAATAACTCAAATAGAATCAAAGTGTTTCCTAGTCTTTGGCAACCCAACTACAAAATCCATGTTGATGTCTTCCCACCTCCAAGTAGGAATTTCTATGTCTTGGTCTAGGCCACCTGGCCTTTGATATTCAATTTTCACTTATTGACAATTATGATAACCAGATACGAACTTGGCAATATCTCACTTCATACCTCCTCACTAATACAACCCCCAAGTCTCTATACATCTTTGTGGAACCGGGGTGAATAGAATAAGATGAATTATGGGTCTGCTTCAAAATCAACACTCTCAAGTCATTAACATTAGGCATACACAACCTACCTTGGTACCTAAGGGTACCATCTCCCACTTGGGAGAAACCTCCACTTTACTATCCTTCATCAAAGCCTTCAACTCTAGCAAAGCAGGGTCAAAGTCTTCTTTTGACTTGACTTCCTCAATTAAAGAAGATTTGTAACCATCAACCACTACTACACCACCATTTTCAACTTCCATCAACCTAACCCCCAACCTAGCCAATCGGTGCACTTATCAAGCCGCCTCCTTGTTACCAACATTGATATGAGATAGACTATCCATGGACACTCTACTTAGAGCATCGACCACAACATTAGCTTTGCCGGGATGATACTTCACACTCATGTCATAATCCTTAAGGAGTTCTAACCACCTTCTTTGTCTCAAGTTAAGATATTTTTGCGTGAACACATATTGGAGACTCTTGTGGTCTGTAAACACATCAACATGAACCCCATACAAATAGTGACGCCAAATTTTCAAACCAAATACCACGGTCGCCAATCCAAGATCATGGGTGGGATAATTTTGCTCATGCACCTTACGTTGTCTAGAGGCATATATTATAACCTTGCATTTTGCATGAAAACACACCCCAAATCAATTCTTAAGGCATCACAATAAATCACAAACCCTTCTAACCCTTCCGGTGGAGCCAAGATAGGAGCGGAGATAAGCTTGTCTTTTAAAGTTTGAAAACTCTTTCACATTCATCGGTCCAAGCAAAATTTCCCTTCTTTGAGGTTAACTTTGTCATAGGGGAAGCAATAGAAGAGAAACCATTCACAAACCTCCGGTAGTAACACGTCAAGCTCAAGAAACTCCTAATATCCGTCGGAGTCAAGGGTCTAGGCCAATTTCTTATCACCTCCATCTTCTTAGGATCCGCCTTAATGCCATTACCTGATACCACATGTCCTAGGAAAGCAACCTCTTTCAACCAAAATTCTCACTTTTCATATTTAGCATACAACCTCTCATCCCTCAAGATTTGTAATACCACCCTCAAGTGATTCACATGTTGTTCCTCACTTCGGGAGTAAATCGATATATCATCAATAAAGACCACCACAAACATATCAAGGTAAGGTTTACAGACCCTATTCATGAGATCTATAAATATAGCCGGTGCATTTGTCAAACCAAAAGACACTATCACAAATTCAAAATTCCCATACCTAGTCCGAAAAGCCATCTTAGGAATATCACACTCCCTCACTCTCACTTGGTAGTATCCGGACTGAAGATCAATCTTAGAAAAGTGATTAACCCCTTGTAGTTGATAAAAAAGGTCATTAATCCTGAGTAGAGGGTACTTGTTCTTTATAGTGACTTTATTGAGTTGCCAGTAATCAATGCACATTCTAAGGGAACCATCCTTTTTCTTTACAAACAACAATGGTGCACCCCAAGGTGACTCGTTAGGCCTTATGAAACACTTCTCCAACAAATCTCTCAACTAATCCTTCAACTCCTTCAACTCTGCCGGATCCATATGGTAAAGAGGAATAGGAATGGATTGTGTATCGGGAAGGAGGTCTATACCAAATTCTTATTTTCTTTTCGGAAGGGACATCGGGAAGCTTATCGGAAAAGACATCAAGAAACTCATTAATCACCAGAACTGACTTAATAGGAGGGACTTTAGACTCAATATCCTTAACCCTTATAAGATGGTAGATGCAATCCTTAGAAATCAACTTTTGGGCTTTAAGACAAGAAATGAATCTACCCTTGACCACCGCACTACGACTTTTCCACTTAAGGATGGGCTTATTAGGGAATTGGAACCTAACCTTACGGGTTCTACAATTAATGGAAGCATGATATGCACGTACTAACCCATCCCAAGAACAATATTAAAATCCACCATATCAAGTTCAACAAAATCACAAGGCAAGACTTTATGCAATATGGACACAGGACAATCCCTATAGACTCTTTAAGCAATAATAGACTCACCAACGAGGGTAGACACTTCACAAGGTTCACATAACAATTTGGGGACACACATGAAGCTTATTGGCAACAAAAGGAGTAATGAAAGAAAGAGTGGCACCCGGATCTATCAATGCATATACATCATATTCAAAAACCTTTAACATATCGGTAAAAACATCGGGCACCTCATCCATTCCTTGCCTTCCTTGGTGATTATAGAACCTATTTTGGCTTGGAACACCTCCTTATTGGCCTTCTTTTGCCCTTTGACCTGCATTATTACCTTAACCTTGAGGACGAACATCTCTACCCTTGTTTTGAGCATGAGGACAATCAATAACCTTGTGACCCATCTCACCACAACCAAAGCAAGCTTTAGAAGTTTTCAAACATAGACCACTATGGTTTCTCCCACACTTTTGGCACTTAGCATGGGTCATCCCACCATTGCCACCTTGGAATCTTGGCTTAGACACCCCATCATTGGAAAATCTCTTATTAGGAGCATTGGAGGACCCTTATCCTTGGAAGTTGTGACCTTGTGGAAATCGACTACCCTTAGAACCTTGGAAACCACCTTCAAATCGAGCCCTCTTGGACTCTCCACTTCTCCCCTTTCTAAGCTTTTCTCCTTCAAGTTATTTGACATATGTCATGAGCCGAGACAAATTCATATCACTCACTAGCATGGCGGTACGACACTCTTCATTAATCAAGTCAGATACTCCTGACACAAATTTATTCATTCTAGCTCTAGGGTCGGCAACCAAATATGGAGCATATTCGGAAAGCTTGTTGAACTTGAGGGCATACTCCCTCACACTCATAGAACCTTGCTTGAGGTTCATAAACTCTATCATGTTAGCCTCTCTTAACTCGATAGGGAAGAACCGATTGAGGAAGGCGGCTTTGAACTCCTCCGAGGAAATAATATCATCATCTATCCTTTCCAATTTCCATTGAGTAAACCAAATTCAGGCCACACGCTTGAGTTGATAGGCCGCTAATCCCGCTTTCTCCTTCGAGTTTTCCCCCATGATTGATAGCACCTTATATACCTCATCAATGAACTCTTGGGGATTCTCCTCCGCCTTGGACCCGTGAAACTCTAGAGGATTCATCATTGTGAAATCCCTCACCCTAGAGGCGGGAGTAGGGGCATGAGGGGCTTGGGCCCCTTGGTTCATTTAGTTGGCATCCCGGAACTCATCTTGGGCTACCCCTACATCTTGAGAAGCGGGAGGGGCCGGTTGCTCCTCGGCTATGCGGCTCTCCTTAGTCTTCTTCTTGGTAGTGACATGATCTGGAAGAGCAAAGAGCATTCGTTAGAGGGAAAGCCTTATCTTTACATCTAAAGCACGACATAGATCATGAAGAAGTCGAACATTTCCAAAAACGCCTCATAGCCTCATATTCATAGTTGTGACATGATTTACAACCATGAATAAGACTCTAATCGATGCAGTGTATTGGATTTTTGAGGACCATTACAACCTAGTACTCTGATTCCAAGCTTGTCACGACCCAAGCATAGGGTCTAGACGTGACACGACGAATGAGAAATCTGAAGATAACCCAAATAAGCCTCTTAATTGTAACATACATACATCCTTGGTTGCGGAAGCAAAATTACACAATAATAAGAGTGAATTAATAAAAAGGGGAAAACGGGACTAAGGAAAGTCTTTGAGAATCATAAGAGCATAAAGTCAAGCTCATAGCATATATAAACATAGTATCCAACAACACCTCTACTTTAGAAAGGAGCGGGGGCCAAGATATTCCCTCGGCTCACCCTCATAATGAAAAATATTCAACATAAGGAATAAGTCTCAACATAGCATGGAATAAGTAGATTTTGTCCTCGGAATTGAGGACTCACCAAAGTCTTCCTTCAAAGAACTGTGCTAGTCACATGGAGGAGAATGATTAAAAGGAGCTCTGATCTCTACATGGTAATACCATTTAGGCATAGAATATGCATTAGTATGTTTGAATGTACTCAGTATCGGGGTGCAATGCAACAAAGACATAAGCCAATATAGTCAAAATTCATAATCATAATAAATGGATATATATAATCTCAATATGACATGCACGATCAATACTTGCAATAGAACATGCTTGTAAAATATTTAACTTGCATAATATATTATACATATGTGGGAAGAGACCTCAACCAACATAGATCAAGCAGCTATAACTTGGACTCCAAGGCATGACACCCCCTCGATACAAGTGACCGGGCATGACACCCCTCGACAAAGTGTAGTCTACTTGTCAAGGTAAACCAAGCATGATAAAATGAACTTGGTGAATCCACTAGTATAGCAAGGGCATAATATATAATCCTATGGTGGAACATAGTTTAGAGACTAAAGACTTTATATAAAGACCCTTTGAGTCGAGCCCCCATCTTAAGCCTCGATCGCTGCTAAGTCACATCCCACGAATACTTAAAATAATCATATTTTAATCATAACATGAATAACTTGTAAGAGACATGATAACATGGCTTGAGTAGCTCATAAACATGCTTGACCTCTATTAGTGAGTCTAACTTAAACATGAGAGTAGATAATAATCATACATGATCCCTTACTTTAACATGAATGGCTCTCAAGAGGCAAAAATCTTGAAATAGAGCTTAACTTAATACTTGTAAAATAATAGATACTTTTTCATGAATTCAATACATGCTTGAAAGCCCTTAATCATCATGAATTCATGACTTGACTTCTAAATCATGTAATAGGTCATCAACACTTGAGAATTCTTATCATGTAATTTTATCAAACACATGGTGGATTCATGATACTTGTTCAAAATCATACAACTCAAGTGTAAATCAAGAAAAGTAAACTCAATGCAAATCAGCCCACTAATATTTTAGTAAAACCCTCATTTAGGGTATCTTGAGATCCATCTCAAAGCTCATAATAGTTAATAGTTTCATAGCTCAAATCATGTATAGTCTCAATAGACAAAATCAATTTATGGAATAAGCTTGAAATATGCATTCATGCATAAGCAATCAATACTTGATAAAATCCAACATAATTTATATTCATATTTCATAATAAAAAATACCCATGAGTAATACAACTGAAAATCATGCAATTTTCATAAGAAGAAAAGGTTGGGCTCCATGGGTGAAATGACCCATGGATGAAGACCCACATATCTTAAACCTTGAATTTCTTGAAATGGACTTGAATGAGACTTGAAGCTTGAGATAGGTTCTTGAGTTCCAAAATTTAGCTTGAAATCCTTGAATTTAAATGATAGATTTGATGGAGTCATGGAGAGGTTTGAGAGAGGGTTTTGTGAGTTATAGAGTTGAAAAATGACTAAGTATGGAAGGTTTCAAGTTTGAATGGGCATGAGGCTATTACCCCACTGCCCTTGGACGAAATAAAAAAACAAAAAAAAAATATTACACTGCTCCACGCCACAGGTGTGATGCGGATCACAAAATCACTAGTCTATGCCCCTGGCGTGTCGCAGCCTGGGCGCGGACAGACACTGGATATCAAAAAATTAGCAAAATTTTTTTTTGTTACGGGTCTTCTAAAACTCGGGTTATACCCATCTTTTGCTCAATTTTGTGCCTTGATCAAGAATATGAAGTCAAATTTTTGAAACCACGCATGAATTTTGAGATATGTGAAAATTACTATTTTGGGGCATTTCGAAGCACATGAGGAATGTTTCACATGTGTTTGTTTGTTTGGCCCTGTTTAAAATAGAGAAATTCTTTAATAAGTTGTTCAAGAGTACATTAAAGGTAAAGATGAAGACTGCAAAATTTGTACCAATTGAGAAGTTGTAATGGGTGTTGGTAAGTAGAATTAATGTATATAATTAAGGGCGACAATAAAGTGTGAGCAACATATAAAGGGTGCAATTGATTCAACTATGATTGGACAACTTTTACCGAAATAACAAATTAAATCATGTAAAGAGCTAACCTTGCCACAGGTTGTTTGAAATATGTCGTTTGATGTCCAAGAGAGCAATTTTTCAACCACATCTCCAGAGCAAAATAGAAGATTCACCATTACCTATGCAAGTATGGCTGAATTGTATATGCTCAAATAAAGTAACACAATGACACTTTAATTAAAGATCACATTCATTTACTAACTTATTGAAGCTAATTATTGGATAAATAAATTTTTTTATTCCGCGCATAGATGACAGAAATAAAACATTTGTTGGACCAATAGGTCTTTAATAATGACTCTAACTCATCTTGTAAATTCTATTAAAGTTTTGAGAGATGACGAAAAAATTTTCTACTAAGTATCAACCTAGAATATGTAAATTCAGTGTGCAAAGTTCATATTACCTCAGAAGTTGAGCAACCTGGAAAAGAAGTTTTTACTGCAACAATGCTTGCATTTTCGAGTTGCAGCAATCCTTCAATGTAGTAGTTGTTGCCTATGAATGCTGGAGAAGTAAAACTTTTTTATTTACTGAACATTTTTTGGATGATTTCCTCGTAGACTATATTATACGTAGAATGATCATTTGTATCTTCAATCATAGGCGGACATATTAGTATTTTAACTTTTTGGGAAGTTTTTGCTCTGGATAAAGCAGCATAAAGTTGGACAAGCGAGAACACTGGTTCGCGTAAATAAATTTCAATGAAATCTAATGTTTGACCTTGAACTTTATTTATTGTCACTGCAAAACATAACAAAATTGAAAATTGTGTTCTTTTAAAAGCAATAGGTATTTTTTCACCTACTGATGCTAATAATGGTATTCTTCGAATAAATACATGTGTATTTTTGAAGTTACTGCTAGCAGTAGTATCACTAATAGCATGTCCGTTAAAATTGCAACATACTAATCGTGTTCCATTACATAATCTTTCGAAAGGATTTAAGTTTTGCAATAATATAACAGGATAAATTTTTTTAAATTTAATTTATATGGCAGTAAATTAGTAGGATTTAAGGAATGAAAGAAGTCATCAAACTGACATTGATCTTTTGGTTCTATAGTTTCATCAATCGCAGTATAAACTGTAGCATCATTGGGAAGTTGATGTGTAAGCGTATCATTAATTTCATCAACAAAGTCATTTTTTGTAATTAAAAAAACTCGTGAAGTTATGGAAGATGGATCTGAGAAAAATGTTTTTATATTAGGATAAGTTTCTTTGAATAAGTGATTTAGGGATTGTATTTCTTCTGTATAAGGGATGATTAAATTTCGGGACATATCAATTTTATTGTTCTCATCAGTACTTTCTTCTCCATTTCCTATGTGCATTAATTATTCACAAAAAGAAGGTTCTTCTTTTGTTCGCATATTTTCAGATAAGCATAAATTCTCAAGTTGATTCCAAATATCGAAATATAGTAGGCTTTCACATACAAAGTTTTCTCTTTTTCCATTTCGAACAATAGTAAGTGTTTTTCTAAAGTCTCCTCCAAAGATTACAACCTTTCCTCCAAACAAATTTGGTCTACCTGTTTAGGTCCTTTAAAAAAAATATCCAAAGCTTGTATCGTTTTTTTTTGAGCCATTGAGACTTCATCCAAAAGAATTAATTTTGAATCTCAAATTAGAGATGCCAATGAGCTTTGTTTACTAATATTGCAAGTAAAGTTTCCATCAATATCAATTGAAATTTTAAAACGTGAATGTGTAGTTCGACCTCCAAAGAGAATTGAAGCAGCAACTCCAGAACTTGCAGTTGCTAAAGCTATAAATCCTTTGGATCTTACATCTGCTAAGAAAGCTTTATATAAAAATATTTTTCGGGTTCCTCCTGGACCATCAATAAAAACAACACTTGATTTATTAGAGTAGACCCTATCAAGTATTCTGTTAAATGCCTTTTTTTGTTCGGTAATTAGCTTTATTTGTAAAAGTAGATCATCTTCATTCACTATTATATTTCTTTCAAATCGAATATCTTTTGCCTCTTTAGTTATGTTGTAAGGTATAATATTTTCAAGGACAAAATTGTATTCTTTTATATTGTGTCTCATTGAATGTAAAACTTCATTGATGTGATTTATAACTGACTACTGAATAGATTTTGTTCCCCAATTAGAATTTCTTTTGAAATATTCAAACATTGAATCTTCAAATATTTTCCATGACTTTTTGGATTGACAGAATTGCAGTAAACTAATATTGTAGCAAATAGACGTCTTAAACTATAGGACATTTGATAGGTTACTGCTTAATATATACATTCTATTAAACTATTATCGGAATGTAATAAACATCTTTTCTCTGCAGCTTCTCTAAATGTTGTGCAACATACTCCATTAACTGCACGAACATCTTTGTATGATTTAGGGCCTCTTACATTTGATAAAAGTAATTTAAGGTAGTATGTTTCTCCTTCAGTTGGATGATATGTGACAATTCTAACAACAACATTACTATGTCATCGTCCATGTGACCAAATTTTTTCTAATGTTGATCAAACAAAACACTTTGGGAAATTTTTATAGAATAAATTGAGTTCTATAGTATTTTTATTGGTTCTATTCATTTCAAAAAAATTTGTTAGCATTGTTCGTCTTATCATTGGATTATTTAGACTTTGATCCACAGTTTGATTACTTTTGAAGGATACATACTGGTGTCCCTTTAAATGTAGCTGAAGTTGGTATACCATTGGAGTCATTTCACTTATAGAAAAAGAAAATAGATGCCATGTAGCTTCTGGAAGAGACGCCCATCTGACATATTGTTATTCTTTTATTTCATCTATTTCAACAATTGTGTCATTACTATGTATGTAAAAAGTATTTTTGTTATGCCATTTACAAATATATTTGTAGATGTACTTGACTACCTTAACGTCTGAACAAACTTCATCATTAATATAGCAATTGAATTTACACAGTAAATAGAGATTATATAGAACAACTCAAGAATTATCAATATTGTATCCTTTGAGTTGTACAGGTGCTTTCAATTTTCATCTTCTATAAACAGGGTAAGAATTGTTTTTCCTTTTTTATTTGTTCTGATAGTTCTTTATGATATTTAAATTTACATTGGCCTGTTTTCATGCAAGCGCATGTTGGATTTAGATAGACACAAGGTCTATGAATCATATGTTTAGGTACAAAAGTGTATAAATCTTGATCTATACAATCAGGTAATTCAACACAAATAATCTTATCATAAGTCTCTGGTGTTAACAATTTATATTGGTCAGTAAGTATAATAAGAAAATGCGCAGGAGTCCTCGCTTTTGAAATTCCATAGTATACATCAAAGTTCCAAATATATTCTTTTTTAGTATATCTATTTTAAGCTCCTCTACTTTTGCTCTAAATACGCGACTTACTAAATCAGGTTTGTTTGAACTTCATCACTTGACAATAAATGTTCTTGTATTTCAGGTCATGAAGGACTGCAAGTCATTGTTAGAAATATGTCAGATTTTTCAAAAATGTTATAGTAATGCAATAGCGTCCATATATAGACGATGCATGTCTCTTGGACCTCTTATAAAACTCACAGGTAGTATTCTTCATGTTCCAATATTTGAAGCATCTTTTTCTTCATGTCTTAATATATCAATAATTCCTTGCAGTACTTCAATTCTGAATAAATTTTGATTCAATGAGAAGAAATCTAATCATTGTGTCTCAAGTTTTATGTATTGGTCAACTATATATTGTTGGAAGACCCTTCCGAAATGTAAAGTTTCATTTGATTGTCTTTATAACAATAATATTCACGACAGAAAATATTTTGTCTTTTCTTTTTTCCCTTTGATAAAACCTCAGATTTTATATCGAGTAGGCACTCAATCGAAGCCATGTTCATTACACTCGGTAGTTGTTCACTTTCACAGTAATTTTGACATGTAAAATTGTTAGATGTTTGTTTGACTTTCTTAATACCATAATCCATCAATTTTGGCCGTGAGAAAATATTAGTGGACATTGTAATAGATCATAACATCCATAATAATAATAATTTACGATTTGTGTTTTCTATTATGAGCGTAAATTCGAATATGAGGTGTGTAAGATTTGTCATTTGATTGTTCTTTTATCCAAATTGCCCCCACTTCAGAAGCGGTAGGCAAATTATATGTTCTTTGGTCTAAATCAGAATTTGATTTAAGGGCAATGTAGAATTCAGATAGTTTCGGAACATCTATTAATGACTTTAGAAAGATAGTATATGGATTACCTTTTAGTATATCTATCAGTTTTGTCACAATTAATTCACCCAGATTAGCAGGCAAAGACATTCGATTTGTTATGTCATCTTCATTATCATAGAAATGTAGTTGTAAATTTTGGGGTTATCATCGTTAGCAACTAAATCATCAATCAGTATATATGCCATGATTTTTCTTTGCTAAATTTCTATCATAATTTACCCCAAGAGATGTAAATGCAAACATATTATTGTAGGTTCTACCGTACGTATGAAAATACTTTGATTCTTCAGATACCTGTACTTGAAGTCACCTTTGGTGATGAAATGTTTTCTGTTGTATCACATGTACGTGATGTCGATCCTGATATTTAGACCTTCAATGCTTAGACATGTAGAACGTATAAAAGTAGGTATAATTTTTGAATTTATTTTGACTCGCGTACTTCAACGCAAGCAGTTGTGTGGAGAGACGTGGAAGCATGTCCGACAAAATGGCCGAAGGTAAAGTAGCGTAAACAATAGAAAATTAATTTGCTGTGGTAATTAGTTTTCAATGATTCTCTGGTCAAATTTAACTTGATCGATATGGTTATTAGATCAGGAATAAGTACTAAACAATTCATTTAGTGTCCCTTAACTGAAATTTGATTCAGAGGCATAGTTGGTAATGATACATCAACCGATGCATGTGCACGAATCTGTCCTGATATAAGACCGCTAATATAAAGAGTGATTTACTTTTACTTGCAGTACATGAAATGGCGAAATTTTGGGGCGGTTACAGTTAAATCTTTTTCTAGTGAAAGATCACTTTGCAAAGATTCAAAGCAACCTGCAATGTTACAGGTGATATGTCGGGCGGGAGAGCAATTTTTTCAATTAATAATTAACTGTATATTCATTTTGTACAAAATCGGCACAACAAAGCAGCTGGACAGCCATTCTCATCCACCACTCTAATTGATAGAGCTCCCAAAACAAAGAATAGAAAAAATTACTACTTGTTAAATAGCTTATCTGACCTTCGTCTGTAGCCAATGAAATTGCAGCCACATTTTGATTTCCGTAATGATTGTTGACTTCGGATGGCGACACTGTATTTTTTGAATGTTGCGACAGTCACTGTTTTTTGATTTAGCTCTTCGAGCTTGCTGCTGCATGAGAAATAATTTTTTTCTCTCTGCTGACATTTCTGCATATCTAGTACGCCGTAACATATTTTGACGCAAAAAGTTGGGTGGATAATCTGCGATAATTTTGATTATTCCCAAAAAGTTGTCTCATGTGTGATTCTTTTTGGGTTGACAAATTCGTTGAATATCGTCTCTTAAATTATAAGTTCTTCTTAATTGTGATATATACATGCAAACTTAAATAACATAAAGTTTCAGATTCTAGAATCTGATCCAAACTTTAGAAATACATAACTACAGATACATCCTTTGAGTCTTGTTTAATATTAGTGGTAAGACTGTTTAAAATTTCCATGCACAATTAAAGAGAGGACCAAAATTGACCTGAATATATAATCAAACATCTTGTCTACACTTTAGAGCCACTACACTAATAATACCTACATGCACTAGAAAGAAAGAACTTAGAAGTCCCATCTAAGCTCTTCCTAATACTGATATATACATACAAAGTTAAATAAAATACGGTAGATGTTTCAATCCTACAATCAGCTCCACACTTTACATTTTACAGAATTAGAGATAAATCTTCTCCCTTTTTGGTAGTATTAGCGGCTCGAGACCTAAAAATTTAACTTTGCAGTTAAGGAAAGGCCAAAATTGATCAAGGTATACAATCAAACATCTTGCGTACAATGTAGAGCAAATATACTATAGTACTCACATAAGTTATTGAACTAAACACAGGAAAATACAGAAAGAATTTACTGCATTCTTCCTTCATAGAAGCCGAACCAATAAAGAAGTGCAAGAAGAAGAGATATGATACCACGTTTAAAGGAAATTTACCAATTCTCACCTTGAAGAGCTGTAGCTGTTTTTATTTTTAGACCGAAGATAGAATAAGCCACAAAGCAGAATAACCCAGACTCTATAAAAGACTTGATTGCTCCACTTTTGAGTATACGCAAAGGCAAAGCCATCAACGTGCCACGGAAATCAAGGTAGAAGGAATGATAAATTTGAAACAGCAATCTAATAGCCTCATTCGTGTATAAGATGACAAACAGCAAAGAAAGGCACACACATATTTTTAAAAAATTTTGGGCAGTAAAAAACTCTGCAACTCAAAGTCTAAACATTTTATACTTCACTTAAACTCAAACATGTAAAGTATGGTGTTGAGCTCATGCCAGCGTGGACCATACATAGCGAATGCTTTAAGTAGGTACGACACATTAATTATGTTGATACTAATTTAAATCATAAGTTACCAAACATAAATAAACTAAGATCCAACTTGAGTAAATAAGCTTATTACATGTTGACTACTAAGGGTCCCAGTATATGTACGAAAACTTTGAACGGGGACCAATACGAAGTTATATAGAAGAGCGACAGTCGATCTGTTGAAAGCGATAATTTTGATGGTTATTAGTGGTGTACTTTTTTTCAAAAGTGTCTAGTATCTGATTGTAGTTTCGATCATGGCATAGATATGGATGAATATAGAAGTTGAGTGACGTTAAATAAGAAAAACTGTAACCAACGAAAGCGCGAAATAATTTACCTTAATAATAAACTTACAGGAATTCACCTAACAACAGTAAACGCATGAGATGCTTCAACTTATAAACTACATGTCTTACAGAACACCTTTTAATTTATTACCTTTTTTGCGAGTAATCAATCGTGCCAAATTTTGATGCAAATACAATCAAATGACTTCTACATATGTAGCATTTACGTTAGTCGTAGACGAAACTACTTTAATCCAGGGCTAATATCATAAATATTATATATATATTTACAATAGGCAACAAGTGTGTCATCCAGTGAACTTTCTTGGAACCATTGTTCGAGTAGTAAAGATAATACAATCCAAAAGCCTAAATTTTATGTAACATCATGCCCACATCTTGATCTATAATAGTGGGGTAGTGCAGTTGAAATCTAGCCAAGCTTCCGCATTTGCAAAAGTTGTGACATAGCAAGATACCGAGGTACCTAGCAAAATGTGTAAATATCACTCAGCGAATAAGGTTAGACAACCTGGAGTCCAAGCACATACTTTGTATTGTCTCAAGTAGATATGCTCGAGATAAAAAAAGGCGTGGAAAAGTATGATATAAGACTGTAGCTTCAAAAAAGAATTACTACACCTCAATACAAGCCCAAAGGCCGAAAAATTTAATTGCATGGATATAGTAAATGTACGTGCTCTAAGATCGCATTTAATATTGACCCTGATATTTGCTCAAATAGATGAGTTAATCCCAACCGCAATTGAGCTTGACAATCAATTCAGTATAATATAGTCTACACTCTTGACATATTGGGAGGAAGTATTATCAAAATTAAGACAGTGGGCATAAGTCAAGGTTCATATGCCGTTTAAAAAGGGGACACTTCAACATTCAACATTCAACTTTCTGAGCGTTCAGGGTTGTAATAATGAAGGCAACATAGTTGTGGATATTTGTTAAATAAAATTGCACATAAAACATAGCTAGCTGAAAGCGGCCTTTCCATTTGCCACAAAAGCTGAAGTGTTCAGGGACGCCCAAAAACTTGCAAAAACTTCCATGTACTGTATCACTTAATTCTTCATACTTCCTAATGACTGGCATTCCATACCGAATGAAGTTGCAGATTAAGATTCCCGAAAAGGAAAATATTTTTCAGGAACCTAAAATATCAAAAGAGGACGACGCTTCCTGCACCTAGAAAATATTCCGACATCCAGTTACGTAATAGTAAAAGTGGGAGAGGGAACAATAAGCACGGGCAAAATTCCAGAATAATTCACGCAAATTAAGTTCAGACAACCTTACTGAGTATCAATTAGGTAGATCTGAGTCAGCGATGAATATTGTCCATTCACAATAATCTCAATAAGAATATCACTGTGGTGTTGCTGTGAAATGTTATTCTCAAATTGTGCGAGTAATACAGATGACCGAGAGCCAAACTGGGAAAATAAGCCTACAGTCTAGTGGATGCTAAAGTGACCATCTATATGATCAACCAAATTAAGGAATAACACATCCGCAGCTCAAACTATAATAGTTTTTGGTATATAATATCATAATAAATTGAACTAACTCAGGGGTAAACTCTAAACTAATATTTTTCGCTCAAGTAGTAGAAAGTGAATATGTTGGATGACTGTCCCATTTCCAAACATGTTAAACAATAACATTATGGTCAACTGAACACATATCTTCATTTTGAAGTAAGTGACATATATCTCCATTTAAGTGGAAGTGTCCTGCTAGGTTCTTTAGCGTTGCAATTGCTAGTCCATGCTAGCTAAAAGAAGGACCCCTTGGGGCTAATAAAGTAGACATTAACTATTTTTGTAAGCATTTTATAAACTACGCGCAAGCAATATTGTGACGGCAAGAATTCAACAGTTCTTCATTACATGAATACTAATAATATAATTCGTACGCATATGAGCTTTCATGTTTCCAACTGTGCAACAGAGTAGCTAGTGCGTAAAATCAATCAAAGATCAATCGTTCACTAACCTGTCACAACATTTCGCTGGTGTAGGTGGTTCAGTTGACAAACTGCTACCGAAAGTTTCAGTTTTAGCCACTGGTCCGTTCATCTTCGCTTCAATTTGGCCTTGTGACTTGCCCCTTTTGGTGTTCTTTTCATTACCAATTAGTGGAGAGACACGTTACTTTTCAATGTAGCCCAAAATTCTTAGATTTGGCTGGCCAACATTAGAGCCTGTCCAAGATGATTTTCTTAGCTGAATGTGGAACAGTCTGTTGGACAACATCTGTTGGGCCTAATTAATGCACAACAATTGGCGCTGTAAACAGGAAAAGCCATTTGGAAGAGTTAAAGTATATATGGGAGAAAACATTTTGCAAATATTTAGTCGTATTTTACATGCTAGAAATGAGTGAACTATGGCTCACCTAAAGTCAGAGTAATACAAAATCCAAGCATAGGAAGTACGAAGAAGTTCTGAATTGCCCGTTGACTTATCCTGTTTTGCACATTTCAGTAATTACTATTCTTTAAAACCTAGGTTGCACGGGGTCTTCATAACTATGGGGGTTGGGGGGGGGGGGCGTAAATGTTCGAGCATGGGAATTTTTCGAAGAATGGGACACAAGTTTGACAATATTGCTACAGTTTGAGCAATCCAAGTATCTACAACAACTCATGAATACCAAATAGAGGAGTAGGTAAAACGAAGATGGGGAAAAGACTCTGGGTGGTAAATGGAGGTAAATTGTTGTATAAATTATGTTAGTCCAACTTACAAATTTCATTTGACCTCTCCAGTATGCACAGACCGCAAATAAGGCGCCCAACAAATTGCTACCAACATCTAAACCCTACTGGTGAAGCAAATGTGACCAGATAACGTTTCCAGATATAGCAACTAAAATCATTTGAAGAGGTAACCTTGATGCAGGTTGTGTGGAATATGTTGTCGGCCATCATAGAAAGCAATTTTTCAGCCAGATTTCCAGAAATGAGGGCAGTTGTCGAACCAGTGCCATCAATCAGATCAATTTCAAAGGTACACCTATAACTATATGGAGTTAGCTATTGCAATATTGGTTGGATATATTGGAATTTTTAGTATTAAATTTTACGGGGAGGTCAGAGATGCATTACCGAGGCACTAATATTGTCCTCTTTTGGCATTTGGTGCAATCAAACTGCCTTCTATGTTTTGTGTGCTTTTTCTATTGGCAACCCGAACACTCTTAACACGCAAAACTTTTGCAGGTCATCTGCTATTAACATTTCAACTTCAACGTAAAAAACAGCAACCTGTGGAGGAGGGAAGAGTTGTCTCTATTACTCCATTCCATGAGTAAACCAAACAAGTGTAGATATCCATCAAACTTACTGAAGATGACCGAGCAAGGCTATCGAGCTTATGGCTTGAAAGCAGGTGTTTGTTTGTTTTGTCCCTATTTACAACAGAGAGATTTTTTCAATATGTTGTTCAGTAGTACATTAAAGGTAACAATGCAGATAACGAAATCTGTACCAATTGAGAAGTTGTAATGGCTGTGGGTAAGTAGAATTAATGCATATTGTTGAGTTAAATCTGGTCTGCAATGATAATCCTGTGCCGATAGAATAATTTTATATCATTTGATATCATAATAAGTCGATTTAGGTGAAAAATTGTAATGGATGTATACCCCGGTAAGGAGAAATTCCTATGTTCTTTCTGAGAATCACAGGGAACTCTTCATCCTTTTTCAATTTAGTTGCCAATTCCATTCCTTCAACTTCGGCGAAGTCATCCCATAAAGAGAGCAAAAACTGATTTTGCCTAAAAGTAGAAGCAAAGCATGACATTTTACTCTGAATCTATTATAAGAATGTAGACATTTCAGTAGCTGTACTTACTGGTCATCTATAACAGTAACCTTGCGACACCTAGTTTGGTTACGACCTACATATTTCAAAGGGCCACATTGGAGGACAACTCGTATAAAATCTGGAAGACACAAATAAGCATATTAAAGCTATAAACATATGTAAGTTCTGTACATGTGCACCCATAAATTTCAGTTAGCATATGTCTTGAATAGAGGGTCTGCCAATTTCTGCGGCAGGAGTAGGAGTGATAGTAATGATCCGATGAAAAGTTGTGATGTTTAGCTTGGTCGACGGAGGGAGTGCTTTCTCAAGTTTGACAGTAGGTTGGACATGTTCAAGTACAGTTTTTTTGTCAATTACCCAATAGAATTTATGTGTCAATCTTCCATATTTAGCCGGTGAAACTTTTACTCTTGCAGTGGAGATCAAATATGTGGCGAAAGGCGCAAATTTTGATGCATAATATCTGATATCATCAGTATACACAACTGCCCCAATTTGTTGCTCCTGTAAAGAGGCGAACTTTCGGAGACGCAAGTAAATAGTATATTTATGTAGCAAAAATGAGTTGTTACTACTTGAGGCGAGAGTACCTCTTCATCTTACAAAATCAGATTTTGGAATTTGATTTTCTTCTCGTGACTTTGTCTCTCTCAATTAATATTAACGATTTGGACTTTGCAGGTCCAATCAGGAGTGTCGGGTGTAATTTCGTTAATTTCAACCTTAGGGCCATATCCCAATCCAAAATATTCTTGCCACATTATGGGGCGGAAGAGTCAGGGAGCGAAAATACTTAGAATGTTGTTCAATTTAAAAGCTTTCCCTAATGGTGATGTATATACATACAAACTTAAACACCCTCAATTGTTAGATTCAATATTCCAAACCTGACTGCACAGTTAAAGACAGGGGCAAAATGAACCATACTGAACTTATAATCAAATGTATGTCACCCATATAAATGATTGAAGTAAACAAAGGAAAAGACCAGAAACTATTCAATAGAGGCACTGCAACAATACTATTTAGATGCAATACAAACTAACGAATTAAAAGTGATACCCAAAAGAGGCCAGCAAACAATAGTGAGGACATGTTTGCATGTATTTCACCCATATAAATTGTTCAAAGAAAAGTAACAATAGCAGACCCACAAGAAAACAGAGAGAAAAAAAGTAAAAAAGAAGAGCAAGGCAAAGAAACACTATACCATAGTGAAACCACACAACAATTTCCTACTTCATGCTTGAAGAGTTGGAGCCGTAAATTTGGGCAATCTAAAGAGCTAGTAAAAGACCAACAAAGTTAAACACCATAATTTGTTAGATTAAAGTACTCTAAAGTTGAATGCATAGTCAAAGGTCGTGGAAAAAGTTCTTACGACATAAACTCAAACACCTTGTGTACAATGCCGAGGCAATACAACAGTAATATTTAGATGCAATAGAAACTTACACTTCAAAAGTGGCAGCTCAAAATTCCAAAATGAACCATACTAAAAGTATAATCAGACGTATTTCAGCCATATAAATAATTTTACCAAACAAAGGAAAAAATCTAAAAATATTCAATAGAGCCACTGCAATAATAGTCTGTACATGCATAGAAATTAAGGAATTAAAAATGGCAGCCCACAAAGGCCAACAAACAATAGTGAACAGATATTTGCATGTATTTCAGCCGTATAAATCGTTCAGACAAACGTAACAACAAACCACCCAAAATGCAGTAAAAAATAAGAAACACTATACTACAGTGAAAGAATAAAGCAAGTTCTAACTTTAAAGTTGAAGAGATGGAGCTGTAAATTTTGCCAATCTAAAGAGGAGATAGAAGTGCTTCTCATTCCACTTTGAGTGTACGCAAAGGCAATGGTGGCCAACCGGTGAATGTTAGGCCTTCTATTTGCGTCATAGCCAAATAACAAATTACAGAGATAGCGAGGTAATTTTTTAGCTATAAACTAAATTTTAGGTTTTTTTCAGTACAACCACCGAATACTTTCTATACAAATAGCTAAATTCTTCATGGCAAAGTATACTTTGAAATAATATTATGTACAATCATTTAATGCTGTGAAAGTTACACCCTTGGTGACTTATATAATAGCGTAAAGTAATAAAGTACTCTAAAGTTGAATGCACAGTCAAAGGTCGTGGCAAAAATGACTATGACATAAACTCAAACACCTTGTGTACAATGCCCGAGGCAATACAACAATAGTATTTAGATGCAATAGAAACTAACAAATCAAAAGTGACAGCCCAAAATTTCCAAATCAACCATACCGAACGTATAATCAGACGTTTTAGCCATATAAATGATTGAACCAAACAAAGGAAAAGACCTGAAAATATTCAGTAGAGCCACTGCAATAATAGTCTGTACATGCGATGGAAACTCAGGAATTAAAAATGGCAGCCCAAAAAAGCCAACAAACAATAGTGAGCAGATGTTTGCATGTATTTTAGCTGTATAAATCGTTCAGACGAATGTAACAATAAACCGCCGAAAATCTACTAAAAAAGAAGATGAAGAAGAAGAAACACTACACCACAGTGAAAGAACAAAGCAAGTTCCGACTTCAAGATTGAAGAGATGGAGCTGTAAATTTTGCCAATCTAAAGAGGTGATAAAAGAGCTGCTCATTCCACTTTGAATGTACGCAAAGGCAATGATGGCCAACTGGTGAATGCCAGGCCTTCCATTTGCGTCATAGCCAACCAACAAATTACAAAGACAACGTGGTGTTTAGCTATAAACTAAATTTTTTAGGTTTTCTTCAGTATAACCACCGAATGCTTTCTGTATAAATAGCTAAATTCTTCATGGCAAAGTACACTTTGAACTAACATTGTGTAAAATCACTTAATGTTGTGATAGTCCCACCCTTGTTGGCTTATATAATAGAGTAATATAATATATGTGTGTGTATCCTATTTTGTTAGGGTTTTCTGTTCCTACAATTTATTTTGTCCTCCTTGCTACTTTTACTTGAGAAAATATTTTTCCAATGAATTGCTCAACTAAAGTTCCTTATGTTTTGGGTTATCAATATCCCTCCTCGTCTTTATGTTGTTGTTGATTTAGTTACTAGAAGTATCTACTCCCTTCTTAGCTCCATTTTTCTTTGTTTTTCATGCTTTCTAACCTTTCTTCTTCCTTTTTCCACATGCATTCTCTGGTGAATAAGATGTTTCTGTGACTGTCATGATCCGAGCCTACGGTTTAGTCGTAACATGGTGAATGAGGAACTTTGAAGGAACCTCACCCAAGTCTCTTAGCTTCATCAAGCATTTCATTGGTAATGAACATAAATAAACACAGAAAGTAAGGGGAAATGGGATTAAGAGAGAATCAAATATAAAATTAGACTAAGTTATAAACCTTCATGCTTGTCTAACAATAGCTCTAGCTTTAGACTTCGCGGGGGTTAAGACATGTTCCTAGCTTACCCTCAAATAAAATGATAAATAGTTACAAGAAGATAGTCTAAAAGTCTTAATACATCAAGATAGAAAGAAATGAGGTGTTGTCCTCGGACTAGAGGATTCACCAAAACTTGGTCTTCATAATTCAAAGCTAGCCACGTGTGGGAGGAGGAGGAGCACCGATCACTACATGGTGAATTCATGTAAGTAAAAAATATGTGTTAGTACTTTGAATGTACTAAGTATGTAGGATGCAATGCAACAAAGAAACAATAATATCATAATAATCAATATGCATAATCATAACAAGGATGCAATGCAACAAGGAAGCTATAATATCATCATAATTAATACGCGTAATCATAAAAAAGAATAAGTCTCAAAGATGATGAATGATCAATGTATCTTAAAAATATGATTTGAAACAACATAAACATCATGGGGAGAAAACTGTAACTGACATTTAAGACCATATGAACTACTACATGGAATCCAATATATCCCCCACGTTGGCTTGGGGAGATTACTTGCCAGGTAGAACTCCATTTAAACTTTGCATGCATCTTTCTTTTATCTTTATTTATTCGAGTTTTGTGGATCCACCAGTCTAGCCTACAAGGGCTCCTATGGTAGCAACATAGTTTTTGGCGAGAGGTTGTTACTCAGATTTCCTTAGGTGGATAACCTTAATGCCCACCTGATCAAACCCCACCTTTGGTCTTTTTGGTGCTAAGTCAAGTCCCACAAAATATTCATAACATAATCATATGCATGAACATTCTTAAATTTTTAAAACACAACTTCATAATAAAGGAGTAGTTTATTAAAACCTCACGATCTGATCAAGTGAGAATTGTCCTTATCATAAGAGGATCCATCTTTGGTGAGAATTTTCTTCTCACCATCTTTTACAACACCATATAAAAGGCTTCAAATGTTTCATGACTTTCATAAACATCTCGTTGAAACTCTTATCTTTCATAACATGTTTCATTTGAATCATAACATAAAACTTGGTGGTTTTGATATATGTAAGCTTTAAAAATATATAATGCAAGAGGAATACGTATTAATTGGAGGAAAGATGTTTTATAAAAAAATAATTTTAACTTAATTAATTTAATAAAGAAAATTAATTTCTGAAGATAGGAGTCGAGAGTCGTCACTAAATTTTTTAAAGAAATTAAGAAAATTAAAAAATAATAATTTCTTAAAATTTCATAGAAAAGGGCAAGAGTTGTAATTTTCACTTTGAGAAGATGTTAATCACTGAAAATGGCAACTAACATGCTATTGACCAACGATTTAAAACTTAATTGACTAACTTTCAGATAGACAATTTAAAACTAATGATGTCTCAAAAATTATTGAAGTAAAAATCAATTTAAGGAATTCAACTAATTTATGAGGATATAAATTTCAATTAAATTATCTAACTTAAACTTAATTTAGAAAAAATAATTTAAGCTTCTAAGGCATCTAAATTAATTTAGAATGGGAATAAATTCTACCAAAAGTAATTAAGTAAAGGAAATTTTTAAGAATTATTTAGAAAAGAACCTAGATTAGTCAAAAATTATCAAGTTAACCTGAAGGATCATTTTCAAGAAGAAGTTAATGATTAAAATACTTTAGATAATTTAAGTGCACTAGATTTGCCAAAATGACCAAAACCATAAAACGTAAAAATAATTTAAAGAATTAACAAAATTGATTCGTCTTTGAAAATCTAATTAAGTTAATAAATAAATAGTGTTAGAGGGATAGAATTAATACAAGTAATCAATATATTCAACCAAAAAAAAAAAAAAAAAAAAAAAAAAAAAAAAAAAAAAAAAAAAAAAAAAAAAAACAAAGAGACACATATAAGAGAAGTAAATGAATTGAGGCCTTGGGCCTCCCCAAATTTGAATCTTGGGCCCAATCCAATTACTGTTTGCCTAGTCTAGAATTTGGCCCATTCCCGTTGGTGCTGAATTATGGGTTTTATGCCCAATTTCATTTCTGTATACACTGAATGTATACAAATTTTATACTAGTGTATATCATGTAAAATGCCTTGTATATCAGTCATGTTTTGCTTCCAAAACCTGTATATAAGATTCATACATATTGTATACAGTTTTTTCTCCTTACAAAACTTGTAAATCAATTCTACTTCCGCCTGAAAAAGATGAGGTTGACTTAAAAATAAGTTTCATCTTAAGAACATGCGTATGGGGAGTCCATATTGGACTCGAATTGAAGTCACATCCACCAATAAGGAATGATAAGGATTAACAGATGTTTTTTCAAATTAAACTTGGGTCGGTGGCTCTTTTTAATTTATTTGTTGCAAAAACAGACAGGCAAAGCTCAATGTACAATGGTCCAAGGAGTAGTTCGATGGACCCGACTCCTTAAAGAAATAAAAAGGCAACTAAGGTTGCTTTTCTAATCCATATACCTACTCTATCTCTTTCCCTTCTCCGCCATTCATGCCCCCTAGCCTTCAGTTCTTGTTCCGCCATTTGTAGGTGTCTAATTATCGTCATTTTGTACTTGAAGATTCTGTTAATATCAGTAATCAAAGGTACTGTCCTTTTCCTGATGTTTTTCTCTTCTCTGCTGCTATTATTTCTCCATTATCCTTCTCCAGGTGTTGTTCTAGGTGCTTACAATGAAGAATCAGGCCTTTCTCCATCACTGCTAGCCGTATAAAGTGTATGTATCTGTCATTCCTACTCCCTTTCATTACTCCTTGTTGTCCTAAAATATGACTCATGTCCTCTACTGCTTCTCCATATTTGTCAGGAAACCCCATGGAGAATTTAGGTTGCTCAAGTGGTTCCTAATTTGGCTCACAGATGGACATGATTGGGTGCTGAAACTAGTCACGACTTTTCCCTTCTTGCTGGATTTGACTTTTTTGAGAGCTGACTAGAGTAGGAGTAGCATTAGCCCGTGATCTTGCACTCTGTAGATGTTTTTGTATATCCTTCATCTTCTGACACTATGAATAGTCAAGGAATTAACTATTTTTGCTGTTACTCCTCAATCTAAGCCTGATAGCAAGAATGTTGTGTTTGTCCATGTTTAGCAGTCACTTTTCTAGACTAGGTGGTTGCTGAAATGTAGTGTACGGCTGCTTGCTTTTCGTATTAATGGAGATATTTGCAATGAAATCTACTACTTGGTTCCCTTCTCTATATACATGCTTTATTTGAATGTTCCTAGCTTGCTTTATCTGTACTATGTCTTCCACCATATCTAAAATCTCTAAAGAAATTTTCCAGATGTTGTTTAGAATATTCCTTAGGGCCAAGGAATCAGTTTCACCTTCAATATTTGTCCTACCTTGATTGGCACAAAATATCAACGCTTCCTTGATGGCTGTAGCTTCTGCAACCATGTTGGTGGTTTCCCTGATGTAGTTAGACTCCATATAAGAACTCTCCTTCAGTATCCCTGATACAAAACCCATAGGAGCTCTTACATGGGTTTCCTTTGCATACTCCATCAGTGTTGTACTTAATCCAACCCTGTTTGAGAAATTCCCACCTAACAATCTTGGCGCATATTTCAACCCTGTATTTTTTAACTAACAAAAAATACTCCAAACACTCATTAGGTGGGTGTTTCTATGTTAGAAAATAGGACCTTATCTGTAATTGAATTATTTTTATGTTGTTCTTTATCAGCTGCCAATCTGTGACTGTCTCATCATGCCTCAAGGCATTCCTTCTCTTCTTTAGCTCCCATATTATGATTGCAAGTAGTGTATTCATGAATCTTTTGGCCCTCAGATTCTTTGTGCGATTCCACCAATTTTGCAACATTTTACTGATGTGTGTGTCCTCCACCTGGAACCCTGCACAAGTAACAAAGTGCTTCCATAACTTTTGGGCTTTGAGAGTTGTTAGAAATAAGTGATTTAGGGTCTCAATAACTCCTCTTTGACAGCAACAACATTTAGACAATATGGGGATTCCCATAGTTCTAAGTACATCACCAGTTGGTATTCCTCTTCTCATCACTTTCCATAGAAAGAAAGTTATGGCGCAAGGCTTTAATCCATACATTCTTGGCCCAATCAACTTGCCCTTTTCTCTTTCTGACTATGTCATAGGTATATTTCACAGTGAAGCTTCCTGAGGGGTCCCTTGCCCACCAAGACTTATCATTAGGTTCCTTGACACATGACCTTATATCCTTTATGATAAAATCAGCTCATTCAGAAGACAATTTTGCCTTAATTTCCCCTTAATCCCATTGGGAGTTGATAATCAAATCTTTGACTTCCACCTCCTTTTCAATAGTTGCTTCCTCATCCAAGTAATAAAAGGCACCACATTTGGTCCAGTTATCAAACCAAAGCTAAAATTTCAGCTTTTAATTGCCACCAAATATATGGCTCAATGTCCTTCCTTATGAAAATCATTCTTTACCAAATCTGTGAAGCCCCAAGGCTTATGAAAAATGTTGGATGCATCTTTTTACAATATTTGTTAGCTATATAGATGTCCAAAGTGAGCCGATGGAGGTTCTAAAATTCCACCAAAGCTTTGCAGTTAAAGCTTTATTCATGTCCATCAATGATCTAAAACCCAAATCTCCTTCTTCTATTGGTAGTTACAGATCATCCTATCATCCTAAGCAGACCAGTGCTTTCTTTTCTCTGTTAAGGAGTTAGACCAGAAACATTTAGCAAAAATACTGTATATAGCTTTGATGACACCTTTTGGGGGCATAAGGCAGATAATAGGTGTATAGGAATAGACTGTAGAACATGCCTTACTAGAATCATCTTACCACCAAAAGATAGTAGCCTATTCTGTTAGACCGCGTATTTATCTAAATGGGGGTCAATTGCTCATTCGAGAAAATTGTTGTGATTGAGGTGTATTTTAAATTTTACTAACTTATGGTGCGTGAGTATGGAAT
>JAABOM020000075.1:11669898-11688702 GCA_011800125.2 Solanum clarkiae
GCTAGTTTTCTGAAATAAACAAAAATAATAAAGTAAATCATTTGTTGAGACCTGAGAGTGATTTGTTTGATAAAACAAAATCTGAATTATCGAGCAATATAATCGTAATTCTTTCTTCAATCTAATATCTAGGATAAACTTAATCGATTACAAAGAATGGACAATGTTTTCTCATATTTGATCAAGATATAGAGTGTTGAAGAAGATTTTATTTTTTATTGTTTATATGCGCCTAATATTTAGATTGACATCCAATCAATTTTGAATTTATATATTTCAGGGTCCATCTTTTATTTTTATTTTTTGGAGGAAGGGCAGGGGGCGCTCCCAACAATTTTTTTGAGACTCAAAATTCATAAAAACCTCAAATTAAAGATGAAGAGGTTCAATCGTCTCGTTACAACTCATGTCTGTGACACAGTAGATTTGATGATAATACCTACTACATCCCAACTTGTTTGATATTTTTGAGAATAAAAGATCTTTTATAAAGATTATTAAATAATATTTTAATAGTAATTAATTATATTTCAGAAAGGACAAAAATAAAATTGATATTGAGTTAATTTCGTAGTTTCAATTAATCTATAGTGCTCTTTGCAAGACGAAGAGAGCTAGGGATGATCTGGTTATGGGAATTGACAAAAAAAAAAAACGCATAAAATCTATATATTTTTAATTATTTTCTCTCTTTATTTTAATTTTAATTTTTATCATATTATTTGTTATTGTTGCTATTTATATTCGGTATTATTTTCAACATGACTTTTTCTCTACTATATCTCATCATGACTTCTTCTTTACTATATTTCATATCTCTATTGATTTTTATATACTTTACTTAAGTGGAGGGTGTATCTAAAATTTCCTTACCTGCACAGGGTAGGGTATAGTTGTGTACAAACTATTTTTCTCATACTCTGCTTATGAAGTTACACTAAATACGTCATTATTGTGTTTGGTTAGCTTTCAGGTACTTGCAAAAGGTATTTATGCAATTTATAGTAATTATGATATTATTTTATATGAATTCCATAATACGGTATAAATTATATTGTTAACTTACTGTGGACATTTACGAAATCTCTTCACTAGTTTAATCGTTTATTCTCTTTAAAAAAATAATTTTTTTAAAGAAAACTTATAATGAAGTGAAACATAGATATCATGATTTTTTTTTAAAAAAAAAATCTCTTTTCTTGGCGTCCTTCGTTGTTGTTTCTTTGTTGTGTGTCACTTCTTTCTTTAAAAAAAATTAAAAAATTAAATATATTTCACGCACACTTAGGGCTAGACATAATTTGGTTCAAATCGAAAAAGTTGACCAAGTTGAAATATTTTAAATTTTAATTTCAAGTTTTGGCTTTGATCATTTAGTTTCAATATGTAATTTCAAAAATTTAATATTTCAATTTGATTTTTAGTTTTAAATTATTTTGTTTCGATTAACCAAAAAATCAAAATTATTTAATATTTATACAAAAAATAGTCCAAATATCCAATCCAATATACCATACATAGCCCAATTCAAACAACGACCCAAATCCAAATACCCAATTGGCCAATTCTATATCTCCTATCTGATATGCTCTACTTTTAAATGTAAAAAAGGTCATATATGCCCCTGAACTTTTCAAAATGTCTATATATACCCTCCATTTGAAGCTCAGTCCCCTCATGCCCTTGTTGTCCAACTATTAGTACGCCTATACCCTTTTATCTTTTATTTGCTTTGCTGAAATTATTTCTTTTCTTTTAAATTAAAAACAAATTCTCACATCAACTTTAAAATTTCATATGATATTTACATACATTACACAAAATACATACACCAAAATATAACTTGATTCGTGAATAATATCCAACCCAAAAACTATCTCTTTTAACCCATTCTCAAAGCACTAATCAGAGTTCAAATTTGTTGATCCGACCACTTCTTTCAAGAGTCGCTGACGTTTCATTTATGTATCCAATTTTGTTACTTACCACTTGAAGGAAGAGTGTTATTCAATCATTATAAGGATTTGTGTATTTGAATTGGTTACAGTTCCATTTAGATCAGAGTTATCTTCCATACTTGACCTAATAAGGCAAATATGGATCTATCAAAATCACAAGAAATCTATTGTTTAATGTTAAATGATATACTTTTTATTCTTTTTTAGGTTTAATAATTTTCTTTGTCTTTTGGTGGTCTCGAGATGCAAATGAGTCTTGTTTTTTAGAATATAGTTTATTGTATTTTTGTAATATTTAATGTGTTTCCTTTGATGTGGTTCCTCTGATTTTATTATGACTTTTACTTTGTCTGAAGCTCAATATAAGTATTGTGTGAGACATATTGAGCATAATTGGTGCAGAGAATGACGGAGTTATTAGATGAGGAAACTTATGTGATGGTGTGCATGAAATTCATATGAGGAAGAGTTAAAAAATCAACTGAATAAGTTAGGAAGATTATTAAATAAAGCTGCAACAAATTTAGTGAAATATACACCAAAAACATGGTGTAGAACTTATGTTGATACTTATTATAAGAACGTGATGGTTGATAACAACTTTACTAAGTCATGCAATACATGGATACTTGAGGCTAGAGCTAAGCTGATAATCAGAATGTTAGAAGACATAATGGTGCAGGTGATGAAATTGTTAGGGAAAAATAAAAATAAGTTGAGGATTTGAATTTCTAATTTTAGTCCAGCTTGTATGCAGTTTTATGTTGAATTCAGGGCCATGATGCATAGTTATAAAGTAGAATTCAATGGAAATTAAGGCTATGAAGTGTATGATGAAGAAGATAGACACACTGTCAATCCAGAGTAAAAACAAATGCAACTACAAAATTTAAAATTTATCAGATATTTCCTGCTCGCATGTCATCAATGCATTGACACACAAAAAGGTAGATTCTAGAACTGAAAGTCATTGGTGGTACAACAAGAAGACTTACATGTTGATTTATAAACACAAGATGCAACCTGTGAGAGGTCAAGTATTCTGGAAGGTTTATCCCTCAAGTGCGATGTTGCCTCCTGATATTGTGAAACAAGTTAGGAAACTTATAAAAAAAATAGAGAACCGGATGAAGCGAGAAAAAAAAGAATGAAGGATGAGTGATCTCAATCCAGAAGAGGTACTCAATTGACATATAGTAATTGTGGTGAATCAAATCACAATATAAGGAATTGTTATAAGGTAAGCTTCTAAATACTTATTAGCAATATTTTTATTGTTAGTTCATTAACTTATTAACTGATAATACTTTTTTGATAAAAAAAAATCTGCTGAAAAATAATGCAAACTCTAGAAAAAAATGATTAATGACTAGCAGTAGTTCACAGTTGAGAATAATGGAGAGTGAATATAAAATTGAAGTTGGCATGCAAGAACCTATTTTTCAACACAAGTTATAACACAAGAGTTTGAATCATATGGTCCTGATATTGAAAGTGAGAACGACTCACCCTTAGGACTAAAAGTGGTTCGTGAATTATAGTTACCGGAGGAGAAGTTAAGGCCAAAACTATTTCAACTAATAAAAGAAAAATTCAGTTGATTGGAGATCACGTTGGTATCTCAGTGCCAACTAGTCTACCTTATTCTCCAGTCAAAATAATATGGAAAGGCAAGAATCCATCTTTTCTGGACAGGTGCAAAGAAGCAAAAAATAAAAAAAATAAAAATGAGGATCAAGGGAGAGGAGAACGTACACCTGATGATGATACTTAGTGAACTTTTTATGTTTACTGATGGTTAACTATATTTGATTTAATGATACTTTTTATATAGCTGGTAGTTAATTTTAAGGGCTGGTGCATTCTGCATTGAACATATGAGGACTAAGTTAGGTGAAATTTTTATATGCTTTTGTAAAATGACATTAATGATACCTTCTTTCGGTTGTGTTATTTTGCTTATCTTTTTCAATTATATTGATATGTTATTGTTTAATAGTCTTCTTTAATTACATTGATATGTTATATTGAGGTATTATTGTTGAATAGTGATATACCTTCATAAGTGTTTAGTTTGAATACTGTCATGACAGTGATTTCTCGATAGATTTCAATGAGTGTTTAGTTTGAGTACTACCATTGAGAATGCCATGATTTCTGGATGAATTTCAGTGAAAGAAGAAGAATATATGTTGTAATCTGGATCATCGTTCAGTTTCCTCATCATGTGACTTTTTTTTTGTTGGTGATATGGAACAATATATTATATATTTAAGGATACATTTGCTTCTTAACATTTAGCAGAAAACTTATGATATCAGTTCTTTCTTGATAGTTTGGGACCTTATTATCTGTATCCTTTATAATATTTGAGCGAGTAATTTGGACAGAACTTCAAACGAAGAGTATATGCAGATAATTTCGTAAAGTTTTTTTTGAGGTATATATGACCTTTTTCCCTATAATGTATGGTCATTCTTACTGTCCTTATTGCTCTAGCTTTTTCATCAACAATGTCCATATGAATCGTCCAGATTAAAACCAAAAGAGAAATCAAAATCATAAATCACTTTAACTGAACAACCATTCATATTTCATCATCCAAAACAACTATTCCTACAAACAACATTATAACACTAAAATATCACATTCGAAGTTAAAACATTATAATAGATTACAAATATTTTTATTTCATCACCCAAGACGTGATGGATCCTAAAAAATAATACCACAAAATAGCTATCACAACCTGCACTTTACAGACGTTTTGCTTAGATTTTTGTATCACATCATTATTAGCTATAACCTATTCATTATCGACAACAATCTCTTCACTCTTGAAAACACCAATTTCATCTGGACATTCATAATTTTCTTTAGAATGAGATACCAAATATTTTCAAAATCAGCCATTTTTGCTTCCAAAGCTCCCTTTTCATGATGAAGATTATCATTTGCCTTCTTTAAATTGTGGATGAGATTTACAATTCTAGGATGAAGCAGATCATCAATTCGTTCCCAAAAAATACATTTATAATCCTACACATAATATGAACTTGACATCAATAATGCCTAAAAATTCAAAAATTAATGAAAATTTATTGACTAACATTAAACTTAGAACACTTACAAAAGCGTCTTTCGGCATTCGTTGAGTGAAGGTCGTGAAAATCTTCGATGTAATAATACATCAATAATTCATCAAATCCTGACTTGAAATACTCAAATCCCGACCTGAAATGCTTCAATCCCGGTCCCATGTTTTTAAAACTTAAATGGAGGAAGATAACCAGAACTTGGTAGAAGAACTGATCGATATTTGGTGGAAGAAGTCTTCTCTTCAACCGATTAGGGCTTTGAGAATGGATTAAAAAGGATAGTATTTGGGTCGGGTATTTTTCACTAATCGAATTATATTTAATTGTGTGTATTTTGTGTAATGTATGTAAATGCCGTGTGAAATTTTAAAGTTGATGTGGTAAAATTTATTTTTAATTTAAACAAAAAGGGATAATTTTAACAAAGCAAATAACGGACAAAAAGGTATAAATGCATCAATAGTTGAACGACAAGAGCATGAGAGCACTGAACTTCAAACGAAGGTTATATATACATTTTTGAAAAGTTCAGGAGTATATACGATCCTTTTCCCTTTTTAAAATTTAAAATCCCTCTATCAAAACTCTCGTCAGTCATCTCTTCGTCTGTGATAGTCTCTTAAGAGTCGACTGTTGTAATTTTGCGTTCGTCTCTATTCTCTCTATTATCATCACTGTTACCCTGACACACTTAAAATTATGAATTGAGCTAAAAAAATTTTATTACTATTCTATTGATTATTTTAGGTAGAAAAAAATGATTATCTCATACATAGATATTTATAATGATAGTTATTACAGATGAATTTGTTCAACTAATCTCACGAAACAAAAATTAAATAAAAATTGATACTTTGGCTAAATCAAAAATTGAGAAAGAACCGACCCAGCTCTACACATTAGTCTAGTGGAGTGTACAAAAACCTCTCTCCCTCCGCCTCTAATGTATTAAAAAACCTAGGCTTTTATAAATCGCTCTTTGAATTGGAGTCGAAATATCAATGGAAACTCTCCTAACTGAGTGTGTGCAGAACAGTCTCTGCCACTTTATGCACCACAACGCCATTTTCATGTGCGAACGCCTCTGTACCGAGTTCCCCTCTGAGGTACGTCACACCTTTTCACCACCCACTCCTTTTGTAAACATATTTATTATTCAGTTTGTGGTTTATAATGAATTTAGGTTAAAATGCTGTGATTAGGTTTCACCTGTTGGGCATATCTTCTCTGTGCTTTTCTTTTCTCAATTTATTTGGGTTGTTGAATTTTGTCTCAAGAATGTGTTTGGCCAGAAGGGTTTAACACAGATATGTAGCATAGTGGAGTAGGATTTATCAGGTCCTCTCGACAATGAAAGGAGGTCTTTTTTGTTCTTCTTGAGTTAATAAAAGATTTATCAATGTTTGGTACTTGCTTTTTGTTAGTTTTTGTGCAATTTTATTTCAGTGATACAAAAGTAAACAATTCTTCTTTAGAATGGGACCAAACAAGTAGCTCCTTGAATAGGAGTAACTATGAGCAATATGGTTACCATTCCTTGTTAAATATCAAAGATAATTGTGGTTTTAGAAAATCAATCAGAATGAGAATGCCGTTTTTGTCTTAGAGGTGTTTCAATATCTTTATTTGTGAAATAAAATTAGCGGTAAGCTTCTCTAAAAGGTTGCTTGTTTCGAACTAAATTAGTATTCCCAGTTCCAAGTGCTTCAAATGTTTTTCCATTTGATGATTTAACTATCACTGGTCCCTAAATAAGTGCATTATTGACATTTTGGACATCTTTTAATTGAAATCCCTTAAGTTGGTGTATGAAAGCTGTCCATAACACTTATGCTGTTTCATATAATGTGTTATGCCAATTGCAGACAAATATGCAGCTTTTAGCTCAGTGCTACCTGCAGAACCATCAGGCTTATGCTGCATATCATGTTCTGAAGGGTACGTGTGGAATTTTCTTTTTACATATTCAATGAATATGACTACATTTTTGTGCTGAAATATCTCTTTTCTCTCCCTGACTCATTAATCAAGTATTATCGTTGGATTTCTGATAACATTTGTCCTTGAGATTATGCTCATAATCATTCCTTTTTTAAATAAATATATGAAGGGGCAAGTATGGCTCAATCCCGCTACTTGTTTGCACTATCATGCTTTCAGATGGGTCTTCTCACTGAAGCTGAGACGGCACTTTGGCCACCTAATGAGCCAGCTGCAGAGGTAGAGTGGAAAGAACGTTGTTCGAAATATCTATCCTCTTTACGGATTTTACCATGTCCAGTTATGTTATTCGTGTTAGACATTGACATGCTTCTTTTATTTACAGCTAAATGGTTCTTGTGTAGGTTCCCAATGGTGCAGCTGGGCATTACCTTCTTGGTCTTATTTACAGGTTCATATTTTTTTTATATCTATTTAAGAGAAGGATTAGCTTCTGCATTTTCACTCTAAAACTGCTTTGATCTATCTGAATGAGATGAAGCTAATACTTCGTTGGTAGCACTCTAGCAGAGATCCCTTCCCCACTTTCCCTTCCTCATTGATTTTATTTTGAAATCTTGAGCTCTGGCATTTTTTCTTTTCATTCTATTTATTTTCCGAATCTTTATGAAGATTTCAGGAAGATGAAAAAGCTTTTTTTGTATTTCTTCATGAATATATAATCCATGAGAATAGATACTTATACAATGATTCCTAAGAATAAATAAGGAAAGACAATATCACATAATCAATTCCTAGTAAATTACATTCAATAGAATATCATTCTACTCCTATAATCAAGTTTTCAGTATCAATCAACACTTTCCCTCATGTTGGTGCAATTGTGCAAAGATGTCGCACATGCTCAACATGTAAACTACTGTATGAAAAGTCTGTTTGTTGAGACCTTTGGTGAACACATCATCTAGTTGCTTTTTTTATGACACATGGACCAATCTCAACATACTTTGTTCGGTCATGTTGGACTGGATTTTGAGCTACACTGATTGCAACCTGTTGTCCACAATACAAGGAAAGTTCCCTGTTTTTTAATTCTTTTTTAGAAGGTAACATTTTTTGTATAACTATTTGCTGCATAAAATCTACAAACTTTCCATTCTTAAAAGGGAATATGGAAGATGTACTAAGCTTAACCTACATATAGATAACCTATAACATCAATAAAAGATTATATGTCTTCCATATATTCATGTTTACACCAGAAATAGAAAAGGGCTAGGCACTTCATCTTCAGTTTTGGGATAGAATTATGATCGTCTTCAAAACACCTTTTATTTCTCTCTTTCCAAACTGTCCACCCATTGCAAGCAGGGTAAGAAAGGATAATTTTTCATCTTTCTTTCTGTTCTGACTGAGTGCTATATTTGTTCTAGCACTCCAACACTTCAAGTGTATCTCTTGGCATCACCCACATGATCCTTTTTAAATCAAGGAAAATCCTCCAAAGTTGTCTAGTTAACTTGTAGTGCAAAAAAAGATGGTTATCTTTGATTCTTCTCTGCACATATAACATCTAGAGCATAGGTGGAAGCTCCTTTTCTTAAGTCCTTCATGAGATAAGACCGCTTTCCTGGCCATGAGCCAAGTGAAACAAGCTACTTTGTTAGGAATTTTACTTTCCGGATTAGTTTCCACGGCCAACAACTAATCTGGTTGTTAGAATGATTGAACTCCGTGTAAGCTGACTTGACTGAAAATCTAGCTTGTTTATCCACTTGCCATGTAAGACTGTCTTCTTGAGAGGAGGGGCCTTTGAATAGATTGAGAGTGTTATTGAATTTTGTCAAATTATGTGTCTCCCAATCATTAAGGTGTCATTTGAAGCTTCCATCTGTGAGCATCCCAGACTTCTCCTACAGTGGCATCTTGTTGTTAATTTAGGCTGAAGATTATCGGGAAGAGTTGCTTTAGTGGATGTTGATCTAACTAGCTGTCTACCAAAAAAGATGTGTTTAATCCATTGCCTACTTGATGACTGCACTTACTCATAATTTTGCCGCCAAATTTATGATAGACTTCCATAGAATGACCAAGTGTCCATTCCCCATCTATTTCATACTTTTGAGTGATTACGTTCCTCCAAGAGATTGTTCACTTGAGGCAAACCTCGTTATACTTGAGGAGCATATTTTCTTACCACAATGCATTCGGGTTTTGTTTATAAAATCAAACTGAACATTGACATCCTGATGCCCTTGCTCTTTGTATGGGAATGATCTTTACTGCGTCATGACTACATTTTTTGTTGAATACATCAGTGCAGTGGGTATGTAGCTCAGAACATCTAAGGTTTTGGCAGACCTCTTAACCACCTTTTTTTAAGATGATAATTCGTTTCACTTTTTTATTTAAAAAACTTTAAGAAGCTTGCCCTCAAATTTTGTGTATGTTATGTTATTGATATCTCTTGAGTTATTCTTTAAGGTTATTGAATATATTTTCCTGTTTCTTTTTTGCCTAAACCTTCTGTTAATCAACAAATGATGGAGCTTAAGAAGAATTGCCATACTGATGATTGTCTAGTGTAAATAGCCTGGATTGCACTCCTCCAAGGTACTCATTAAACTGGGTAGTTATTTCAGGTATACAGACAGAAGAAATAGTTCCATCCAGCATTTCAATCAGGCATTGTTATTGGATCCATTGCTATGGGCTGCATATGAGGAGTTGTGTATACTAGGTTTGTGCAAGAAAATTTGAGCAAACATCTAAGGTCTATTGCAATATTTTGCTGTGTTTTGTTATTTGCTATCACGACTACATTAATAATCAATTCTGCCCCCAAAACCAAAGTAATACAATGTCAGACATTAGGTGGTGCATCCTTGTGGACCAGATATCTGTTATTTAAGTGGAGAAAGGTAGATGATTGGACCAGTCAGTCCCCGAGCTTTGAAACTGGAAAGTAGATTTCTCGGTTATAAAAAACAACTTTAATAATCAATTTTATTAACTACCTGTAAACCCTTCTTTCAACTTCTTTAGCTAGAATTTCTTATACAATTTGTGACTGAACAAAACAATTTTAAGAATCCATTGGATTAGCAATTTAATAGCTTCTAAGCATCAAGTGCTAAAAAAAACTTTTTTTAGTGTTGGAGTGGAATTTGTGGACAAGCACATATGTGTTTGAATAGAAGTGTTGAAAATTGAAACTTTAGGGACTTTAGCATTTGGTGGACAATATGGAATGGGAGGAACTTTAGGTGTTTTGAGAACATAGTGAATAGTTAGTAGAAAATCAAATTGAGTTGTATTTTGATCCTATGTTTTTGGTCTAATCAGCTATACTCGAATGATATTGTCTCTATTATTGATGTTATAAATTCAATATAGAAATAGGGCAGTAGAATTTTGAGTGAATTTGTAAATATAGTTTTAGTACAACCCATGAATTGTTTTGCTCATGATGAAATATATATACTGTAAAAAAAAATTCAAAATAGCTATCCTGAGCTACTAGAAGTCTTGGAACATAATTCGGATTTCTAAAACTAAAAACCGTCAGGTCATCACATTGGGATTATGTACATAAGTTTGTTTTATTTTGGATTTTTAAAAATTATTTGATACAATCATATGAAATCATGAGAGTGTTTTGTTCTCAAAGGCAGAGACATTTCCTTCATCTTGAAAGTAATTGGAAACAAATGGAGTGTGTTCAGCTAATATCCTAGTTGTTATATTTTTTAATATTTTCTGCCGAATTTTGGGATATTTCTCTTGTTTGTCCTCATTGTGAACTTAAATGATTTAGTAGAACTTAGCTATATGGAAAATGAACTTGACTGGTGTATTGTCCTTAAAAACTTTGCATAAATTTCTGTTGACTTAACAATGACTGAACATGCATTTACTTTTTCTAAATAAATGCTCTCATTAAGGCTTCACATTTCGGATTATTTTCTACTTGATGAAGGTTATATTGATTGCCATTGTTATTTAATTATGATTTTATTTTTTGCATCCTTATTGTTACCTGACATACCAGGTGCTGCAGAAGAAGCAACTGCAGTTTTCGGTGAAGCATCTTTGCTTTGCATTCAGAAACAACACTTACACCAAGGGAACCAATCCCAAAATTTACAAGCATCTACTGATGATCAGAATGTAGCTTCTAAGAATATAGTCTCAGACGACATTAGCCCTAGGCAATCAAAACATACACACAGCAATAATCTTCGAGAAATTTCTGGAAATTATAATGGAGCAGCTGCTATCCAGAATTTAGGTGGAGCTTCTTCTAACATGTCATTCTATAACACTCCCTCACCAATGGCTTCACAGGTAATTTGACACTTGACAAGTTAAACTTTTTTTTTTTTAATGTGAAACCCTAAGTTATTTTAAACAATAGGTGATTATCTTCATTGGGAGTATCATAGTTGTGAGAAACATAGGAGAAGAATATTATTGAATTGTGTTTCTACATTATTACAGTGAGACTGTATTTATAAACACTACATTGGACTCTTTTTCCAACTAGGACAGTATAATACAATCCTTTTTCAAGTAGGATTCTATATGTTATTCCTATTCATGTTCCTATTCTAAGTAGGATTGTATATATTATTCTTGTTCCTATTCCTATTCCTATTGTAACACTCTCCCTCAAGTTGGTGCATACAAATCATCTGTACGTAGCTTGTTACAAATGTAATTATTACAAGGACTAATGAAGAGCTTGGTGAGATATTTGCAAGTTGATCACTTAACTTCACAAAATTAACATTCAATCTCAACGTGCTTAGTCTTCTCTTGAAATATTAGATTTGGTGATAATGTCGACAAAACATAAGGTGATAAACTGTTGAATTACAGGTGTTGAACTTTCCGACCCAAGCTTGAGATTGTTTTAGGTGGTTGCTCCATATAGACTTCTTCCTTGAGATCACCGTGGAGAAAAATATTCTTAATGTCCAATAGATTAAAAGGCCAATAGAGAACGATAGCCATAGATACCAAAAGGCAAACATATGCTATTTTAGCCATGGGAGAGAAAATATCATCGTAATCCAACCACCCAAATATCTGCGTATATCTTTTTTTTTTTAGGCAACAATAAATCTGAAACAAAAAGAAACCACCTAGGAAAACTCAAATCTGTCGAAAACAATGTAATGATGTTGGAAAGTGCTCTAAATCTGTTATAAAATATATGGATTATCTTGAAATCAAGAGATGAGTAGATCTTAAAAAAGAAAGTCAATTGTAAAATTAGCCGTAACATGCTCATACGTCGGATTACTAGATTTGATGATTGAAAGTGGTTACAATTTGAGAAATAAAATTATATGGGTAGGGTCGGAATATTAGCACGACCTTACATAGAAAGAATTATATGGATAGGGTCGGAATGATGGTACGACCCTACTCAAATCCAGTGTTATCAAAGGCGAGCGCCTTGTCGCGTTTGGCGCGAGGCAAGGCGAGGCAGTGTCGCCTTTACCTGCCATGGCGAGGCGCTCCTAACAAAGGCGAGGTGAGGTGCGAAAAAGGCGAGAGGCGATGGCTTGAGGCGAGGCGCCTATGGCGTCGCCTTCTGTATTTTGTTTAAAAAATGCTGATTTTTAATAACATAAAAGACATTCTAGGGTTTATTTGGGAGAGAAAACTTGCCCGACCCATTTCAGCTTCCAGACCTGCGATTCTTCTCTTCTCCACTGCGCGACCCATTTAGGTAAGTTTTCTTTCTTATTTTCTTCTTTCTTCTTCTTCTTCAGTTCAAGACCTGCGCGACTCAGCTTCTTCTCCGCTGCGATTTTTTTTTTCTTCTTCTTCTTCTTCTTTCATAGTGTGGTCTACCTCTGTTCCATAGTCCTCTGTTCGACAAAAATTTGTGTGTTCCAGAGTCCTCTGTTCACTGGAGCAGTGGACTGCCTAATTTAAAAAAAATTTGTAATCCTTGTTTATTAATATAATATGTTGTATACTAATTTATATAATATTAATTTGTCCATCAATAGTGTGATTTCAATGGCTAGAGTCTAGACTTTCAGTGTATATTATATTAGTTTTTGCCTTTTTGGATTGAAATATTTGCTAATATATATTATTGCTATTGAGATTTAGATATTTATATATGCAATTAAATATTTTACGATTTTAGTATAAATTGGCGCCTTTTCCAAAAAGGCGAGCGCCTCGTCGCTTGCCTCGCCGCGAGGCGAGGCAGAGCCTTGTCGCCTTTCGCTGTCCAAAACACTGCTCAAATCAGATATGAGAAAGTAGTCATCGAAAAGATGGCACGGTGCTACACAAATTAGATTTGAGAACGTAGTGAACAGAAAGATGGTACGATGCTACACAAATATTGAGGTATACGGGGTTGACACAAAACAACCCTAGAAAGTCGCCGAAAATTGACGCACTGTGTCCTCTTTGACTAAGTTTTCTTCCCTTGAATAAGGGGTTCATGCATATGTCAGTGGTCTAGCTTTTGTTAACATAACCAATGGTCAGACGGGCGACATATAATGGGTCAACTACCCGTCGGCGGCCGAAGTTTTTTTGATTTTCTACCAAGATCGTGGAAGCTCTAATACCATAGAAGAAACATTGGAGAAAAATATTATTGAATTGTGTATCTACGTTATTACATAGAGACCCTATTTATAGACATTACATTAGACTCCTTTTTCAACTAGGACAATATAATACAATCCTTTTCCAAGTAGGATTCTATATATTATTCCTATTCATATTCATATTCTAAGTAGGATTGTATATATCATTCTTGTTCCTATTCCTATTCTAACAATAGTGGAACTTTGAAAGGGTTTCATCTTATTACAATTATCTTCACTTGGGGAGTATCGTAGTAGAACTTTAAAAGGGTTTCATCTAAATAAGAAGTCTTACTTTTTGATCAAAGAATTTGGGTTGCTTAATAATAGTCAAGTCTGAACCTTCTATCTTGACCAGTTTCTTACTAAATACTTTTATACATGAAGATAGCTTAGCGCGCCACAGAAACAGGATATCAGCTTTATTCTGTTGTTAATTTTAGAAATAGCTGTTATTTCCTCAACTAAATCAGGTGATTGTCTTACTTTTTAAGATTATGATGCTGTTCATGGGTTGCATTCTATCTGTAATATAAAAGCTTGTCTCCAGTAATCAGTGTTTTATCTGTTCCAACTTTTTTCTACATTGTTTATAAAATGCGGCTGTCAGGCTTACATCCATTATTAGTTTGTTTGTTCATTGACATTTTTCCTTTTGTGTCTTTTCTATATGGGAAATAGGATTTGTTTTCTCCTTCTGCTATCTTGAGAAAAGAGTCATTAGTTATATTACCAGATATCACTGTATGCTTTGCAGTGAAGATGCTTAATTCTTTTATGTTTCTTTAAAGATAAAATAACTTTTCCCCTTAAACTCTAATGATTGTTGAACTTAGACATTGGCAAATTTTTATATATAATTTTGCATAAAAGAAAAGTAAGTATTAGGTTAGTGATTTTTTTTTTTGTGGGAAAGGCAAGTATTATTTGCTATAGCACAAAGTTTGGACCTGAGTACACCAAAGTTCAGAAAACAAGGAAAATCTGAAACCCTTTATTGCAAGCTATCTATGCACTGTCATAAGGTTTCCACATCATTTACAAAACCCATCCTAATCCAACTAGATAAAAAGAATTACAGTCAGATTTGATCTTCAGGGTATTGTTAGCTTGACTTCCAAAACTCTTTTTTTTACTTTTTCAAATTGTTACTATTGTGTTCTTCAGCATTAAGGGTATGCCGGCCATCTCCAAAATGTTTTACAGGAAAGGTAATAATCTAGATTTACAAAGCTCCTATAAAATCTACCAGATCATTTTCTCTATATATTTCTCTTGTTCACCAACAAAATAGATAAACTAAACAATTCCATTTCACAACATGAATGGATTAATTTAATCTTCAAAGGATCTTCCATTTCTCTCCTTCCGTACCATCCACCATATGCAGGAAGGTATTATCCTCCGTTTTTTTTTTTTGAACTTTTGCTTCCCCTCTTCGAATTCAGCAGATTATTAGGTGTGCACTGTGCAGTGTGTTCAGAAATTGTCCACTCTATCCCTGTGAGGCTAAAGAACATACTCCATAACTGGGCAGTGAATCTGCAACGCAAGAATAGGTGACTATCAGTCTCACTGGTCTCCTCACACATAAAACCTCTGGTTACTACTGACTTCCCCTTCTTTTGCAGTACTTCATGAGTGAGGCAGACCCTCTTTGCTGCCAACTGAGTGAAGCATTTCACTTTTGTTGGAGTCCTACTTCTCCAAATATTCCTCCAGATCCTTTTGCCCTCCAGATATTCTCTTTTTTTTTTTTTGTGTGTTTTGTTTTGTTTTTGAAACTGGTAAGGTTGTATTCTTCAGCATTAAGGGCATGCTAGCCATCTCCAAAAAGGAATATTATCAATTACAAGTCTCCTAATAAGTTTACTATCTGATCTACATCAACTATACACAGTTGTTTACACTAAAAAAGTAAGGATGCAATGCAATTCCATTTTACTTTATGAATAGAATTGAACCTATCTTTAAAACATCTACATTTCTTTCCAACCATACTGACCACCATATGCATGATAGAACTAATCTCCACCATTTCTTCTGACTCTTACTTCCTCCCCTTCTAATCCAGCAATTCAGTAGATCCGATGGGTGCTCTGCCATTGTCCAGCTGTAACATGTTATGTTGAGGAAGAGATTCCACAACTGAGTTGTGAAGCTGGAATGTAGGATTAGATGCTTGTTTGTCACCCCTGTAGTATTACGCAAAGCACCTGGGAACTTGCTGTCTCCCTTTCTTTTGCAGAACTTCTTGAGTTAGACATGCCCGCTTAATCACTAGCCAAGTAAAGCATTTTACCTTGGTGGGTATGATACTTTTCCTGAAATAGTTCCAATGGTAGAGAGTACCCTCCCCCCCTTCCCCTACCAACTGTAAGCCTCTCTTGCACGCACATCCTATTGAGAAGTTCCCATCTTTGTTGTGTTTCCACAGCACCCTATCTGCCTCTGTTGTGACAATATTGCGTCCTCCTAATTTTCCAAGTAATGAGGCTACTCTGTCAATCTCCCAATCATTTAGCATTCTTCTGAAGGAGATGTCCCAGCCCTGTACTGACCAGCATTCACTTGCCCTAGCCTCAATGTTTCCACAGATCTGGAAAAAAGATCTGGAAATTGCTCCTTGAGTGGTGACTGATCAATCCATCCATCATGCCAGAATTTTGTTTTATTTCCATTGCCTATCTTAAGGCTAAGTTTGGCTTTCATTGATGGCCATAAATTTCTGATTGTTCTCCAAACTCCGTACCACAAGGATCACATGCAATGTTGGAACACCATGGATTAAGTTCACCAAACTTTGTCACAATTACTTTTATCCATAGAGCCCTCTCCTTTTTAGTGTATCTCTGTACTCCAGATATTCTTCCATTCGTTAACTTCCATATACCCCTCCAAATACATGTTGGAATTGTATTCTATATAGTTGTGTAAGACCCTTTCATGCCTTTCCTTTTCCAGCATTTTAGTAAGTCTGAGGTTGTTCTTGGCATTGCCTTGTTCATGTCTAAAATACTGTAAAGCATCTGCCATATCTGTACTGCTATTGGGCAATGCAAGGATAGATGATTGATTGTCTCTGTTGTTATTACAAATATAACATTTATTACAGAACTGCTATCCTCTCTTCGGATTATACTGAGTGGGACATGCTTCTGTACAGACCAACCAAACAAAACACATAACCTTAACTTGGAGCCTTTGACTTCACTATCTGATTTCCAAGGATTCAAACCAGGCTGCAGGGGGTTAGTTTAAACTTGGTAGCCAGACTTCACAGTGCAACACCCATCACCATTACTCTTCCAATGTATGTTATTTGCATTGTTGTTGAGCCCCGGGAAATAGGATTAAACTCGAAAGAATTCTGATATTTCCCCCATCTCTCGATCATTGAGATTTCTTCTGAAACTCTCTTTCCATGCATTGCTGTCTCTGCTTTGAAATGCCGTCTTTTCCTTGCCCAGTATAATCTGATAAAATGAAGGAAATTAATTCCTCAAAGGGAAATATCCAGGCTAGTTGTTTATGCCAGAAAGATGGCTTTCTTCCATGAATAATCATGCATTCTGAGTTCTGAGGGAAATAAGGTCAAAGTTCTCTAAAGTTTCTCCGTGAACCAACACCATGGGGTAGTGAGCTTCTTTCTGAGCATCAATTAGTTTGTTTTACAATACCGTGCTACTATTATTTTTCTCTGCAGAGCCTCCTCTTCCACAGTGGATCTCCAGAGGCACTTCATCAGAAAGTTTTGTCCTGCCCTCTTTAAGTATTTGACCATTCCCTTGCAATATCAATGACTGTGCTCCTTTCTCTAAGCTTAAAGCTTTTATCTGTTTCCTGCTTTTCCGTATAAATTCCCTTCTCAGCTTATCAATTAGTTTTTCCACCTTATTGGGCATTGGGAGTAGTGAAATGATGCAGATTGGAATAGAATCAAGCGCCTTCTTTAAGAGAGATTGTTTCTTCCAGTTCACCAAACAGTTTTACACCTTTAAATTACCCCCTGCCAGACCCATTCAAATTTATGTTTTTCTCCCAAAGTCATACCAAGATAAGTAATTTGAAGCACTTCTGCCTGAGACCTAAAAAATTGCAGCCATCTTCCTACATTCAGCAGATTATTGATTTTGATTAGTCTGCTTTTACCCCTGTTGATATGTAACCTCGGGTCCTTTATTCTTTATTCTTGAATCCAGCACCCGATTAGCTACCAGTATAACATCAGTAATTTGTCTCCCTTACCGAAAAACATCTGAGACACAGAGATCAATTTTTGAATCACCCTCTTCATCCTTTCTGTAGAACTTCGGCTGTAATTTTAGAAGCTACCAATCTAACCAATGGATCCTGAAATCTTTCAGTTCTGTGGCTACTTTCTTCTTGGCAATCAGAATAACATAGGTAGCATTCAAGCTTCTTTCAAACCTCTCCTGCTAATGAAGAGATGTCATAGTATTCATGATGTCTTCTTTTACTACAAATCAACATTTCTGAAAGAGATCCATTGAGAAACTATCTGGATTCTGGGCTAGGGGCTTGGAGCTTTGTATCCTACACTGTGATGATCACTTCCAGGACTTATTCTTTCTCAAAAGGTCTTGTTAGCCATGAGTTTTTCTTCTTCAGTCACCTTTTCAATATTGCCCATTGAATGATTAGGTCTACAACTCTTTTTTTCAGTATAGAGTTGTTCATAGAACTTAAAAATTGAGGTGATGAACAGGTTGTTAGATATATAGATGCAGATTGGGTAGGCATAACTTTTAATGGATCGCCTGTTGCTAGATATTGTACTTTTGTTCACTAAATGTTTTCAAAAATTTAGCGTGTTGTTAAAGAAAGAAACTAAATGTGGTTGCTGTATGTAGTGTAAAAGTTGACAATGGCTGTGGTAGCTTGCGAATTGGTTTGGATCAAATAGTTGATCAAAGTGTACTAAAGTTTGGATAAATCGGTACTTGTGTGTGATAATTCAGCTGCTTTTCATATTATATTGAATATGATGTTCCATTGGAGAACTAAACACACAAAAATTGATTGTCACTTTGTCAGCGAAAAGATACGGCAGGAGACATTGTAACAAATACATGTCCTTAATGCTGAGGAATACAACATTACCATTTTCAAAAAATAAAAATAAAAATGATAACAATGTATTTAGTTAGACCATATTTT
>JAABOM020000075.1:11695928-11706868 GCA_011800125.2 Solanum clarkiae
AAAATCACAATGGCATCTACACCATTTCACAGGGGGGGGGGGGACATTTAGACTAGGTAAATAGTTTTGGATACAGTACTAGGAATGTCGATTAGATTTGCTTTGTTCGAGTACACAGCAAGAATATTAAGTGGCCTGGACTAGAGATGCTTGACTTCTACAGATTTCATTTTTTAACAGGAAGAACTATTTCCCAAGAGTGGTCTTGTAGGATCTTGACTCTGCCCTGTGAGGTGCTTAAGTAAGTTCATTGGATGGGACAATGAACTGTCCTTTGCAGAGTCTAGAATATTGGGGTAAGAATTAAAGGGGCATCCTATATTTTTGTGTGGAATTACCTTTTCTACTTGTACTGGGGTACGGGATTCTTTCTTTTTACTTCTCTCGGCTTAACTCGCTCTTGAGTTCTCTTGGTATCTCTCAGCCAGTGTTATTTAAAGCAACGATGCGTGAAACGACAGCCTGTTGCTTTAATGCCTTGGAGAAGTGAGATGGTGAGGAAGCATGCGCTTCTGGGACTGAAGCGAGAAGCGTGCTTTTATTTAGAGCGAGAAAAGTGTTAACTACGTTTCTTTTTTTAAAAAACTCTGTAAGTATACTTATGATTAGTTTTTCCAAGCATGAGATTTGTGTGACTGCTGCGACTCAAGGTAAGTTTTTCTTCTTCTCTGCTGCGACCGTGATGGGATTTTTTCGCTGTTCTGTTCTGTCTCTAAACCCCTCCCCCACCCCCTTTTTTTGCTATTCTGATTTCTGTCCCTCTATCTGTTTTTTCTTGTAGTAAGTTATATTTTCTTATTTATCTATTATTTTTGTTTTAGTACTAAATAGTGCTTTATTAGGAAAAGTGTGTGCTTCGCTTCTCGCTTCGTTGAAGTGAGCCCCTGTCGCTTTTTTCCACTTCTCATTAACACTATTCTCAGCCTAACTTGCTCTTGAGTTCTCTTGGTATCTGTTGCTTATCAAATAAAAAAAGCTTCTTCTGGTATCTATCTATATGTAGCATCTCATGAACAAATTAGAATGCCAGATTGAGCATTTGTCTAAATATGGCATCTCATGTGTGTATTGAATGTCAGATTGGAAGAGCATACTTTGAAATGGTTGATTACCTAGAAGCAGATCATGCATTTGGCCTTGCTCGTCTGGCCTCACCTTATAGTTTAGAAGGAATGGACGTGTACTCGACAGTGTTGTTTGTGAGTCTTCTTTGCTCTTTGTGTTTCAATTAGAACATGTATGCTTTACTGCAATGAAGTATTTACTGCCTTCAATTTACCATATCTTTGGGGGTGGGGTGATGCTGGATGGGTTTGATGAAACTTTAATTATCCTTGTTACGTCTGCATTACTATTGTATGCTTAGATTCTTTGATCATTATTACTAATTATTTAATAATAATTTTTTGGTGTTCTGGTGGTTTTGTTGCTTATGGGTATTGTTCACAAATTAGAATTATTTCTTCAAAGCATATTTTATCCATTTTCAGGAAACAATTTATATGTGGTTATGTTAGTAATTCTTATATCCCAAAAGGATCCCAATCTTTATGTTCTCTCTGCCCTTTTTTCCTTTTCTGACAAACTATTTGATTTTTATTTTAGCATCTCAAGGAGGACATGAAGTTGAGTTATCTGGCTCAGGAGCTGGTGTCAACGGATAGATTAGCTCCTCAATCTTGGTAATTCCTGCAAAATCCGAAGATAATATTGTCTGATGCAGATATTTCTGGAGCTGTTTATTCTTATTGTCCAATGATGTGTGGTTATTTGGGCTTATTGTGACATCTTATCAAGTATTAGTTTTGTTTTACTCATGAATGGCTAAGTATCATTGATCATCCGACCTTCGCTGTATTTGCTGTTTTTGACCCTTGATCAAGTTGTTGACAATTTGACTCCTTATGTTTCTGGTTTTCTTTTCCTGTTGTGGACGCATTACGGTGCTTCATCAATTGGAATTACATCCTTCTGTCTTAAGGATTATGACTTCTCTGTTTGCACTCAACGATGTAGACGAATAATTGAGAAGTCTACCCGATGGCTGATTTATTCATTTTGAAAAAATAAGATTTATTTAAGGATTATTAAAAAACTGCCATTCTTTTCTGGTTGTCCTACTTGAGAAAATGCCTCAAGAAAGTGGAACATGAAGGGAGACCTTTTCATTATAGCCTGGAAAGTAATCTCAAGAGTGCATGTTGAGACATAATGTAGATATGTTACCAAGAGACAGTCATCTGCTAGATTATCATGAATCCATACATTTAAAGTTGGTTATAAGTTCTGTTTGTGGAGCTCTTGCACCAAGTAAGGCTTTGATCTTACAAGGTGCCCAACAGTGTTTCTTACTGTTAGAAATAGTAGTTGGAGCTAAACAGAAAAACCAATTCATCTGTTATCTTAATTATAACATAGTTTTAATACTTTATCCATGGTATGACAGGTGTGCTATGGGGAATTGCTATAGTTTACAGAAAGACCATGAAACTGCTCTAAAAAATTTTCAACGAGCTGTACAACTAAATCCTAGATTTGCATATGGGCACACACTTTGTGGTCATGAGTATGTCCGATTCCTCCCCTTTCTCAACTATTCCCTTTATTGGCGAAACATGAACACGGAATATCTTTTCTTTTGATTGGCTGCGTTGTTAATTTCTTTATAAGCTTGCATCGCTGTCTATATTTTTCAGATATGTGGCTTTAGAAGATTTTGATAATGCTATTAAGAGCTATCAGAGTGCACTTCGTGTGGATGCCAGGCATTACAATGCCTGGTATGGGCTTGGAATGATCTATCTCAGACAGGAGAAGTTTCAATTTTCAGAGCATCATTTTCGAATGGCTTTGGTTATAAATCCACATTCTTCTGTTATCATGTCATATCTTGGCACTGCATTACACGCTCTGAAGGTGCAGTAGTTTCCTCTTCTGATTTTTATGTTGAAACCAGGTTTTGTCCTTAATGTGAACTGTAATCTGCATCTTATGGATGGACAGATAAATGAGGAGGCACTGGAAGTGATGGAGCTGGCCATCGTAGCAGACAAGAAAAACCCTCTTCCAATGTATCAGAAGGCTAACATCCTTGTGAGCATGGAAAGTTTTGATGCCGCTTTAGAAGTCTTAGAGGAACTTAAAGAGCATGCTCCTCGTGAGAGCAGTGTCTATGCTTTGATGGGTAGGATATACAAGAGGCGTAACATGTACGACAAAGCCATGTTCCATTTTGGAGTAGCATTAGATTTAAAACCATCGGCAACTGATGTTGCAACCATTAAGGTAATTGCCTTGTATATCTTGCGTCTTTTTCCTGGTCTTGCTCTTATGTTCTTCACCCCTTTGTTTCTAGTTGTACTAATGCTTGTCCTGCAATCTCAAGTGTGCTTTGGGGATATTTTTATCTTGAGACTGATTTGAATTATATAAGCTGATCTGTCCTTCACACTGTTTCCTCATTTTTTATCAGACTACCATTGAAAAGTTGCTTGTACCAGATGAGATGGAAGATGAATTATAATGTATCTGAACAAACCGGAAAATGAGAAGATGAGGCTGTAAATTATCCAGCTCCAAATATACAACAAGATGAGGTTCTGGTGTACTTGTCCTTTCAAGAAAGCTCTGCGTACAAAAAAGTCACAGAGAAAACATGTTCCTTTCATGAAAATCCTTTTGCAGTTCCGAAAGGATTTCACAGATTGGTCGTCTCACCCTGAGAGGACATTGTGTACCAAAAGCGGCTCCTGCCAAACGTACACTTCTTATTGATCTTCTCCAAGTTGATCTGTGATTGGTCGAGTTGGAGCCACCAAGGATTTCTCACTGCTATCACTGTACATAAATTTGATATGTATTAAAGGCGTGTAGTGTTATTTCTTGGGTTTAATTATGTATGTACAATATGATATGAGTAGTTCTTATGCGACAAAAAAATGGATAGCTGTTGGAGCCTTTTGCTTTCATAAAATGACTCCAGAAATTCAATATAGAGCAGCTATTTGGTTGTACGCTAATTTCGGATAAAATTGGCAAATAACGCCTGCTATGAAACAGTGGTGCCACCATTTCAAAAACTATTGTTAGTTTTTAGCTTTTCGACACAGAAAAAAATGAAATATGCACATAACGTTAAGAGTTCAAAGCTTCTACAAGTGAACGTTCAAATATGTGTATGCTAGATTTGAAACTTGTAGAGATGAAATTCCGTTGGCTCTCTTTGAAACATGTTTTGGTAAATGTATACATACTTCCATTTTCGATCACATTGTCTTTCAGTCAGATGTAAATGAAATAAACAAAGCAACATGGCACTCTAAGAAGATACACAAAACAGATAGTTTAAAGGGGAAAAAAATGAAAATTGATCAAAGCAGTTGACACAGAAATGCCACACATACCATCCATGAATCGTTTCTGGGTTTAAATTTATAAAGATTTGAACTCCATAGAGTTTCATATTTATATTATTTTTAGAGTTTGAACTGTGAAGGTTCAAATTCTGGGAATCGTTCAGTCAATGCATGTCAAAGTGAGAATTGAAGAAAAGAGTAGATAGCTCAGAGATCCGATTCTTGAGTTTCACTTGTCAAAAATTTTCCTATATAGATTGGCGCGCTCAACTTCTTTTGAACTAGTCAAATTCAGAGGGTTTGCCAGTCTTTTATTGTTGGGAACAGGCCCTTGTTCCGGTCAAGTTGTATTACTATAGTTGTACACTCTCCATCTTCCTAGTACTTTTATGACGACTTTGTATGCATATAACTTGTTCTCATTTTACATATTATCGATAGTGATTTTGTGTTAAAGAGGATTTATCTTCTGTTTTCAAGTGTTGGCTTAAATGAGATTTTTGCTGCAAGATTCTCCGACTGGGCTTTTCTCAAGCCATATATTTGTGTAGATTGGCGTGCACCAGCCAATTTTGGGTCAAGACATTAAACGGGTCAAGATCCAACCTAACCCAAAATTTGATTGGGTAAAAAAGGGCTGAGTAACGGGTTATAGAGCAAGTCAAGACCCAACTCGACCCAATTTTTACGAAGTTTTATTTATTCTTTTTCAATATTTTAGTATTTAATTAAATTATATTTTTCTCTATTATGACTATATAAAACATATCAAATTGAAAAAAAAAAAGTGTTTTGAAAATATTTTAACAAGATCTCTCTCGAATTAATTCGGGTTGCATATCAACCCAATTTTAAATGGGTTGAAATGAATTGGGTTGAGATGTGTTGAGCTAATAATCGGGTGGGTTATTAAGCCACCTAAACTTTAACAGGTTCAGGCGGGTTGGGCGAGTTGGGCTTAATTTTGCCACTCCTAGCATCAACAGCATACATGTGCAGTTGGGTCGATTCAAGACCCCAAAAAATGAAATAATACTCCATAGAAAAATATACAATCTAATGATTAGAGTTATGGAGAAGATTGGTGTGCAACAACTATGAAGCCACTAAATGGCTGGTGTTATTGGGAATTGCTATTCTGAAAAAACTATATCCTAAAGTTATGTTGTTCAACATGTATTACTAAAATACATAGAACAAAAACTTTTGTTGGACAAAATTTTTTTTAGAACAAAAACTTTTGTTGAACAAAATTTTTTTTAGAACAAATCTTTTGTGGTACAAAAATTTTGTAGGACAAAACTTTGTGAAAACAATAATCACAAAGGTTCTAACAAGTTTTCAAAATCAGAAACCAAAACTAGTAATGAAAACAAAATCTGAAAAGAAAATCAAAAAATAAAATTGACAAGAAGAAAATCGAGTCCACTATATACACAATGTATCCTTAAGGAAATTATTCTCCTTAAAGTACCCGAGGTTAATGGAATATATCCCCTAAGATAGAACGATTTACTCATCGGTGTATCGGTACCTAAAATCACGGTGTCAACGAACTACTCAACAACAGTAAAGCACATTAAAATTTGTTTGTATAGAAGAAAAAGAAGTAAAAACACTCATTTATAAATGATAAGAGAACTCTCTATATATAGAGAACAAAAGGTGTTTATTGTGCCTTATCGGAAAGGTCACAACCACTTGTGAAGGTCACAACCTTTTTGGAAAAGTTATTAACTCTTCATTGGTCATTCACACCTTTTAAACTTAAAAATCCCCCACATGAATGGGAAATGACTCTAAGAAAAGAACGTACAAGTGTGTAATTTACAAACAAGATTAGATGCATCTGGATAAGTAAGTTTCTCTTTGAACTTTCCGTAGTAAACATATGTCGGATATACTCAATCAATCGGTATATTTGATATCTTTGAACCGTCAAGCTTTGATGTATACCTAGACAACAGAAGTCACACAATTAACTTTTTAACTATATTTGATTCTCATTGTTTTGTTCGTTTCAGCTATGAACACTTCTTGGCTCATAAGTGCGTAGAGAATTGGCGTTACTAGATTCTCCTTGAAGCGGATTACGCTTCATACTTATATAGGTGATTTCTAGATGTGTTATCCCATAGAAACATTATTTGATATATCCTGTATCAAACTTAAAAACCATTAAAAGGTCATAATACTTTATCCTTGTTACTGAATATTGTTTTATCGTGAGAATGGGCTTTATAAAAATTTTGACAATGTTGAATGTAATCAATGACTTTGTTTTATCTCCTTGAATCTAGATCTTGGGATCTCTAGTCTTTTAGGTAGAGTTACCGCCACGATGTCCTTGGCCGTAATCCCATCTTTGATGATCCCTCAACTCCCTCTCTAGTTAGGCCTTTTGTAAGTGGATCCGACACATTATCCTTTGACTTTACATAGTCATTGTGATAATTCTACTAGAGAATAGTTTTCTAACGGTATTGTGTCTTCGGCGTATACGACGAGACTTACCGTTTTACATAATGCTTCTAGCTCTTCCTATTGTTACTTGACTATCACAATATATGCATATAGGAGTCATTGGTTTGAGCCAAAATGGAATATCTTCTAAAAAGATTCAAAGCCATCCAGCTTCTTTACCAGCCTTATCTAAGGCTATGAACTCAGTCTCCATTGTAGATCAAGCTATACATGTTTGTTTAGATGATTTTCATGATGTTGCTCCTCTACCAATAGTAAAGACGTATTCACTTATGGACTTAGTTTCAATTGACCCAATAGTTAGTTTGCATCACTATATCCTTCAATAACTTATGGATACTTGTTATAATGCAAAGTAAAGTTTTGAGTGTGTTCTAAATACCCCAAACTCGTTTCATTGTCATTCAATGATTTTGGTTGGGACTACTTATGTATCAACTCAGTTTACTTAGAGCACAAGCTATATCTGGTCACGTACAGTTCATGATGCACATCAAACTTTCCAACACTCTGGCATAATCCAATTGAGACTGACTTTTACCTTTATTCTTTGCAAGATCAAGGTTCAGATCAATTGGGATTTTTACACTTTTGTAGTTTAAGTACTTGAATTTTCCTGGTACCATTCGAACATAATGAGATTGATACAATGATAGACCTTAAGGAGTTTTGTGAATTTTAATCCCTAATATTAAGTCAGCAACTCCAAGGTCTTTCATATCAAACTTACTAGCAAACATATACTTAGTAACATTTAAATTAGCAATGTCGTTACTCATATTAACATATCATCCACATATAAGCAAACAATGACAATTTTATTTGGAGTGTTCTTAACGTAAACACATTTGCCACAATCATTAATTTTAAAATCATTTGACAATATTATATAATCAAATTTTGCATGTCATTATTTAGGTGCTTGTTTTAGTCCATACAATGACTTAACAAGTTTGCACTTCCAGGAACTATGAACCCTTCAGGTTGTTCCATTTAGATTTTTTCCTCCATGTTTCCATTTTATAAGGTTGTTTTGACATCCATTTGATGAATTTTTAGATGGTATATCATGGTAAATGCTATTAACATTTGAATTGACGTGATTCTAGTTACCAGTGAGTACATATCAAAGTAGTCAAGACTTTCATATTGTCTAAATCATTTAACAATGAGCCTCACTTTATATTTATCAATAATGACATCACTTTAATTGTTCTTTTCAAAAACCATTTGAATCCTAAGGGTTTATTTTCAGGAGGAAGATCAACCAATTTTCATGTATGATTATTCATTATGGTTTCAATCTCACTATTGATTGCATCTTTCCAACATTGTACTTCTGAAGAAGTCATAACTTTTCTGAAGGTTCGAGGCTCATTTTTTAACAAAAAAATTATAAAATCTTATCCAAAGGAAGTAGATGTCCTTTGACATTTACTACACCTTGAATTTTTCTGATTATGTTCACTCTGCTTTATTTCTTCTCGAAGTCATTTTGTTCCTTCATGAGATGATTCATATTCTTTACTATACGGGTGTATTATTTGAAAGAATTCAGAATTATCTAGCTCAATTATTGTATTAATATGAAGTCGAGATTTTCTAATCTATGCACCAAAAATCGATATGCTTTACTATTCATAGCATATCCTATGAACACACAATCAATCATCTTTGGTCCCATTTTTGTACTTTTAGATTTAGAAATCTGGATCTTAGCCAAACACCTCAAAATTTTCAAGTATTCAAGGTTGAGCTTTTTTCCTTTTCACTTTTCATATGAAATAGATTGTGTTTTATTATGGGAAACTCGATTTTGAGTATATCATTAGCCATAAGGATAACTTCCCCCCACAAGTTCTAGAATAAACCAAAACTAATTAATATGATTCATTATCTCCTCAAGTGTTCTATTTTTCCTTTTCGTAATTCTAGTGGAGTGTGGTGAGTACAGGACGGTTGTATGATGAATGATGTCATATTTCAAACATATTTCCTCAAAAGGAGATTCATGTTCGTCATCCCTATCAGTCCTTATCATTTTGATCTTTTTGATCACTCCTTATCATTTTGATCTTTTTGATCACTCCTTATCATTTTAATCTTTTTGTTCGGTTGTGTTTCAACTTCACTTTTGTATTATTTGAATGCTTCAATTGTCTCACTTTTACTACTAAGTAAATAAACATAGTAGTATCTAGTACAATCATCAATAAAAGTTACAAAATACTTTTCCCATCACGAATGGGTATTGACTTAATATCACAAATATCAGTGTGAATCACGTCTAAGGACTGAAATTCTTTTTAACAGATTTGTAAGGATGCTTAGCATAATTCGATTCAACACAAACTTGACATTTTAAGTTATTGCACTTAAACTTAGGTTGAATTTAACTTGCTCAGTTTTCACAAGGTTTCGCAATTGACATGTCCCAGATGTTCATTTCATAACCCGTTCGACTCAAGCAAGTAAGAACCATATAAAAAAATTGAGTTTGAAAAGACCCTCTATGTGGTAGCCTTTTTTTCTACAAATATTTTGTTCTTACGTAGTACAATTTTATCAAATACGAACATTGTTTGAAGTCAATACCTTGTTGGATGTCCTTTTAAGCCTAACCTTTCCATAACCTTCAATCATGAATGTAGTCTTATTTAGTCCAATGAACGCATATGAACCAAATATTTTTTTTATAACACAAATATAAAAGACGACTTTTCACTAATATTTATGTTTATACAAATAGTTATATTTTAATAGATACATCCTTTCATGAAAAATCACAATATTTTAAGTGGCACTCTTCCATAAGAGAACACAACTCTTTTAAACAGATATGCATATATGTAATTGTTGGTTTCATACTAATAATATGAATTATCATATCATATACTAGTAAAACAAATTGCAATGATCATAATATCACATATACTTCAAATAAATTTTTTTGTGAGCATCTAACGTCATACAAGAATGAAAATCATATCTTGTGCTTCCATATTTATATTAGACATTAAGTTTAATTTTATCTTTATCACAAGCAAAGAATCTCCACATTTAAATATGATCTCAAGAATATTTTTTAAGTATTTGTTGTGTTAAATATGTACGATTAAAATACACATTGACAACATAAAATATCTTTTAGAAATAATACTCTATAAAAGAAGTGTAGTGATTCAATTTTTTTTGACAACCTTTACAATGTCAAATTTTAATTCATAGAAGCACCAATTGCAGACACAAATCATTAATTTTATGTTATTGAATTTTCTCCTTCTATCACAATAAGACATATTACTTAGTATTAAAATATTAACACAAACGACTGCATCTCTGTACGACTTGTTTCTAGCTAACAATGAAGATTTATATTCTTCAAATCATTTAGCTTTAATATTCCTTGTTAATTGGAAAAAAATGACTTGATTTTGAAAAATTTGATTTATTCCTTAATTAATTTAAGTATAAATCAAATTCTCAAAATTTAAAATAAAATCGCAGCTTAATTTTTAAGAAAAAATAAGAAAATTAATTTAAATTTTAAAACTCAACAGAAAAGTCTTAATATTTTCCAAAAGACAGGTAAGAGTTCAATTTTTATTTTTGAGAAGAAATTAATCACTCAAAAAATGACTGCTAACTTGCAGTTGACCAACGATTAAGATATTTTGACTAACTTCGAGAAAGATCGATTTTAGAAATACTACTTGAAAAGAAAATCTAAGTTGGAAAACAAGTTTACACTTAAGAACCTTTTAAGGAAATTTAACATCTAACCGCATTTATCTAATTTTGACAAACTTAGCAAAATTGAGAAAACTAAAAATCACAAAATCATAAAAATAACACAAATGACTAACTTTGGGGAATTTTAATTAGATTAATAACAAAACAAAAGTTAGAGTTAACACAATGAATATCACAAGTATAATAAATAATAAACATAAAAGATTGGGCTTAGCTGGCCCAATTATCCACCTGTCTTATTTCTAGCAATTTTGAGCCTGCCTGGCCTTAGACAAAGGACCCAGCTGCTGCTCCTTGGGTTTTGGCCCATTTTTTCCTATGTTACTGTGTATACACAGTGTATATATG
>JAABOM020000075.1:11706968-11745406 GCA_011800125.2 Solanum clarkiae
TGTATAAACACTGATTTCCTACTACTCAAAACCTGTATATCGATTCCAAGACCATACATGTTGCTTCCCTTGAAATTGAGCCTTTGGCCCTGGATCAATTGCTCAAAATTTAGGCATTTTAGCACATTTTCACCCCTGTGGCATCACTGTGTATACCTATGGTTATACTGATGTACAAGCTTGCAAAACCCCACAAATTGCTTCCTTTCCACATGAGTTGATGAGGCTGACTTCAGAGAAAGGAGTTGGGCCTTCGTGGCCCATCAGAAAATGCAAATGGAATGGACTCTTGAACAAAGATTCATACAAATAAAAGAGAAAGGAATAATTTCCAATTGCAAACTCATTTAGAATTTAAAAGGGATGTATCATGATTCCAATAGTATGCAACAATCAGGACCTCCTAGTGAGCTAAATCAATAAAGCAACCACTAGACACCTCTAAGGAAAGACACAAACAGTGCTCGAGTTTTAGCAAACTAAGCACCCGTGATCAACTTTCATACTAAGATCCATACACTGCTTACTGAAAGAGGATCAGGGACAGATGAAGACTAAGAAAAATGACAAACAGCAGCTTAAATTGAAAGCACTTATTTTGAGAAGTTAGTTATCTCTTAAATAGTCAGATGCATGAAATATGAACTTAAGGATTGATTTACCTTCTAATAAAGCAAAGGGAAATCAAGACAGACATAGTATACCGCAAACACGAACTAACAAATCACAGAGGGGATTACACGGGGCAGAACAACTACAATTTACCCTTTGAAATCAGAATAAGTAATGGCAAAATCAAATCAAAATCACAGGAGCAGACATCACATCAAGTTTGAATGAATACTTAATAGGCTATTGAAACCAAAAGTCTAAAGAAGGTTACAGCGTACATTAGAGAAAAGCGAAAAATCATTTCAACCAAACCTTGTTCCTGGTAAGTTAACAGTAAACAGAGAGGATATTAACAACACCTTTAATCAGTACACAGTAATCCAAATGCACTTTACTGGTTCGAAAACAATAGGATAAGTTAAAACGTGAAGATGAGATAGGAGAGTTAACAAGAACATTGAAATCGTAACATTTGTCAGTCATAAGCTCGGATGAAACACATTTTGGAACTTTAAACTTGAAAGCAAAACAGTCTACAAAAAGAAACTAAAACAGAGATAGGCATAGAGATTTACAGCAGGTACTCACAACTGGTCTGAAAAATTGATTTAATTACGTCCAAATAGGTGCTGAAAAATGAGTGAAAGGTTTGGAAAATTTCATTGAAAAATTAGTCATTTCAATTACAAACATGTGTGATCAATTTGAATCAATTAATTAGTTTGACCACAACATGAATTTAAATAAATTAAGTGAAGAGCTTTTAATATTAACAATCTGAAATAATTAAATTAATTACAAGATAATAACTCTTAAAATAAAAAAATAAAATTTATTTGAGAAAATATTTTTTTGCATTTTCGAAAGCTAATTATTTCAAATTGTCAAAATTAAAAGCTCAATAATTAATTCAAATTGTGGAGGGTAAAAATTGGGTGTCAACAGCTGTCCTTTTCTTTGGATATGATCGATGAAAGAGATTGTGGACAAAGAAACTTGACAAATTCAATTTTCAGCAGACCACATCTTCGTCTTCTGAAAGGCTTTTGGTACGGACTTTGAGAAATTGTGGCCGGACCCTGATTTTGGGTTTCCTACATATCTCAGGTTACATGAGAATTCAGGCAACTTGTAGTTCAAAATGTTTGAATTAACGCACGATTATGAAAGAATTCAAAGGCTATTTCAGAGTCGAATAATGGAGAGACCGAAAGGCTCGAGAATAGAAAGACAGGAGGTTGGAACACAGTCGAGTTTTCAACATGGAGCTCGCCTTCGAGCAAAATGAAACTCTTCTGAAAATTACTTCCTTTTAGTGAAATTTCTGTTAATTGGGAAAAAATGACTTTGATTTTTCGAAAATTCGATATAAGTATAAATCAAATTCTCAAAAATTCAAACAGAGTCGCCACTTAATTTTTAGGAAAAATTAAGAAAAATAATTTAAATTTTAAAACTCAACAGAAAAGTCTTAAACTTTTCCGAGAGATGGGTAAGGGTTACATTTCCATTTTTGAGAAAAAATTAATCACGCAAAAATGGCTGCTAACTTGCGATTGACCAACGATTAAGACATTTTCACTAACTTCGAGAAAGATCGATTTTAGAAACGACACTTGAAAAGAAAATTTAAGTTTGAAAACAAGTTTAAACTTAAGAATCTTTTAAGAAAATTTAAAACCTAACCGCATTTTACCTAATTTTGACAAACTTAGCAAAATCGAGGAAACTAAAGATCAAGAAACTATAAAAATAACACAAATGGCTAACTTTGGGGAATTTTAATTAGATTAAGAACAAAACAAAAGTTAGAGTTAGCACAATAAATATCACAAGTATAATGGATAATAAACATGAAAGATTGGGCTTGGCAGGCCCAATTATCCACATGTCCTATTTCTAACAATTTTGGGCCTGTCTGGCCCTAAACAAAGGACCCAGCTGCTGCTCCTTGGGTTTTGGCCCATTTTTTCCTATGTTACTGTGTATACACAGTGTATATATGCGTATATATGTGTATAAACACTGATTTCCTACTACTCAAAACCTGTATATCGATTCCAAGACCATACATGTTGCTTCCCTTGAAATTAAGCCTTTGGCCCTGGATCAATTGCTCAAAATTTAGGCATTTTAGCACATTTTCACCCCTGTATCATTATGTAAACTAATATATATGGCTCCTTGTTTGCTTCTGAAAGCTTGTAACCAGCTTTTCACTATTTGTAAATTGATAGGGCCGACTCAAAACTCAGCTTTATGCAACAATAGAGTCCAAGTGGACTCGAGTTGGGTGTCATATGCATACAAAAAGGGAATATGGATTATTATCCATTAGAGAAAGAAGACAAATGATCAAAAAAACTTGAAACTAAAACATTATATGTTGATAGATATAGATTAAAATAGCAGACCACTACCCAAAAGAAAAATAAAATAAAGATAGTTATGGAATAACTTTGGTTCAAAACAGAGGCATTAAACAAGCCGAAACAAGGTTGCAATTAAATGGGAAGAGGAAAACATATATGGGCAGTAACATATCAGCGAACAACACACCAATGAGGAGATAAATTAACATCTTCGTGGATTCACAATGAATAACAAATAGGACATGGATGAACCTTCCTATTCCAATAACTCAAACAAAAATGGCAACAACATACATCATTAACAAACTAGGGAAACACCTCTATACAAGACTAAATCAGTAGCTGGCAAACATAAAAACCAAACCAAAACCAATTTAGGCATTCAAACTTTCAGAACTCACGAAGTATAGCAACTTGATATGACTTCTTAATACCTACACAGTTGACAACACTTAACTCAAATCTAACTAAGCATGAGAAGACTTAGATTAAACATAACAACAAATAAAGACTGGGACTGGAGCAATCCAAAAGAACTAAAAAAATGGATAACTTGAGCAATATCAATCTAGTCACTAGATTAGCATAACTCCATATACAGCCTGTTTTAACCACTAATTTGAACTAAATCTACCTGAACTCCTCTAAAAACAAACACACACAAGTAAGAGCTTTAAGTGAACCTTGATTTTAAACACTCGAAACTCTATACAATAATCTTATGGCTTAGATTTTGGATTTTTTGAAGACACTAAATGATGAAAATCTGGAAACCTAATCAGCATACTAACAAGATACGTTCACATAGTAACAGGACTTAAATACATGAAATTAACACTCAAAGGTATGCTATAACATGTTAAAGCTTCAAACATTAATAAGCCAAGTCATGTTGAAGCATGAACTAAGGCAGTCATTGGTTGTGTTCATTTAATAAAAGAATTAACAGTCTTGATATAGCTGGGAACAACCCTCGAAACAGACAAAGAAATGAAGATCAACTTGGCAACACACTCGTACAAGAGGCTGATAGAAAACAGAAATGACAAAGGAAGAAACTTACAGCTAACATTAGAGGGGTACCAATTATTTCAACTAAACTCAGATTCTTGGCAACTTAATAGTAGACAGAAATGCTTACAGATTTAAAGCTATTTCATCAAAAAGTCAAACTCATGTTAAGGGCATGGTCGTTAAAGCATGAAAACGTGAAAGAATGAGCCATTTTTAAAGCATCACAACAATTTAACTAGGAAAATCTTGAAACTGACTAGAACACAACCTACATTGAACTAAAAACACGCAATCAACACGTAATTCAAAACAACATCACAATACGGTTCCATAAATGCCTTAACGATCAATACAGCAACATCACGACATCACTCGTCCCCATATAGCAAGTTTTGGCAGAGCAGGCACAAAAGAAAAGTTATCACAACATAGTCATTCTTGCTTTCAAACGTCTATACTTAAACAAGAAAAACATGAGATTTAAGGCATTACCTTTCTTGGAGCAGTGTTCTGGGATAACGAGATTGAAGGAACTTTCACCACCAAAAGGAAGCTTCGTCTAAGGTTTTCTAACTGGAGATTTTAGTGTATTTTTAAGGTAAAGAACGGTTGATCACTGGAGTTTTTATGGGTTCTTTTTGTGAGGAATGGCCACTCAAAACAGTGGGGAAGCGGGGATTAAATAGGGCAAAGATGGGAGGGCAGACAGATAGGAATTGGGGATAAGATTAGGGTTAGAATCAATTCAAAATTCAAATTAATCACCACGTACCTCGACTCACAGCCGTTGATGAGTGACGAAGAACTCAATTTCGACAACTGTAAGATCCCTTCCAACGGACTCGTACCCGATAGACAGAGAGGGAGCCACGTTTGTACGAAATCGTTGAGGGAACATTGGGGAATCTTGTTTTGGCGTTTCTAGGTTTGGTCGGGTGTGAAGATGAGGAAGAAAGGATATGGGTTGGGATTTGATTTGGGCCAACATTGGTCCGAAAAAGAAATAAAATGGAGTTGAAAATAAATTTTAAGGGATGGAATTTTAGTTTTAAAAATTGGTCATTCAATTGCAATCATAGCCAATTAAATGTAATCGAATCGAATTCAGACTAATTTGACTATAAGACAAATTAATACAAATTAGTTGAAGTGCTTTTGATATTAACAACCGAAATAATTAATATGATCACTCTTAAAAATAAAAGTGAAATTTATTCGAGAAAATATATTTTTTTTCAAAGCTAATTATTTCAAGCTCGATAATTAATTTATACTGTGAAGGATAAAAAAATTGGATGTCAATAGCTGCCCCTTTTTTTTTGTATAAGGTCGAGGAAAGAGACCCTAGACAAAGAAATTTGACAAATGAAATTTTTGCCTACCACATCTTCGTCTCTTGAAAGAATCTTGGTACGGACTTTGAAAAATTATGACTGAACCCTGATTTTAGGTTTCCTACATATCTCATGTTACTTGAGAATTCAAGTCACTTGTAGTTCAAAACGTTTGATTTTAAGCACAATTTTGAAAAAATTCAAAAGTTATCCCAATATCGAATTATGGAGAAATTGGGATACTTGAGAATGAGAGTTTAAGAGCAAATGTTGGAATACAACCGAGTTTTCAATGTCCTTGAACTTAGGAATCGGGCTGTTTGTAGTTCGACTCCATCAGTTGAGAAAAAAATCTCTTATGTTAATGTAACCTTCGATTGGGAGGAGTGACAAGAAAATTAAGCATGAAAAAGAGGTTTGCAACCTCTTAGTCATGAATGTGGAGCTCTTCACACCCATAAGTAAGAATTTACATGAAAATAATTTTCAAAGCTCTTGGTGTATTGTCACTTAGATTGGAAAGATTGCTTTCAGTGAAAGTTGAGATCTCCTGGATGCGAAACTGAAAACTAACGAATTCAAAGAACCCATATGCCTTCTGACAGGGGTGTGGTTGGATTGTGGTGGGAGTCGCTTCTCAGCTCGCGTCCGAAGAGTTTGACATTCCTCTTCAGACTATGTCCCAGTTTGTTGCTAAGAAAAAGTTTCACGTTGTGCTGCATCCTACTTGATGACGTCCACACCTATGATTTGTTTGACAATTCATCCTCTCAGATGCTCTCTACAAAGACTAAGATAAAACTTATTAGTATAAAATGGAACTCAAGTTGGGAGATAGTAACTTTCACCTTGTTGGCACATAGTCATCACATTGAGCATTTGACGTCAGCTTCCTCCGATTTTGACGTAATAGATGATAAATCGATATTATGTAATATGTTGATGGCTCTCTTGACATGATATTATGAAATGGCGATCTCAGCAACTTGAATATGCAATGTGATGGCTTGCCGGGTATCTCACTGAGACAGAATTACTCGATAATGGTCCAACTGTAATGAGGTGGATGGCTCGATATAAACCAATTGTAACAAGGTGGACAGCTCAATAATTATCCAATTGTAATAAGGTGGACAACTCAATAATTATCCAACTGTAATGAGGTGGACAGCTCGATAATAATCCAACTGTAACGAGGTGGATGACTCGATAATTATCCAACTTGGAGGTGGAAGGCTTGATGATTATCCAACTGTAACAAGGTAGACGACTCGATAATGATCCAACTGTAACGAGGTAGATGGCTCGATAATTATCCAATTGTTACGAGGTGGGCGTCTTGATAATTATCCAATTGTAACGAGGTGGACGGCTTGATAACTATCCAACTGTAGCGAGGTGGATGGCTCGATATTAGTCCAACTGTAATAAGATGGATTGCTTGATGATTATCCAACTGTAACAAGGTGGACGGCTCGATAATCATCCAACTGTAATGAGATAGATGGCTCGATGATGGTCCAACTTATGGGGTGGACAACTAACTTAGTTTGAAGCAATGGTTGTTCGTCATGGTTATGACTCTCTCTCTTCTAAGAGACGGAATGATTAAGGTTAAATGGCAAAATTCTTTTATACAGAGAGCATTCTCATCTTCTTCTGATAAACTCAATAGATTTTGAGTTTATTGCATCATATCTTCAACCGTCGTTAGATGTTTGAACGAACTTGATAACTTTAATTGTCATGAAGACATGCGATTTTTAACATTGATTGATTCGATAGACTTGTCATTTTATTGTTGTAAAACTTTTGCAAATAGCATTCTCCAGATTTGATATTGATTTCAGGGATGATTCCGGCTTTACTAGCATAATCACTAATTAATGTTGGCTCCTTTGCAATTCTGTAGTCCTTGTGCGATGCTCTATATCTGGCAATACTGACTTGGATCTTTTGAACTTTGAGAGAATCTGTCGAGCTTGTGTCTAATTATCGCAAAAGATGGTGAAAGTAAGTAGAAGTCATTTTGACGTAATACAATAAATTGAAGATAAAGTAAGATGATTGTGACGAGGCCACACTAGGTGTAAATGGCGTCTTATGCTTGAAGATTTTGACATCATCATCTTTGTGATTTCGCTGTTCTTGCATCCAAAGAAAAATTCTTAGTTTGAGAGACTAATTTGTGTTGGTCTTGTCCTTGTGCTCCTTCATGCAATTGAATTGCACACTCATCCGCTCTTTGAAACGCAGTTTTAGTGAAATTCTTAAGGACCCTCCTCAAAAATTTTGCCTCAGCCTGCTTGAATGTAGCAAATGTCATATTTGTGAAATTTCTGAGATTTTCTTAGAACTCTTCCTCTAGTTACATTTACTTCAATAAAATTCCAAACTTGGTTCGTTGGAGAAACATCTTTTTGAAGGAATTTTTGAGACCCTCTCACAAATTATGCCCTAGTTGCACATTGTGATCCCCGATCTTGTTGAAAAAACTCGTCTTCTAATGAATTTTTGAGATCCTTTCAAAAATTCTGCCCCAGTTTTCATTATAAAGAGAAATGAGAATCTAATGGAGAATATGACTGAACTGTTATGGCGCCTACGTATCCCATTGAAACATGAATCAGGTCAAATGTAGTTCCAAAGCAAAAAAGATAATAAAAAGGGATAAGGGGATGATCGAAGGCGACACAGGCTGCCTACGTATCTCATTCTTGAGAATTCAGGTCAAACATAGTTCATTACAAAAGGGATAATAAAAAAGGATATGGGGATAACCGAGGTCGACATAAACCGCCTACGTATCTTATTCTTGAGAATTCAGGTCAAATGTAGTTCATATAAAGTAATAAGGACTAATTAAAAAAAGATTAAATATACAATGACTTCATAGGTAGAAATTTGTAAAAGCTTTGTACTTCTTCTGTTCATCCTTTGATGGCGAACGTTTCAAACAATCCTATTCGAGTCAACTTATGCTTACTTCCAAGCATGAAATATATTGTCATTTGGGGAAGCTTAATCAATTATAATTAACTTGTTGTCCAGCATGTTCTGAATCTTGTGCTTAAGAGTCGAACAGTTCTCTGTATCATGTCCAATAGCTACTGAATGATAATCATATTTATGGTCTGCCCTGTAAAACTTTCCTAAAGGATTGACTGGTCTTCCTTTTATAGGATGAAGCACACCTGCTGCTTTCAGCTTTTCATAAAGTTGAGTTTGAGACTCCTTCAATGGCGTAAATATTTTGGGAGGCTTTTTGAAACTCGGACGAGAGAATTTTCCTTGCTTGACGTAATGCTTTTGATATCTCTTTGAAGTAGACACTTCTTCTTCTTTCTTCTTTGATATTTCCACATCACTAGTTTTGATGATTCCTTCTTTAACTCGTAATGTGATTTTTCCGATCTTGAAGTCATCCTCTAAAGTTTCTCCTACCATGACGACATCGATGAATTTTCGTCCTATCATACACAACATTCTCTCATAGTATTCAGGATTTTTGAATATGAATAAACATTTTGATAGTTTTGAATTCAGACATTGGAGGTTGAACTTTTGTAGTCTCTCTTCTCCAATGAAGAGCGTATTCTCGATAGTATTCCGTAGATTTTTGCTTGATCTTCTCCAAATAGTAGTGATCAGGGGTGACTTTTATGTTATGTCCAAATGTTTTAACAAAATCCTGTGCAAGAACTGTCCAACTCAGCCATTGCTTTAGCTCTTGTGAGGTAAACCATTCCAAGGCTTCTCTTTTAAGACTTCGGCTAAAAAGGCACATCAAAAGTGGTTCATTTTTTTCAACCCCCACGAGTTGATCATAATAAACTTTCAATCCCATTAAAAGTATTAAACTTCGGAATCTTAAACCCTTCTGGAAGGTCCAAATCGAGATAAATACATAGATCTTCATAGTTGAAGCCTGCAATATCTAGTGCATAGTGATATGTTTTATGGCCTTCGCGATTTCTTCTTTTATGCTCATTTCTTCCTTGGACCTCCACTCATTTTCTTTCTTTTCATAATGATTGGATTTGATATATATGGGATAAGGAATGTATGATTCGTGAAAAGTGGCTTTTAAAGGCATGGGTCGAATGACAGATAGATTTTGGATATCTTGAATAGGGGTATGATATGCGATAGACCGTGTCTGAGAACTATTGGAATTCAAATTTTGAGGAGAAGGTAGTGTTTGGTTCGAAAAGCTAACATGCCGCCGATTAGGGATAATTATGTCAATGGTAGGTAATTTTTGGGTTGGAGTAATATGAGGATCACTTGGGATGTTTTCTGGAGGGTTCACAGAATGAGAATAAAGTGGAGGCCTTATTTCTCTTAGAAATGGGGTACCGATAGTGATAAGAAAATTCTCCAACTCTCTAATATGTTGTAACTCCATCACAGTGATCTGTTGCATCGACTCTGCAACTACTTCATCTTGAGAACTTCTTGTGGAAACATCAGTCAAACTAATAATCTCACTATTTTTAGTCATTTTTTGTGCCTTTTGAAAACTCTAATCTAAGAAGGAATCTTTAGAGACTCTAGACTTCGTGAAGTATAAATGTAAGTCAGATCCCTCAACACAAATCAGTTTTAAATACCTGATATAGAAAAATAACTCAAAACATAAATATGTTAGTCCCTATTCACAATAAATATGCAAAATATCTCATAAAAAGGTAAATACATAACAATTGTCTTGCTCAACGATATACTAGCCCACGAATATAGGAAAGCGACCAAAATAAGCAGAATTTGAGATTTGTAAACCGAGGAGGCATTGATCCATGATTTTCATCGCTCAAGTGAAATTGGTGATTTTCTTGTAAGGATGAAGGGGAAAAATATGTTCTTCGAAAATAAGAAACCGAGCCATAGAAGGTTGCCTACGTATCTCACGAAGGAGAAATTAGGTCTCATGTAGTTCGACTAGCTTGAATATTTTTCGAATTGAAATGAAAAATTCACCTCTTGTCAAATAAAAGAGTAAAATTTTAGAATTTTGAGAGTGGAGTTCGATCGAGAAACTCAAGACTCGAAGAATATTTGAACGAACTTTTGATAGTGACTTGATTTATGTGCTTAGGGAATTCTAGAAACTTTCAAAAAGAAGTGGACTAGAAGTCTTCAAACAAAGCAACATAATCACACAAACAATTATAAAATATAGCACGTAAACAGATATTGTGCATCCTAAACAGATATGTGACCCTTTTGTGTCAAGGGTAGGCCTAATGATTTGGATGATGTATACACAATTTAAATGTTCCATTGCCTCAAATTATTTATATAAACCTTATGAATAAACTTAATGGAATACATAATATGGGGAAAATGGAGTACAAAGTTAGTCATACGCAGGGGTACAATCCTAAACTAAACCTTCGTGAAAGATTTCTTTTTCTTGGACTTCTCGTTAACTCTGAGCGTCTTTGAATGAAGTAATATCTCGTGAAGATCCTTCTTTTGGCTAAACTAAGCTACTAAAATAAACTCCCAACCCCAGGGTATAAAGGCTCGCCAAACAATATATACATCCTTCAAATATAAACACATAAGCATGATCGTCCATTTAGGCCGAAGGCTATTTTGGACTCAAGTGGGCTACTAATGGATGGATCAACCTAGGTCAATGCACTTAAAAGGTTTTGGCTTAGCTCTAACCTAGATAACTAAGAGTGTGCTTATTTTGACTGTGAAAAGGTGACCCAGGTGGACAACTTGGGCTGAGAAGATATCGACCGTTGACCTCGCAAGATCAACTAATTTCGTTAGGGTACCCCGATAGAAAATTTGGATTAAACGATAGGGACCCGCATAACCGTCATTTAGTAGAAAAAAATTGCCAAGTGGCGGAAGATACTATGCATGTAATGACAGTTTAATATATCAAAATTAAACAAATAAAGCAGATAAAGAAATTAAAATTGCTAAATATTACAAACCGAATAGTTAGTCAAACAACCTAATCTAATGGTTAGAACCTAATTGAAGTTCCCCAACAGAGTCGTCATTTCTGTTAATTGAGAAAAGCATGACTTGGATTTTTCAAAATTCAATTTATTACTTAATTAATTTAAGTATAAACCAAATTCTCAAAAATTCAAACAGAGTCGCCACTTAATTTTTAAGAAAAATTAAGAAAATTAATTTAAATTTTAAAATTCAATAGAAAAGTCTTAAAATTTTCCAAGAGACGAGTAAGGGATTAATTTTCATTTTCAAGAAAAATTAATCACTCAAAAATGACCGCTAACTTGCAGTTGACCAACAATTAAGATATTTTGACTAACTTCGAGAAAGATTGATTTTAGAAATGATACTTGAAAAGAAAATCTAAGTTTAAAAACAAGTTTAAACTTAAGAACCTTTTAAGGAAATTCAAAATCTAACGCATTTTACCTAATTTTGACAAACTTAACAAAATTGAGGAAACTAAAGATCATGAAATTATAAAAATAACACAAATGACTAACTTTGGGGAACTTTAATTAGATTAAGAACAAAACAAAAGTTAGAGTTAACACAATAAATATTACAAGTATAATGGATAATAAACATAAAAGATTAGGCTCGGCAGACCCAATTATCCACTTGTTCTATTTCTAGCAATTTTGGGCCTGCCTAGCCCTAAACAAAGGACCCAACTGCTGTTCCTTGGGTTTTGGCCCATTTCCCTATGTTACTGTGTATGCATAGTGTATATATACGTATATACATGTATAAACACTGATTTCCTGCTCCTCAAAACATGTATATCAATTCCAAGACCATACATGCTGCTTCTCTTGAAATTGGGCCTTTGGTCCTGGATCAGTTGCTCAAAATTTGGGCATTTTAGCACATTTTCACCCCTGTATCACTATGTAAACTAATATATATGACTCCTTTTTTGCTTCCAAAAGCCTGTAACAAGCTTTTCACTATTTGTAAATTGATAGGGCCGACTCGAAACTCAGCGTTATGCAACAATGGAGTCCAAGTGGACTCGAGTTGGGTGTCATATGCATACAAAAAGGGAATATGGATTATTATCCATTAGAGAAAGAAGACAAATGATAAAAAAAAACTTAAAACTAAAACATTATATATTGATAGATATAGATTAAAAGAGCAGAACACTACCCAAAAGAAAAATAAAATAAAGATAGTTATGAAATAACTTTGGTTCAAAATAGAGGCATTGACAAGCCGAAATAAGGTTGCAATTAACTGGGAAGAGGAAGACATATATGGGCAGTAACATATCAGTGAACAACACACCAATAAGGAAATAAATTAACATCTTCGTGGACTCACAATGGATAACAAATAGAACATGGATGAACCTTCCTATTCCAATAACTCAAACAAAAATGGCAGCAACATACATCATTAACAAACTAGGGAAACACCTTTATACAGGACTAAATCAGTAGCTGGCAAACATGAAAACCAAATCAAAACCAATTTAGGCATTCAAACTTTCAAAACTCATGACGTATAGCAACTTGATATGACTTCTTAATACCTACACAGTTGACAACACTTAACTCAAATCTAATTAAGCATGAGAAGACTTAGATTAAACATAACAACAAATAATGTTTGGTATTGGACAGTAGCAGTCCAAAAGAACTAAAAAAAATGGATAACTTCAGTAAATATCAATCTAGTCACTGGATTAGCATAACTCCATATACAACCTATTTTAACCACTAATTTGAACTAAATCTAACTGAACTCCTTTAAATACAAACAAACACAAGTAAGAGCTTTAAGTGAACCTTGATTTTAAACACTCGAAACTCCACATAATAATCTTATGGCTTAGAACTTGGATTTTTTAAAGATATTAAATGATGAAAATCAGGAAACCTAATCAGCATACTAACAAGATACGTTCATATAGTAACAGGACTTAAAAGACATGAAATTAACACTCAAAAGTAAGCTATAACATGTTAAATCTTCAAACATTAATAAGCAAGTCATGTTGAAGCATGAACTAAGGCAGTCATTGATTGTGTTCATTTAATAAAAGACTTAATAGTCTTGATATAGCTGGGAACAACCCTCGAAATAGACAAAGAGATGAAGATCCACTTGGCAACACACTCATACAAGAGGCTGATAGAAAGCAAAATGACCAAAGAAGAAACTTATGGCAAACATAAGAGGGGTACCAATTATTTCAACTAAACTCAGATTCTTGGCAACTTAATAGTAGACAGAAATGCTTACGGATTTAAAGCTATTTCATCAAGAAATCAAACTCATGTTAAGGACATAGTCGTTAAAGCATGAAAATGTGAAAGAATGAGCCATTTTTAAAGTAGCACAACAATTTAACTAGGAAAAGCTTGAAATCGATTAGAACACAACCTACATTGAACCAGAAACAGGAAATCAACACCTAATTTAAAACATCACAGTACGATTTTATAAATGCCTTAACGACCAATACAACAACATCAGAGCAGGCACGAAAGAGAAGTTATCACAACATAGATATTCTGCATTTAAACATCTATGCTTAAACAGGAAAAGCATGAGATTTAAGACATTACCTTTCTTGGAGCAGCATTTTGGGACAACGAGATTGAAGGAACTTTCACCACCAAAAGGAAGTTTCATCTAAGGTTTCCTAACTGGAGATTCTAGTGTATTTTTTTAGGTAAAGAATGGTTGATCACTAAAGTTTTTATGGGTTCTTTTTGTGAGGAATGGTCGCTCAAAACATTGGGGAAGCAGGGATTATATAGGCCAAAAATTATGGCAAAAATGGGAGGGCAGACAAATAGGAATTAGAGATAAGATTAGGGTTATAATCAATTCAAAATTTGAATTAATCACCACGTACCTCGACTCACAGCCGTCAATGTGTGACGAAGAACTCAATTTCGACACCTGTATGATCCCTTCCAATGGAGTTGTACCCGATAAACGGAGAGAGAGCCACGTTTGTATGAAATCGTTGAAGGGAACATTGGGAAATCTTGTTTTTGCGTTTCTGGGTTTGGTCGGTGTGAAGATGAGGAAGAAGGGATATGGGTGAGGGAGTGTACGCGTTGAAGGAGAAAGGAAGGAAAAGAGAAAAAGGTGAACTGGGGGCGCGTACGTGTCACGTGAAAATATATATATATGATGTCGATTATGTGTGGCTGAAGAATAGAATTGGGCTGGGTTGGGATTTGATTTGGGCCAACATTGGTCCAAAAAAAAAAAGAGCTGAAAATGGGTTTTAAGGGATGGAATTTTAGTTTTAAGAATTGGCCATTCGATTGTAATCATAGCCAATTAAATGTAATTAAATTGAATTAAATTGACTAATTCGACTACAAGACAAATTAATTGAAGAACTTTTAATATTAGCAGCCCGAAATAATTAATATAATCACTCCTTAAAAGTAAAAGTGAAATTTATTCGAGAAAGTATATTTTTTTAAAAGCTAATTATTTCAAATTGTTAAAATTAAAAGCTTGATAATTAATTTATATCGTGGATGGTAATAATTGGATGTCAACATTCCTGACGAAACTTTTATACTCTTCAAGTAAGAATATTTATTCAAATAAAGTGTTTGATAGATAGCTGAAGTTTTATAATCTTCAAACCAAGCACACAACCTTATTTACTTAGCAAAGTTTTTATAATCTTCAAAGTACTAAAGGAGTAGAAAATAAAAAAATTTTAGTCTCCAAAAATCAGACATTATCAAATTTCTCATGGAGTTAAAAACTACACAATTTTAGTCTCCAAACCAGAAGTAGAAAATTACAACAATTTTAATCTCTCAAAGATAAAATAATTTATGAATAGATCACAAATTTTTAAGTTCATAGAAAGACATAACCTTTTTGACTACCATGTCAATAACTATTAAGGATTTCATCTTCTAGGTGCAAAATATAAGATCAGCAGAAGTCTTGATGCAATTGATCAAGCAGATTATGTTCCAAGTCTTGCATTTCACACATTATATTTTTGCTCTCAGCATAAGATTTACTATTCGAGTTTCACATCCTCGAACTTCAGCAAAAAATATTTTTTTTAATTTCTCTGTTAAGATTAGAGAAAGTCATGTCCAATATTGGATCAAGTAATGAGAAAATCTTACTCATTGAATGACATCTATTTTTGTCATTTCACTGAAAAGACATAATGGGTTTAAAAATATAAAGCCATCAAAAAATATATATTTTTTAAATTAAATACCCACTATGGTGTCAATAAGGGTCATCATTTGAATTTAACGAAACTTCCATTGGTGTTGTAATCAAAATGTAGTATAACACATATGTCGCCAAAGATCATCTCACATTTCTTTTTCTGTTTTGCCTACAGGTAGATAACTTTTCAAATGCACATAATATAAGTGAAAAGATAATTTTCTTAAGATTATTGTTCAATATGTATTACTAAAATACATGGAACAAAAATTTTTGTTGAACAAAATTTTTTTTATAACAAATCTTTTATGATACAAAACTTTTGTAGGGCAAAACTTTGTGAAAACAATAGTTACAAATATTCGAACAAGTTTACAAAATCAGAAACTAAAACTAGTAATGAAAAAAAAATTTGTAAAGAAAATCAAAAAATAAAAATTGACAAGAAGAAAATCGGACCCACTGAATACACAAATATATCTTTAAGGAAATTATTCCTCTCAAGTACTCAAGGTTAATGAAATATATCCTTCCATGATAGAACGATTTACTCATTGGTGTATTGGTACCTAAAATCATGGTGTCAGCGAACCATTCAACATTCAACAGCAGTAAAACATACTAAAATTTATTTATGTAGAAGAAGAAGAAGTCAAAAAACTCATTTAGAAATGATAAAAAAAATTCTATATAGAGAGAATAAAAGGTGTTTATTGTGCCTTATCGGAAAGGTTACAACCACTTGGGAATGTCACAATCTTTTGAAAAAAGTTATAACTCTTTTCATTTATTATTCACACATTTTAATCTCATCAAGTTAGGCTCAACAAATGGGTTATGAATGTTGATCATACTTACTGTCTGTCCAATATGTCTGATAAGTTCATGACTATTTTTCATTTGCTTGTTCTTAGAAGCAATGTGGATGAAAATTGTTAGCTGCCAAGAAATTACAAGAAGAATGGCTAGCTACTAAGATGAACTTAATCAGATGTGGCAAATATAGAAGGCAATTCTACATAGCTCATATTATGAGAATGATCCCAACAACGAAATAAATAGCAGATTATTTCAACAAAAGTGTTCAAATGTCTAGATAATAATGATGAAGATCATACAAGAGGTATTCCATAAAAGAATTATGAAGCCAAAACTTTAAAGACAACTAGAGAAGTTGAATTATTATCTTATATATTGCTTAGTCAAATTTCAAGATAATTATACTATTAGCTACTAAGTGTTTTTGAACTTAACTATTATGTGCCGTAAACAAGTAAACATCCACTTTTGAAATAAAATGAGATAGTTATCCAATTTTTATTTTATTTTTTTGCAAACACGTGCATCATGCTAAATCATTATTCTTACTTCAACTAAATATTGGTCACTTTAATTTTAAAGAATATAGTATTAACTTATTTATTCTCTTTCGTTATACATTTTTATAGGGTTTTTCGAAAACAAGTTCTCTATCTCTATGAGGTAATGGTAAGGGTTTGCATACATTTACCCACCCAAACCCCACTTGTGGAATTTCACTAAGTATGTTGTATTTTGTAATAAAATTTATATATGCTTACTTAACTATTTATAGGGAAAATGGTCAAAAATACCCCCCAAGTTTGAAATATTGTTTCACTTAATCCCTGCCGTTACAAAAAAATTATTTACATCTTTGTCATTAGCAAACTCACCAGAATTGCCCTTAATTTGATGGATTGTGCAAAATCAAACTCATTTTACCCATTTTCGTAAATATCCAATCCCAACCCAACCCAACCCAAACCCGAACCAAACCGATCCGCCCTGAATTATATACAAAAATATATGTTCCCGATTCATTTCACACACTTATTAACCTAGAACTAACCTCTAACCTTTTCAATTTCCTAAGCGTCGTCTGAAGATATTCAAGCATCGTCTGAAGATATTCTCAAGCTTAAGAGTTTCTTGGCGTTTGATTTCGACTTAAGATCTTGTAGATGCCATTGAGGTATGAACATTTAAGTTAGTTTACTTGATTCGTGAGCTTTATTTATATGTTTAAGGGTTATGTTTATGGGATTATGGGTTTATTTATGAGGTTTTGTTTAAATTTTGAACTTACTGGATTTTTCCTTTTACGAGTTTTGTTATAATACTTTGTGAAGTTTTGATTTGTTAGGATTTCTGGATTTCCTTTGATTTGGTTGTTCGACTAAGAGTTTGATTGTGTTTTCTTTGATTTATGGGTTAGGGTTAGGTTTTTCGAGTTAGGGTTTTCGAATTAGGGTCTTGTAGTTAGGATTTTTGGCTTAAAGTTTCTGCCTTTTCTCTGATTATGTACAACCTACTTATTCATTTGCATGTTATAATCTGTATCATTTGTTTTTTTTTTTAGGATTTATTGGTTAATGTTTATACTATTTTTGGCTAGTGTCAGATTTACATGTTACAATTTGAAAGGTTTTGTAGAGTTTTGTAATAGGTGGTTTAGTGTTTTTGATTTTTGTAAGAGGTGGTTTAGGATTTAGTGTTTTTTTTTATTTTCTCGTAACAAATTGAAATGTGGTCCCAATTTTTTATTCATGAATGTGATCCCAGCTTTAAAATATAATTTATTTTTGTGTTAATGTGGCTATTACTTTATTCTTCCTTATGGTTTTGTCTATTCATTCTTCTATCCCTTCTTCTAATATATTAGTATATATTTTGCAATCTATTTCAGATTCTCTAAAATGGTTCTGGTTGATTTGAAATTTTATCATGGTGGAGAATGAATTAGAGAGCCCAAGTTGGACTATGATAGAAAGCTTGTTCATGAATGGAAAGGTTATGATTCTGATCTCTTATGTTTTATAGATATTACCAATGAATACGTTGATAACTTAGGATATGTGGATGTTCAACAATTAATTGTATCTGTCCCTTTTGAAAAATTCCATGAAATTGAAGGTGATGAGGGTATTAGGACATTATTGTCCTTTGTTAATGATAAGTTTGATGTTATAAATCTGTTTGCTATAGAGGATAGTGAATCAGCTATTGATGTTAGAAATATAACTAAGTTGAGATAGTTTGAGGTTGATATTGAGGTAGAAATTCATGAATCAGCTTCTAAGTTTACCCCTGATGGTACTGATGATAACTGTGATACTGTTACTGTTGAATCTGATTATGATTCTGAGGAAATAGGTTCTAGCAAAAGAAAGAAGGAGGGTAATCAATGATCAATTATCTGATTATAAAGATTTACATAGGTCAATGACATTTAAGAATATAGATGAAGTTAGGAGATATATTAGGTTGCATGTATTGGTAAATGACTATAACCTAATCATTAAAAAGAGTGACTCTAAAAGATTTAGAGTTATTTGCAAAGAAGAATGTAATTTTGTATGCTTAATATCTGGTGAGAGGCATTCTCCTAGTGTTAGAGTGAAAACTTTGAAAGGAGTGCATAAATGTGATGATCCATGTGAAAATTACAAAGTTAGTGCAATTACAATTGCTTACTACTTCAAGGAGAAGTTGCAGGCTAATCCCAAATAAAAAAATCAAGGAAATGAGAGTTGATCTCAAAAATGCATTTAACATTAATGCTTATTTGAGAAGTGTAAGAGAACTAAAAGAATGATATTGGAAAAGATGGAGGGTAGTTTCTGTGATGATTACAGAAAATTGGTTGGCTATGAAAATGCTTTAAGGAAGAGTAATCCTGGTAGTGATATTGTGTTTAAGATTTCAAGGGATGAATCTGGGAAAAGAAAATTTTTGAGAATATACATCTGTTCTGATGCAATGAAGAATAGTTTTAGGACTGGATTGAGACCTTTCATTGACTTGGACGGTACCTTTCTGAAATGTAAAGCCAAAGGTCAGCTCTTATATGCTATTGGTCAAGACTCAATGAGCCACTTCTACCCTATTTCATGGGTTGTTGTGAACAGAGAATGCAAAAGTCACTTGGCTTTGGTCCTTGGAATTGCTTAAGAAGTCTCTGAACAATAATAGAGAAGGAATCACATTTATATCTGATATGCAAAAGGTACATCTAAGTTCCTTATTTCTTTATTAGTTTGAAGTTGTTTCTCATTGTTTGAATCAATTAGTGTTACTTACTTTCTTTGTTAGTTTGAAGTTGTTTCTCACTATTGAAATATTAGTTACTTTATTTATTAGTTTGAAGTTGTTTCTCACTGTTTGAATCAGTTGGTATTACTTACTTTCTTTGTTAGTTTGAAGTTGTTTCTCACTGTTTGAAGTATTAGCTACTTTGTTTATTAATTTGAAGTTGTTTCTTACTGTTTGAATCAGTTAGTGTTACTTACTTTTTTTGTTAGTTTGAAGTTGTTTCTCACTGTTTGAATCAGTTAGTAATTGAAGTTTTTAGTGCCTATTAGTAACAGTTAGTATTAGTTACTTTGTTTATTAATTGGAAGTTATTTCTCACTGTTTGAATCAGTTAGTATTACTTACTTTCTTTATTAGTTTAAAGTTGTTTCTCACTGTTAGTCACAATTAGTAATTGAAGTTTTTAGTTCCTGTTAGTCGTTCCTGTTAGTCCCTGTTAGTATTAGCTAGTATTTGAAGTTGTTAGTGTCCCTATTAGTCCCTGTTAGTATCAGTAGGTGTTACTGTTATTGTTGCTTCTTTTGTGACTGCTTTACAGGAATTAATTGAGGTTGTTAGAGATGTTTTACCTAAAGTCATGCATAGATATTGTGTTAGACACATAGAGACCAATTAGAAGAAAAAAAGAAAATAAACCCCTACTACTATCTAAGGTGATGTGGCGGTGTGCATGGAGCATCTTCAAAGAGGAGTTGGATGATCATTTGAAGATATTAGGTACACTATCTCCACAAGCAAAAGATGATTTATTGCATTATCCAATATAGTGTTGGTATAGAGTTTTCTTAGACAGTGTCTGTAAGAACAATAAGGTGGAAAATAATTTGGCCGAGTCATTTAACTCTTGGATAGTGGAAGCAAGACAAAAATCAATAATTGAAATGCTTGAAGATATTAGAATCAAGGTGATGAATCACTTTGTGAAAAATGAGGAAAAGGTGCAGGGTTGGACTAGTGAATGGAGTCCAGAAGCAATTAAACTGTACAATGAATATCTGAAGATTGCTAATGTGAGTGAGTTAAATTTTAATGGAGATGAGAGGTTTGATGTAAGTGAAGGAATTGATAGGCACATTGTCAGTTTGAAAAACAAGAAATGCACCTGTAGGGTATGAGACCTTACAGGAATACCATGTCCCCATTCCATCAAGGCACTTTTTTACAAGAACATTGATCCATTGAATTAAATCCATTGGTGGTACTTCAAGGAGGCATATCTCTTGACTTACCATTCTAAGCTACAACTTGTACCTATTCAAAGATTCTGAAAAATTGAACCATAACAAGCAATGGAATAACCAGATTTGATAAGTTTAGCTGGTAAACCTAAAATGACTAGAAAGAGAGCTAAAAATGAAGAACTTAGGAGACAAACTGAGTGGGTTGCACCAAGGAGAGAGGAAAAAAAATGACCTGTTCAAACTGTGGGATTCTTGAACATAATGCTAGAGGCTATCATAAGGTAACCATTTTTTTTTTTGCTAGGTAGCCACTAATTTTACATATACATATATTAGTCTAATAAGTTATTTTTTATTTTGTTAGTTTAATAAAATAGTCATGAAGGTGAAAACACTTCTAAGGGTGGACAGTCCAAGACTAAAAAGCAAAAGGTAAGAAGCAGTAGCAAAGTTGGATAATTTCTTATTTTACATACATGTTTGTCTTATATATTTGCTATTTTATCAATTTAACAATAAAAGTGATGAAGGTGAAGGAACTTCTAAGGCTGGACAGTTTAAGAGCAAGAAACAGAAGGTAAGACATAGAAATTAGATAGTAGCATCTGATCCTGACCTAAACATCTAATTATTTTTTTTATTTCTTTTGACAGATGGATAAGCAATGCAGCAAGGAAAAGAACAAAACAAAGGAGCATCATTGGACACTACTTGATGATGATAATTTTGAGGATATTTTTTCCTTATTTACTCCCCAACCTAGTGTAGATGTTACAGTAAAGGATATTTCATTGTCTTCTCCCCAGCCTAGTCAAGATGCTGCAGTAGAGGACATTTCCTTGTCTGCTCCCCAGCCTAGTCAAGGTGCTGCAGTAGAGGACATCTTCATGTTTGATCCATCTCCATGGAAAGACACTATATCTACAACTACATGGAAGGGGAATGCATCTGTAATTGAAAAATTATTATAGCAATTTAAGAGTAACAAGATTGAACACTATATTAGCCACTTAAAAATTATTTCTGCTTCTTATGATATATTGTTGTTATTTGATCAGATGGACAAGGAAAAGAAAAAAGAAAAAGAGACATATAGGACACTAGTTGATGAAGATGATTTTGAGCTTACTTTTATCTGGACTTTGAGGCTGCTTTTGGAAGTGGAGTTGAGGAATATTTACCTTGGAAGCCAAGACAGTTTTCACAGTTGAAGTTTAGAATCTAACAAAGACAGTAGCTGAGACAACCTACTGGATGTAGACTAATCAACTTTCTTCATAATTTACCTACAACAGCTGACTTGTATACACCAACAGGACTTACATGGAAGGGCAATGCATCTATTACAGGAAAAAGGTTAAAGGAGTTTAGGGTGGAAAAACTCAAGGCAAAGAAGGGTAATGGGAAGGCATAACAGTGAAGGAAATATGTTGATTGTATTTTGTGGTACATGTTTTTGGGGATTATAATGTTATGAACAACTTCATATGTTAGACATTTGTTCATATGTTAAATTTTTGTATAGATGTAATGTTATGAACTAGAAATAGTAGCGAAGGAATTGCTTACTGAATAAACTTCTTAATGTTTGAATGATTTTTGTCTGTATATATATGAAATATTCAGTTTTTTGTGAACTAAATCTGTTCATATGTTCCATATGTTTTCAACAATTGATACAAGTGCCCAAACAATTCAGAATCAATTTTTTTTAGTTGTGATCAGTCCATTTCATTCATATATCATATCAATCAACTTAAGATAGCTTAACATTAAAGGGCAAAGAATCAATTAAACATGACTTCATATATCACCATAAATCAGATTAATCAACTTAACATAACTAAATTTAAAACGGCAAGGATTCAAACATTACGTTATATATCAAATCAAATAAAAAACTAACTAAATATTAAAAAGCATGGATTCAATTAAACATTACATCATATATCAAATCAAAAAATGAGTACATTCACCAACAATTACATTAATCAACAAAACACTTAAACAAAAGCCATCCTGTCACTAAACAACTAAAATTATCTTTTAATTTTACATTTTAATTTAACTTTTTCATCAATGCAACTAGAAATTCAACCAAAAAAAATCACAAAATCATAAATATCTTACTATACTTCTCTTCAAATGTTCTAACTTTGTCGACTTTCACATCCCTATTTGTCTCCAATGTAATAATTTTTTTCGACAACTGAGCTACTTCAATTTTCAAAGTCTCACTTTCAATCTTCATCTTTTCCATTGCAGCCTTCAAATTATTCATTTTAGTGCTGATATTTTTAAACGCTAAGTCAAAATTACGTGCATAAGCTAACTCCGGAAAAGCTTGATCTTCCCATTCTCAATATCCACATGAAGAAAACTGTCATATCAGTCATATAACAACCAGTATCAACAAAAAATTAAAAATTAGTTACAAATCAATTAAAAGAAATAGACTTACATCTGGACAGGACATCTAAAAAATCTTCTTGTCGGATTAGAAGTAGTGCTCAAAATCAGACTTTTGACAATTAAACAACAATTACATTTTCTTTGAGACAAAATTATTTTGTGACATAAGAGGAGCTATCAGAAAGAAGCAAAGAAAGAAGAAGAACAAAACCTATAAATCAGTAAGAACAAAACCCAAATAAAAAACCCCAACTCCTGAAAACATATAGAAAGCCATATAAAACAAGCAATTCTAACTTAAACTTCAAACCTTTGCAGTGTCGGTGAGCAAATTGCTGACGAATTTCTTCAGACGACGCTAAAGAAGAGGGAGAAAATGTTGGAAAGGTTAGAGGTTAGTTCTAGGTTAATGAGCGTGTGAAATGAATTGAGAACATGTATTTTGGTATATAATTTAGGGCGAGTCAGATTTGGTTCGAGTTTGGATTGGGTTGGGATTCTGTGTTTACGAAAACGGGTAAAATGAATTTAATTTGGGGCAATCTGTCAAACTAAAGGTAATTCTGGTGAGTTTGCTAACGGTAGGAATGTAAATATATTTTTTTTAACGGCAGGGATTAAGTGAAACAATATTTCAAACTTGGGAGGTATTTTTGACCCTTTTCCCTATATTTATAATTTGATGTAGTTATAACTTTTTTCATATTTTATAAAGATATATTGTATCAAAGTAATGTAAGATGAAATGTTTATTGATTAAAATTTATATAAAATTCTTATCATGATTATGTGCAATTTTAACATCCATGTTGAAAAATATTTTTTTCAAATATAAATTAAAATGTCACACTAAAGAAAAATATGCAAAGAGTGGGATATATTGAGTAAGTGCATCAAAAAACAAGATTACTATGTAATTTTTATTAAAGCAATATAATCAAATGTGCAAAACAAGTAAATCATGGTTTAACATGATAAACATATTTTAATATTAATTGCTCGTTGTGCGAATATATCTTATTAAATAAAAAGGAATAAAGCAGACAACAGTCCATTGATACACTTGCTTTAGCAAGGATATTTTCAAAAAACAAACAAAAAATTTTTCATTTTATTTTAATTAATTTGCATAAAACTTTTTCAAATTTGTGAAATTCTATTTAGATACATCCCTTTAATTTTAAATTTATATTATTTAGTTATACCTTTATAACTTTAAATATCATTGAGATTTATATAAAATTTTTAGTTACTTTGAATAAAAAATTAAAGGTCAATGGAGAAAAAACATTTCAATTAAGACATCTAATGCTTTCCTTCACATTAGGTTTGAGAGAAAATAATGAAATGATATATTTAAAATCATTTAATCAATACTACTTAAAATTTATCAAATATTCTATTTAATAAGATAATTTACTATCAAAAAAAAATATAATTTATTTTACATAATAAAAAGCTTAAAATTATTTAATTAATATTAATAAAAAAATAAATTTATAAACAAATATTGAGCTCGTACATCTGCACCAATAAATAGTACAACAATAACATTACTCCAATGCCTCAAAGGCTCCCGCCCATTGCGAGGTAAGGGGGGTCGGATGTATGCAGTCTAACCCCTATGTTTAAAAACATAGCGCGACTGTTTCCAGATGACCCATGATGAGTGTCGAAAGTTGAATTGACTAACTGCTACTTCACAATTGAAAGAAGCGCAGACAGTTTAAAGAGCCATTTTGCTTTATTCCATCATACCCAAAGCCAAAAAATAGTAAATATTTGCTCCATTTTACACCAATAAATAGTATAACAACAAAAACAGTTTTATTTTATTTTATTTGCAATAAATATGTAAATAAGTTGAAGGATGCTCTTAAATCAGATTTTTTTTTTTTTTGGATAATTGGTAACATTCTTGAACCAGAATAATTGAAAATATCTTTGTTGTATTTGAATTGGTTAAAGGGCATTCTTCTCCCCTTCTCAGAATATCTTATAAACAGTGGTTCAGAATTTTCGATTTTGTATCCCGCCATTTTCAACTTTCTCTGTTAATTAATGGACGTTCCGGCTGCTTGCTCGGCACGCTTTGGAGGTACTCTTTTACTCTCTATGTATAATTATCTATATCTGTGCTTGTGGTGAATCCTCAGTTGGGTTTGGTTACAGTAGAATTTTGTAAACTGGGGTCGTCGACTGTATTTTATAAACAATTCATCTTTGTATGAAAGCAATTAGTCCCAATTTGTGTAACAGTTTATTTTGTATTGAGTGACACGGCCTAGCGTGGATTATGCTATATTACAACAGCGCCGTTCACATGGAAATTTGCATGTTCATTAAATTAATTTTTTTAAAAACAGTTTTTGTCACTTATATTAGTTGGTCAGAATGCAAATACTAGAAGTGTTAATTAATTAAGCATTTATGGGTGTGGTTTAGTGGTCAATGAAGTGGTCGAAAGGGAGGAGGTCTCCGGTTTAAATTTGGAGAAAGAAATACTGGGTAATTCTTCCTATCTCTTCCTTGGTGGACAGAGTTACCTGGGGGTAATAGGTATTCCGTAGAATTAGTTGGGGTGTTGGAAACTCGCCCGGACACTACCAATCATCAAATTAATTAAGAATTAAGAAAAAGGAAAATGACTAGACCAACAACTAGTAGCGATATCTAATGAATCGAAGTCCAAACTACATGAATAGTGACAAAGCTTAATCGCATTGGAAGTGCTTTCGGACTCTACTGCACGTTTCTTCTGCAAAATTAATTTTATGTATGGGTAGGAGAAGGGCTTGATGTTCCTACTTGTGATATAATGCTATTGTTACCGAGTTACAGCTCTCAATACATATCACATCATTGTTTGCACCTAACTAATGAACCATAGCTCTACAGACTAACAGCTAAACTTTTATCTGATTTGGAAACTATCATTTGACTTTTTCTTTTTTTGGATAGGCCTGGTTATAGGAGAGAAACATTTCTCACTGAAAATGCATAGTTCTGTTGGAATACTCCTAAATTAAAGATCATCGTGTCAAATCTTGTTGTTGCAGAATTCTTTTGTTTGTTCTTTCTAAATGGACTACTGTTCTCTTCAATGGATCTACATAATTGTTTCAATTCCTTTTGGCAGGTAACTTGCTGTTCTATGTTAGACATCATATGTACTCTCATAAGAAGTATTCCAAAAATGGAATTACCATCAAGTTTAGAGATCTCCCGAAGCATATCGGACTAGAAAAGGGATATTCTTCAGCGGGTGGTCGAGGCACCATTTATTGTTCAAATCAGCAAGAAAGAAATGCTGGCTTGCCTTCTGATCATATCACAGTTGGTGCAAAAGTGATTTATGCTGCTGCTCCTGCAATGGGTCATAATCAGGTAAAGTCAATCTACTTATGATATGCATTATCAAGCTAGCTTTGTGATTCCAGGGAATCATTTACTTCATAGCATCTTCTCCTAAAGCTGTTGTGGACTCAGCTCATGTGGAGCGACTTTTATATCTCTTACTTAATGCCCACCATGAGAGATAAATTAAAGCTATATACGATGTTACTGTTTTGAAAGTGTTTACCTTGCAACTGCTTATGTCTTGAGGGGGAATCAGCTCAAACTCTTATGCAAGAGTTGCAACTAGAAATTTTCTCTTCTTTTATGGCCACATGTTCCTTTTTTAGTACACTTCCCTCTGGAGGTACGAATTGGTTCAAGTGTCTAGATCAATTAAAATGATAGTGAAATCTAAAACAGAATTGTTAGATGACATAAACCTCAAAATATGTTGTCATCAAGTTCATTACAACATCTATGAACTTCCCATCAAGTTTTTGCTGCCCAAAGGGAGAAGCGATATCTTCTTCTCATCCATTTAATTGCAAATATTAGCACATTACTGCCTTTACTGTTATTCTTTTTCTATATTCTCACTGTGTGTCTTGTTCAAGCGTTGTCTTATTGCTTTCCTGACTAAGATATTATTTTGAGAACTAGGTAGATAGTGTTAATAAATGTTCCCTAAGAGAAAGTTGTGCTTATCTTGTTCCATGTAGTTGCACATCATTCTGTCGACTGCATGTGCGAAAAGAAGATATTATTTCCAAGGTTCACTTATCTGCAATTGAACAAAGTTCTTGTAGGAATTGCCTGGATCTTTGTTTTTTCTAAGGCGACATTTATTCTCTATCAGATATCCAGAACTTATGTCTGCTATAGTTCTGGATGTCAACTCCAGCGACCATTTAATTTAATGTCTCACAATAGGATCCTTCTGTTTCCAGGTGTATTTCCTCTTCCAACATGAAACTTATTTAAATTTAGGGCATGTCTCACTTTTCGGCTGATTGGAGATTGACAGATTTTCATTATCAATTTGTCTATGCCTTTCCCTTTCAAATCATCTTGTAGACATCAAAATCTTGTTGGATCGGTCGATACAGTACTTGCGTTAAATTCTAAATTCAAGACACATTGGATCAAGTCAACATTTTCGGTCAATAAGTTCCAGATTAATTATTTGTCAAAATTACATGACTTTAGTGAAATCCAATGTCACGGCCCAAATCCAAAGGGCTGAGACCGCCACTTACTGAGCATCTACCTCGCCAAGACAATCAGCTCTTTTAGTTAACGTTCATACCATGAGCAAATTACAAGACAATAAAATAACAATTTTCATGACGTAACAATGAATCAATAACAATGTAATTGAATAAGAATCCCATGATCCCACATCTTAGCCATTAATAATATTTGAGTACAAGAGTTCATTGGATATTAGCCTGAAAATACAAACATAAATGACAGGGAATTCCAGCCTGCACCGATCGAGTTGATCGCTGCCCCAACTGATACGGTGGAACGGCCTACAAACCCTCAAAATTCTACAGTTGTATCATCTACCGTATCTGCAGGAAGCAGTAAGCTGTGAGCCACAAGGACCCAATATGATCATCGACTTTCCATCTGATCATATTCCTGGGAGAAGTCTTAAAAAAATATAAATGCTCAAGTCAATGCCTGTGCAAAAATCATGTCATGTATTGCATACATAATGCATCAAGCCATTAAGTGAACAATCATTCATGTTGTACACATACATAGAACGGTTAGTTCCTATGTATAACTATATGTTGTTCACAAGGCACATTGAATCTCTTAGTTTGACTGTGCCTTCAACCATCAATTATTTTATTGATGCTGAAGTAGCAAATTTTATTAATGTTTGAGCAAAATAATGGTTTTATATACAAGAAGTATATTAAAAAGTAAAAAACCTACAAAAAAGAGACGATTTTCTATGAACAAGACCCTATCTTTTATACATAAAAGAACCTTATGGGTTCACCAAAGGGAAATAAAGGATACGATTCTTCTTCTTTACTGAACAAAGTTCAATTTACACCCTTAAAAGCTCGCCTATTTCATTCTGTCCAAACAACCCACATAAGAGCTAGTGGTGCAAACTTCCATGCCCTACATCTTCTCCCACTAATATAAGTCCAACTGGCAATTAACTGTTTCATCGTGCTTAGCATCACCCAAAATATACTAAACAATATAAGAATTTCCCGCCATCAACTTGATGCTGGTCAATATCTTCATCCAAACCTTGGGCGTAAAGCATGGACTGACATAAGTAACCTTCCTCTTCCTTAGATTGAGCCATTAAGATCATCCCTCTAGCTACGAACCAGTTGAAAAGATATACCTTTCTCAGTACTTTTGGATCCAAATTGACCTATGCGGGAAGTTTCCCTCCTCCCTAGTCAGAAGCTTTTCATACAAAGATTTAATTGTGAGCGTACTTTTATACCCACCCCACCTCTATACATCATGATTATCCTGTACTTTGTTTTTGGATTAAATCAACTAGACTTGGAATTCTGCCACCTCCTAATCCTGAAATTTCTCATAAATCTTGAAACACTTCTCCATCTTGTAATCTTCGGACTCATTGGACTGTCATCTCCTTCTGATATGAAATTTTGGAAAAGTAATGCTCAAAGTAATAACCCTATATCACCTAATGCCTCCTAAAAGCTAAACCTTTTCCCATCCTCAGCCCAAAATGACATATTTTTGCTAAGACCATTCCATCCGTTCATAATCTTTCTCCACAAACCACATCCATAAGGCGAAGTTATATTTTTTTGTTCTCCGACCTGCTTCAGTATTCATATTTTTCCGCTATCACCTCCCTCCAAAAGCACATTCCTCAGTCCCAGATCCCCATAACCAATAAGACATTATTGAAAACCATTGGATCTTTAACCCCAAGAGCACCTCCAATACTTGGGACTCATTTCGACCTCCTATCTTACCTAGTGAATTCTTTTTCCCCGCCTGACAAATCCCATAAAAAGCGTTTTTGTAGTCGTCAACTGATACTAGAGTCTAGAGTGAACTTGCATTGCAATAGACCACGCATATAGTGTATGGGATGCACATCATATAGTGTATCACAATACCATGAAGCAAGGTATCGTATAACTATAACATGCATCACCAGCCAAGTAATGCTACCAGTACATCAAAATCATGTCAAACATTCTGAAGTGCAATCTAATATGCTCATACATAGTGTAAATCAACATGTAATAGATCGTGTATTAGTATTCTCAAATACTGTATGCATACTGTCACCAGCAAAGTAATGTATAGCCAGTAGAAACATCTCAAAGTATAAGTGGTATATCTCAAAATTACTTGCACCAAGCAAATGCTTGTCTCCACACATAGTGAGCAGTCAAAACATCTTATTAAATCAATAATATACAAGCTTTTATATCATACTTTTCGGAAAGCAAACAATCAAGAGGTTAAAGTCTCAATTACCTTGCCGCTAAGCCAACCACACAATTTCTCTATTGATTGCAAGTGTTTTGAAATACATCCGTGCCCTTCAAGTTTCAATCCAAACCATACCAACAGGTCATAAATAACTATAATGACATAGACATGCTCAAACTACAAATTGGAACACGATTACTCAAATGGAGGGCTGAGTTACATTTAAGTACATTGGGTTAGGCCATTAAGTTGGCTTTATACATGACGAGGCCATTAATGTGCTTCAAACCAAAAAGTCCATTAAGGTTACTTGTAGGCTACTCTACTCCACTGCCCTAGCTCACAATGACACCTATAATAAGCGTAAACCAAAGGTGTGGCCTAATCGTCAATAAAGTGGGTATAAATTTTGGAGATCAAGGGTCAAATCCAAGCAGCAAAGAAAACCATATTAGGTGATTTCTTCCGAATTGCTTAAGACTTGGTGAATAGAGTTACTCGATGCTTAGTGACAACGATACATTGGTGGAAGAGTGGTTAGTCTAACACCCTTCATAGCAAGATTACACTGTACATATATTAAACTTTTTTAATTGCTAAATACTTGATATTGAACACCCTTGATACAATCGAGAGTAATAACTTAGCGGTCATAGATGTTCAAAATGGACTGAACCTTGCAGGTTTGTCTGTTAGTTTACCCTTTTTCAAAAGCAATTTGGACCGATAGCTGGCTAGTCTGCTTTATTACTTGGACTGTATCCCAAGGGCCCAATTTCAAACCAATAAAGTCAATTTAAGATGAAATGATCTTATTTTTATTTTTTAATGTCCTCATTTGAAATATCTTCTTCTCCTTATATATTTTCATTTTCCTTAATGGAATGATTCTCTCATATAATATTGTTTTTTTTTGTTAAGGGCCCTTTATGTTATTATTGAAAAACATTAAAATTTAGTTAAGAAAAATAATTTGTTGCTATCTAAAGAAGAGAATTAATTTGTTATCTTTGCCTTAAAAATATCTATGTATGGGAATCACAAAATTAGGTGCAAAGCAAAGAAGCCATTTTCATTGTCCATGAATATTCTGGTGACGATCACAGTGTCATTATCCAAAAATATATCACACTCATAGAAGGGGTGACATCTCTCTTGAGGGGGCATCTTAGCTATTGGAAATAGGAAGCATATAGGTGTGTAAAGGAAGAAGTTGTTCTGTTCATCAGTTGAAATATTTGTCTTTGCCTTATTTTTTGTTGGTGTAAATCTTGAGAATGTAAATATTATTGATCAATTGTTGGACTTCACCCACTCTTTTCATAGCTGACATGGATGATTTTTCTTTTATACGAACAAGAAACTTTTGAGGGCTAGTGATGTACTGTTTCAAACTCGATGGACAATGCCTACCCCTCTATTGTCCTCTATTTAAATATCATGCTTTGCATGCAACACAATTCAAACCCGTGACATGCATCTAACCCATACATCATTCATCGTGCTCTCGTCACGTGACCAAAGCACGGGGACCTTGAAGGGATGCTTTTGTATAAGTTAATATTGTAACTTTGCGCCTTCTTGGTGCTTCTGTTAATGATATACCTTACCTTACAAGAGACAAAGGGAGTACGAAGTGGAATACAAATATTTTTTTCATTCAATTTTTTTTAATATAAGACTGAATCAAATGTTGTCAGTTTTTTGGAATGTAACACCAAACTATATTCTACTTATATATAAGAGGGAGTTTCAAGCTGCTCAAGTAAGCAACAGGTCGACATGCCTGCTTGAGCGCTTGATGTTATCTTTGTAATTTTTCAATGGTTCTTCCATTTTAATTTTCTTGTCTTATTCTTAATGTTTTATCGATTTAAAAATTGCATTAACAATACTATAAATCATAATAACTGACGGTGTAAAATAGTTTTAATAAACATAAAAAATTCGATTGATTCTTGAAATTAATCTATCATCGTCACATGAAATGGGTCAAAAGCAGTAACATGTATTTTTTTTAATTTGGAAACTCTTGTAAATCTCAATAATTAACAACAGTTGATTGACTTTTGAAAGTCTATTTGTGCTATATATTGGGACAAAGGGAGTGATATATATTTTTTTCAAAATTACGTAAAAATATATTATAAAGCACAGTAATTAACAACTTAAAAATATTTAAAAGACAAAAAGTTCGATTGATCTTGAGTCAGTGCCACATAAATAGGAATAGATAAGCAACACATATTGTTTGAAATGACGTAAAAGTAATATAAATCACAATAATTAAAAAATTTAAAATTTTATTAGTGCCATATAAATTGAGACAAGGATAATAATATATATTATTTCAAAGTTACATAAAACAAATACTATAAATCACAACAATAACTTAAATTATCTAAAAATCATATTAAAATTTAATTGACTCTAAATTTTATAGTGACTCTCTAAATTCTCTCTATGTTACATAAATTGAGACAAAAAAAATAACAGAAATTGGGCCTGTGCTAGCACGAACAAGTGTCTAGTATTAAATATAAGCCAAACAATTTGTTTTTGATAAGTTATAAGCCAAACATTATTTTTTGATAAGATATAAGCCACACATTGTTTCTTGAGTTTGTTTGATTTGATCTGATCTTTTAGTTTGGTTTGTTTTTTCTGTTTATCTTGAGTACCTCTATTTGTAATGCTGAGCAGCTATGCACAACCGAATAGTTAAACATAAAGAGACTGGAATAAAGAAGTTGAAAGCTTCATAGTTTTATCTTCTGTTTTAGAGAATACAAATAATCTCCAATTTTCTACCCTCCTTGTTCCAATTTATTGGATGTCCCTATAGGAGAACTCTTACCTTTCTTGTTTGATTTTTTTCTAACAGTAGTTTTGCAGCTTTTCTCAGGCATTTTCTATTTTCCAAGCATGTCTGTGGTGTGGTTACATTGGACTGGCTAATTGTACCACTGCCTTCTCTTGTTCTTTGAGATGCTGCCTGAATCATACAAAACTTGTGACTTTATGCTATTTAAGTGTTATAATTTGTTGCTTAATATTTTTGTTTAGACTAGATTTTACTTGCAAAATATCTCTGGGAAGAAAATGCACCATTCTATCTTAAACTTTTCACTCCTATGATCTTGCCCCTTAGTTTTGTTGGCTAAAGTAGTTGATATACCTCTGAGTTTTCAGGTTCCTACATTACAAGGATCCTTAATCAAAGTGCTCAATTGGATGTCGTAGAACAACTCCTTTTTTGTTTTTTCCACAGATTTTTTTTAGTATTTTTGTTGCATGATTTCTTTAGGATGGGAACTACCACAGACTTCACTATCCTAACAATTAGCTTAAATCTTTTATTCATTCTCTTTTTCACATCTTTGTGTTGGGGAATATCTATTTCTTGGAATTCAGCCACTAAAGTTTTCAGGAATCACATCCGGAATGCAACTCTAGAGTTCCTGCAATTTTGGCAGCCTTGGAAAAGATGAAACTGACTTCAAAGGTATGCCACAAACACAGCACAGTTATTTGTCAATGCTGATTCTTGAGTTTATTATTTTCACCAGTGGATCATAAAAGATAAACACAATGGATATCTCTTGAGTGGTCATTTGGAATCAGTGATAAGGAAAATAATTCTGGGATACAATGTGAGATTATTTTATCTTATTATTGGTTGATAAGTTTGATTCCAGTATAAGTAATCTTGAGATCTTTTACATGACAATTTTGGTGTTATTTTTATACCACATTCCCTGTGGGATAACAAACCCAAGGTTTGCGAATCCATAGATAACTCAACCAAACAACAAAGAAGACGACCTCCAACCAGTCTCCCCTCTCTTAAGATATTGACGTCCACCAGTCCATACGAGGATTCTCGTCATCTTTTCATGTCTTTCGAGCCCTTTTACGCTTATTTACATTTTCTCCCAGGCCATCTAGACCTTTTTGTTGCCTTGTATGAGCTCCTCTCTACAGAAATTCTAAGTCTTCACAAATGGCAACTTATTCTCTCTCCCCATAAAGACATTTTATAGATATATGCCTCGTGCTATGGAGCTCCATTACGAGCCCATAGCATGAGCTATTTTAACCTTTGTGCTATGGAGCCATAAGGCAGCTCTAAAGCATATTTTTTGAGCTGCCATACAGTTGCTATGGGGCCTAAATGAACTGTATCCTGTGCCATCTGATACCTTATGATGGGTTCTCGTTGTGCGTGACAATCGCGATGGAGCCCTGTTTCCTATTTTAAGTTCCACCGAAAACCTTTTCTTGTTCCTCTATAGATTTAAATCACTCTTAACTAATCTCTTTAACATGTATGCATTCTCATGACTTTACACCCTTGTATGGGGCCCGATATACTTCAAGGTCACTTTAAACACCTACTTAAGGTTTTAAAATAGCCCGAAATTATCAAAAACTTATGGGGCTTGACACCTTTTCTAGAGAAAGAAGTAGTGGGAGCAATTACAGGATGTGTAGGGGACAAAGCACCAGGTCTAGATGGAATTACCACAACTTTTTATAAGAAGTGCTAGACTGTAATCAAGGAAGCCGTAATGAGTGCTTTAGATCACTTTCTTTTTACCAAAATGACTTTATTGATAAACATATATCATGGCAGTTATGTTGCATTGTAGAAGTTTTGACCGAAGGAGCTAAAAGATTTCAGCGAATTAATTGAGAGCTTATACAAAAATACATCGAAATTAGTGGTGAAAAGGCTGAAACAAGTAAATAGCAACCTACTGGTAGGAATCAGATCGTGTTTGTCGGAGGAGGATAAATAATGGATTCAGTTCTAATAAGGAACAAGGATTTGATTTCTAGGACAAGAAAAGAAACAAGTGGTCTAATCAAATCTAAACATAGAGAAAGCTGACGATTATGTTACGTGGAGTTTTCTAATGAAGTTTTTTGGAGACATAAGTTTAGAAAAAAATGAATAAAAAAATTATATCCACTATAAGATTCCCAACCTTGATAAATTGATTGAATGCTTGCTGATTTGTTCCTACAAAGAAAGGCGACTCCCTGCCTCTCGACTTATTTGTCTTAATCATGGAATGTCTTAGTAGAAAGATTAAGAAGGTCACAACTGAATTGGGAAAAGGTTTATGTGACAATACTAGTGCTATAAATCTGTCAAAATTTACTGTGCGTCATTCTAGAGCAAAGCATATTGACATCAAACATCATTTTATCAGAGATCATGTTGAAAAGGAGATTTTCTTCTAAAATTTGTTGATTCTGAAAATCAGCTAGCTGATATATTTACAAAACCCCTGCATGAAGAGAGATTTTGTTTCCTTCGAGAAAAACTGAATATCAGACCTTTTTGAAGTTTATTTCTGTCCACATATTTTCTTTCCTTCATAAATGCATTAGTCAATTTTCCCATGTTTTCATTAGTTACCATCCATGCATTTGTAATTATTACCCCTATTCCCTGCACGCCTTTTCGTCAGTCTAAACCCCTTGATTTTTGGAACCTTTTTGCTTCATCTTCCCTTTCTTGAAACGCCCTTCTATTTAACATCTCTCTTCCCTAACTCTTCGTCTCACTCATCTCTCAAAATCCTCTCCCGTCACCATGACTCGAACTCAATCAATGGTTTCCCAAAAAAAACCCGTTAACAGTTCCTCCATTGAAATATATTTCCTTTCCTCCGACTCCTCTGAGGCGGAATCCTGTGTCAAAACCCTCTCTGGAAAAAGGAAACCTCCTCTCAGAAAGAAAAACCCTAAATTGTCTCGTTCTTGCCCTTTCGAACCCTTCAATGAAGTTGACTCCAAAAATTTCTGGGGAAAAAAAGAAAAGAGGAAATATGAAAGTTTCAAGAAGCATCCTGTTGTTGCTGGGCGAATAGTCAACTTGGAACGATTGGAAGACTCTCATTGCCATGTGAGTTCCTTTCTCAGAACTCAAAGGCTCTCCCTCCTTCTAAGATTGTGCGGTCTAGAATGCTATGAAGAGCCTGTAGGAATATTCTACGCCAACCTCAGGGCATCAGATGAAGGATCAGATTTGGAATCCCTAGTTTTGGGTACTTGATCACCATTAATGATGATCTATTCAAGGATATGTTTGGCTCTGTGTTTCCTGGAGAAGTACCTTACATGAGTAGCACCTGACCAGAAAATTTTGAAATTTCTTTGGAGGAAGCAAAGGCCGTCATTGCTGAAGATAAACTTCGACCTATCTGACTTTGGTCCTCTGTCCCTGTGTTTCGAAAATAGGATTTTGGCACACATCGTGGCGACCACACGTGTGCCAAGAAAAGAATCTCTAAGCAGCATCTCAAACAGGGATGTCTATGTTCTCTACTGCCTGTTGAAAAAATATCGCGTCAACTGGGGTTATTGGATCAGGGAATACATGCTGGAGAGTGCTGAGGACTCAAACCCCACTGCCAGTCTGCGCTATGGGCTTCGGATTTCAATAATTCTCATTGAATCCCAAGTTGGTCTCTCTGGATTTCAAGCAACTGAAATATCAGCCACCTACGATTGTTGAACCTTTGCAAGCATGTGGTGCACTCTTATTGACAAGACCTGACACAAGGACTCCATGAAGGCAAAATCAGAAGTTCCCAAGCCGACTAAAGTTTCTGTAGGCTCAGCTGCACGCATCATCAAGGAGGTAGAAGATATTAAATCTCAAATTTCTTCCCTCAACGATGTTTTGCAGGGCCTGTAGGAAACCCTGGGCAAGGTACTGCAGATCAGCAAGGATACATGCACTGATATGTAGATAAAGTTCGTCTGGACCTAGATGAACTGAAGAAAGGAGTCCGCACTGTGAATAAGTTGATCAAGCAAGTCGACACTATGAATTCTGGAGTCAACTCTTCCAATAACGAGCTTGTTGTCTCTATCCAAACCTGTTACTTGTCCTTTTCCAAAAATGTTGAGCAGTCCCATGACACCTTCTGCAGCAATGTGCTCAACACTCGGAAATATTTCCTTGGCCGTCGCTGATGCCTTTTTAGACAATCTTCTTTTGGACTATAATATTGGGGCTCATTTCCCCGAACATCTATGTTTTGCTACTGACTTGGAGGTGCGCCTCCCCTATGTAGTTAATATTTTGGTTGTGCACGTAGTTATTATTGCAGTGTAGTTCTACCTTGCATGTCTTCTCTGCTTGTATGTTTTCCGTTTTGATTATGCCAAGGGTGAGACAAGAATAGGTTCAAGAAGACAGAGGGAGCCAACTACTAAAGACAGTGGGAGCTAACTAGATAAAGAAGTCCAAGGAGACAGGGGGAGCCAACTAAGGAAAAAGGGAAGCCACTTGGATTCTTGAACCTCAAATGTCATCATCAAAAAGTGGGAGATTGTTAACATCTAAGTTTTGATTTTTTACATTTGCGGGAAATGCACAAAAAGGGAAAGGAAATCAGTCCACAATAATCAAGGAATCAACAAGACGCATAAGGAAGGAAGAAATAATCTAGAAAACTACTAGGACATATAAAGAGGAAGAAATCGTCAGGCAAAAATCAAGGGACCACCAAGACTTACAAGGAAAGAAGAAAACTGCTACACAAATCTAGCCGAAAGTCAGGAAGCCAACAGAGCAACCAAGAAAGGAAGGAATCTCTTCATATCAAGACTGATTCTCAATCAAGGATCATTACAAATCCTTGATTGGAAGAAAATCCCTAGGGTCAAGAAAAGCTCTAACGGTCTTATTCCAACAAACCTTATATTCTCCCCAAGTTCACTCTGAAAAAGCATAGACACTCACTGAAAAGTTCTAGCCTTGATATTGTTTTTTCAACTCTTAGCAAAAGTTTGTACTGTTAGTGTGAACAAAAAAAAGAGAGAAAGAAAAATTGAGACTAGCGAAAAAACAGAGAGTGCTTAGCAAAAGTCTAAATCCAGAAGTTCAAAACGTTGTACTGAATGTTCACTACTTGAGCTTTGAAAGGAAACTTTGTGACCAAAGGGGACCGAAAGTAGGCACCACACTGGTGTTCCGAACCAGTATGAAAAATTGTGTCATTTACTTTTCTGCTTTAACTATTTCTAAATTGTTTTACTTATTCCACAGTTGAAGTCGAGTTGACTAACTGTATTGAGAGTCAACTCATTTTCAATTCATCCCCTCCCTCTCATGGGATATAAAGACGTACTAAAATTAAAAAAAATTTCTTCTTTCTCAAATTCTACATTTTCCATGGCCATCCTTGTTCTAGTTATCTATATTAGGAATGAACTTTATATTGAGACTTAGACTGAGAAACAACCATGCTTATATTGCTTGGATACTATCTTATCAGAAATTACTAGTTTTATATGGAAGGTATAGGCTACTCATTTCCTCTATTTCCCATCATTGCACCTTCTTCTAAAGGAAATGGCCCATCCTCGAGTAGATCAATAATCTTCTGCAATAACTTTGTGATTATTTACTATGA
>JAABOM020000075.1:11751124-11761333 GCA_011800125.2 Solanum clarkiae
CACCCGACTATGTTCATGATGTGTGATGGAGATTTCGGGTATTTAAACTTCTGGTGTGATGCTGTGGTATGACGCGAGTTTGGAGGTCGCCATCATTCCCGTCTGACATGCCTGACTTTCATGTGTTTTAAAAAAATTTTTATTCGATATTTGCTACAGGTTTGATTTGTATATGTTTACCCGTTTCTTTTGGTTTATGAGTTTTATCTGTATTATGTACTTCCTGCTTTACATATTCGGTACGTCTTTCGTACTGACCCCTTCTTTCGGGGGGGGGGGGGGCTGCATTAATTCCCGTAGGTACCGATGAGAAGGTGCAAGACCCCCTTGCCTAGGACCTCCAGTTTCAGCTGCAGTGCCCCTTTTGTTTCAGGAGCCAACTATTGGTAGCTTCTTGTGTTCCCACGTTCTGTAAATGTGTTATGTATATGCGCACTGTTTAGCATTTGTGTCTAGAGGTCTGTGGATACTGCTGGGTTGTTAGTATATGAGAGATACTTGAATACATGGTTTATTGTATGATTTTGGTAATTGATCAGGCGGTGAGACCGCATTATTCTATGTATAATATGATTATTAGGCGGCAGGACCACGGCGGAGACCTTGTCGGCCCGCACTTATGTATATGTATAAAGATATATGTATTTGTGTTGTTGTCCGGGATGTTGCTGGATTTTATTTGCAGGCGAGGTTAGTTAATAAAATAGAGGAAACTCTTCCAAAATTCCAGCAGGTTTCTCGGTCGGATAAATTGGAAAATTCAGGTTAGTATGTAAGTGCCCCTATCGGGCACTGGTCACGACCCTAGGTTGGGATGTGACAGGTTTGTCTCTCAATAGTTGAGTATGAAGAGTTATTTGTAAGTTGACTTTGCTTGTTTGAAGTTAGTGAACTATTAAAATCCTACTAGTGTAGGTAGTGGTTGTTTCTCCCTTGAGCAAGGAGTTTTCCACTATAAGTTGCTTGTTATCTTTACTACTTTTGGACTTATTCTTGAATTCGGTGGTCTTGAATTTGATGAGTTTTTGAACTTGAATGCTTGATTTCTTGATTGCTTGAATTTTTGTTGCTTGTAGAGAAATCTACGGCGTTTGATCCACGAGCTCTCTGTCTAGCTTCTTGTTAGAATTCTTGATGTTAATTCTGAATTATGAGGACCCCTATATATAGTTGTAGAATAGAGGAGTCATGATGGAATCAGGCTTTCTTCCGGTCGATCAGATTTAAGGTGACATGACGCAAGAAAAGTGATAAAACAGATTACCTTTCAAGTGACATGACGATATTTGATTGGTTGAGACAGATCACTTGTACATGTGGCACATTTTAATTAGTCTTTGATTGAGATACGAATGTCGTGTCATCATGACACATGGCGTGATCCTACCGATTTCTTTCTTTATCTTGGCATGCCACGTCAACTGACATGTGGAATCAAGTAGGCCTCTAGAATAAGAGGATATTGGCTTAACCAAATGGGTCATCTTTTGTAGCCCAATGAATTTGAGCTTTTAATTAAATTCATCTTTTATTAGATTTAATTAATTAATCCACTTACATTAATCCATAATATTTTCTTGGATTAATATATTTTGAATTTGATATAATTTGAATCATTTTATAAATTTTTTATTTCAATAAATTTTATATGATTATAAATGCCCTCAATGTCATGCTTTGTCAAGATATTTTATCTTTTTAAAGACGATACTTGAAGTATTATTTAATGGAGTGTCCTCTGCAATTTAAAATATTTTATCATTATATTTTATGCATGACCAAACACTTTTAGTGCATGGAGGAGGACATTAAATGTCTCAACTAGCTAATTCTCTCTTATTTTGATATTGTCAATGTCATTTCCAAATAATACCATTGTCATGCACGTTGATTGAGATAATAATTGCCCGGCAAACTTGAATTGTATTTAGAGTAGAAAAAGGAGTTGATTATTTTGTTCCAGGGCATGCCACCATTCTCCTTATCCGTTTTTCATTCATACTGTAAGTAAACCATACACCGCTTCACAATTTGCAGTTAAGGACAATTAGAAATCCTTTTCCTATTTAGTCAAATCGAGCCATGGATTGAGTCTATAAATATCTACGCTTCTTTATTCAGTAACATTAACCCAAGAGACTTATAGATTGTTGAATTTGCTCTGAAAACTAAGAAAGAATGATTTTCTGCTTCTCAAGTAATTTTCTTTTTTTTTTTTGCACTTGTAATTTTCCTCCACCTTTTCTTTTTCCTTTTTTTGTAGGGCCATGAAAATTTTTTTCTTTCTTAAATATTACACAATTGGGAGCTTTCTTAAAGTATGAAGGGGATGGATCAGTGTCCCCATCTTAAAAGGTGATTTGGTAGTAATTCTTATCCCACAAAGGAATTGATGCACATTCACGCCTTAAATATGAGGTAACTTCATGGTAATTCTTACCGCACAAAGGAATTGATACCCATTTTCGCCTTAAGAATAAGGTAATTTTATGGCAATTCTTGTAGCATAAAGAAATGGATAAGCATTCCTGCCTTAAGAATAAGGTAACTTTATGATAATTTTTATTGCACGAAGGAATGGATACGCATTCCCTCCTTAAGAGTAACAATTTGAAGAGATCCTTACAGTGAGAAGGAATGATATGCATTCCCACCCTAAGAAAGATAATTAGAAGAGATCCTTGCGGTGAGAAGGAATAGATATGTATTCCCATCTTAAGACTGATAATTTAAAGACTTCAATGTTCAAGCTTTCAAGATTTTCTTGAAGTTTGCACACTTAGTGTATTTTGAAGAACCATGGTGGATTTTAAACTTCAATTTTAAAGACTTAGAGGATCTGAAGGCTTGCACTTATTGTCTTGGTTAATTATGGACTTTAATGCTCATACTTGAAGAATTTTAAAGACTTTAACTTGCATGCTCAAAAGATTTGAAGACTTTAATTTGCATATGTGGGGGATTTTAAGACTTCAACTCGCATCCTCAGAGATTTGAAGGCTTCAACTCGTGTACTAGGAAGATTTGAAGATTTCAACTTGCCGACTTAGAGGATTTGAAGGCGTCAACTAGCATACTTAGAGGATTTGAAGGCTTCAACTCGCATACTTGGAGGATTTGAAGACTTCAACTTGCAAACTTAAAGGATTTGAAGGCTTCAACTTGTAGAGTTAGAGACAAATTATGATCTCTTTAAAGTCGCAAGAAATTATTAATATGGTTGCAACGAATATCGACTTTAAATTCGATGTTTTTGAGGATATTAACTTTGCAAATGGATTGAAAATTGCCAAGGACAATATGGTCCAAATTAGATGGAGTAAAGCCAAAATATTGGGACAACAAGTTCTTCAAGAACCACCTAAATCATCACATGCTTGTTATTTATCTTCTCCAAAAGAGGAAATATCCTCTCTGTATGTTCTAGAACAAGGGAAAGATATCGGTGAGGTAGTAGAAAGAATTTTGGATTGACTAAGACTATCACTAGAACGACGCTATCAATCTAATGATTCCTTCATGCATGAAGAGGATGATGTTTTAAGCACTACGTCTGTTATGATATTCCCTCATGTTACTTCTCAATCCAATTTATATTCTAGTGATGTTTCACACTATTCTTCATCCTCTATGGTGATTGTGCAAGTGACAGTAATAGAAACTTTCACTATAGAAGAACAACTTGCAGATTTGATGTAAGCGGTTGAAGGCCTATCAAAGTACATCTAAGATCAAGACATCCAAATTACCAAGTTGACAAATATGAAGGAGGGAGAATCCACTCAATTATATGCAGAACTTCACGAAACACAAGAGAAAAGATTGTCTTTTAAAAAACCAAAAAAAAAAAAGGGTCAAGGAGTTTCAAGTGTCTGCTAAAGGCCTAATTCCCATGGACCAATTTAAAGACTTCATCATAGAGACTATCAAAGATAAGTCAGAGTCCATATCTAAATCTTCACTCACATATGTAAAGTTGTATTCTCAAAGAATTAATAACCTAAATATGCATGTTGGTTATCAACCTCCGAAGCTGCAGCAATTTGACGACAAGGGGAACCGAAACAACATGAAACACACTTTGTCGAAACTTGCAATAATACTAAAACATATTATGATCATCTTGTTAAGTAGTTTGTTCGATCACTAACGGGAATTACTTTCAACTGGTATATAGATCTTGAGCTTGCTTACATAGATAGTTAGAAGCAGATGAAGAAATAATTCCTTAAAGATTTTTATAGAACAAGACGTGTTATATGCACGATAGAGCTTACTAATGCCCGCCAAAGGAATGATAAGCAAGTCATTGATTTCATTCATCATTGGAGGAGCTTGAGCCTTAACTGCAAATATCACCTTAGTGAAACTTCTGCGATCGAAATATGCATCTAAGGTATGCATTGGGATCTTTGTTACATAATGCAAGACATAAAAACTAAAACATTTAAAGAACTAACAATTTATCCTCATGATATAGAATTGAGTATCCCCACAGATAAAGATCAAGGGCTACTTTACTTTGAGCCCCTGAAGAAAATATACAAGATATTGAGGTTGAGGACAACCTTTTCATTCAAAATTTAAATTGAAGAGTCTATATAGGTAGAAATGCTCCTTGGTGCATGAGCATAAAATGCATGTCATGAAGTTCATCAAATTTGTGCTAAGTCTTTAAGTTGTCATGCTTCTAAAATTCGAACAAAGTTCAACAAATCCAAACTAAGTCTCCATATCATGAAGTTCTTCAAGCTCAACCAAAATCTTTAAGTTTCAAAGCTTATCAAAGTCAAGAAAAGTCTTCAAGCCAAATGCTCTTTGATGCAGGAGCTTAAACTGCATGTCATGAAGCTCATCAAATTTGAGCTAATATAAGTCTTTAGTTTTGAAGCTCCTCAAATTTGTGCTAATTCTTCAAGAGTAAAGATCATCAAATTCGAGCTAAGTCTTCAAGCTACAAAAGATCTATAAAATGAGTTAAATTTTTAATTTATTATTCTTGATCTGCATGATTTTAAATTTGTATGATCAAAAAAAATTTGTTAAGGTTGAAGTCCTCAAAATATGTGTTCAAGGCAAATAAAAAAACTCACATATTTTGCATTAAAGTGTAAAGTAAATTTATTTTATTACTTCAAACAATTACAAGAGTATTTATACATGAACAATGATAAGAAAATAATTTATTATGTCACGCATCCTACACAATAGGAAGAAAAAAAGAGATTGGACGCCAAAAGATGATTTGCTAACTCATTTTAAATGTCTCTATCAAGTTTGCATCATCTCTTCATAGAACATCTTCACTTCAAATATTTTTATAGATTGACACAATCATACACAAGCCTCTATCTTCAGCGTGGGGGCGTATTTTGAAGTCTAATTTGTGAAGTTGATGTATCAAGTAGTTGCTTTTCAAATCTAGGATAGACTAACCAAAATCTCTTTCCTTTCAAAGCCGAAATCCAAGAGGAAGAAACACAAAGTGTAATTCATCATCAAAGCTGCAACTACAAAGAAAGAGGCACACAATGTTGTTCATCACCAAATCCGCAACTATAAAGGATGAAGAACACAATGTGGTGCATTGCCAAAGCCGCAACTACAAAGAAAGAGGCACACAATGTAGTTCATTGCCAAAGACGCAACTACAGAACAAGACATACAATACGGTTCAATGCTAAAGAGGCAACTCAAAAAAAAGATACACCAAGTGTGTGTCACCAGCGAATGCATTAAGCGTGGCTCGTTAACAAACTGCGACTATAAATCAAGAAGAATAAGCAGTTCCCCATCAATTTTGGATTACCCTCATATTTTTTGGTTTGGTATTGAATCTGTTTCCAGTCTATTATAAATCTACACAAAAAAAAATTAGAGGAGTGATACGTCTTACGGTGCCAATAGCACGAAGCTTCAAATCAACATGGTGAACAATGAGGCGTATACTCTCACACATGATGCCTACGGTCCTATTGGCTCAAAAATATTGTATTTATTCCCTCCATCTGGATGATGATAGAAGTCTCGATCAATATGTAGCTCTTCGGTGAAAACACAGAAAAGTGAATTTATAAATGTTTTCCAAACTCACACCAAAAGTTGATTGTGCATCTAATTTTACAAAAAATTAATTTTGGTCAGTTGATAAGGAATTTGGCTTTAGTCTTTGAAGATGCTATTGATATTGAAGTCTATTTTCTATAAAATAAAGTCGGTCGCCATTCGGATGCTCCTACACCAAAATACAGACGTTTTGATGAGACTCCATAAAGTTGTAAAAAAATCATATCTGGAGAAGAAAATAAAAAATTGATTCCTGCCAATTGAGAAGGACTTTGATGTTAATCTTTGAAAAAGTTGTAGATTTATAAGTCTAGATTCTGAAAAATCAAACGGATCTTGATTTCGGTATTTCTACAACAAGAGATGAGTTTTCTACCACAGGTGTGCTGAGTTGAAAAAAAGTGACGAAAATAGAAAATAAATATTACCTAATATAGATGGATCTGATCAAGCTTGACGATGTCACAAGTTAACAATGAGCCTCCATGGGAGTATGGATATTTATAGATATCAAAAATATATAAATTGTTTTCCTACAAATTATGGAAAACCCATAATTGAAATCAAATCTTGGTAAATTTTTCTAGGAACCAAATTATGAAAAATTCCATAGGATTCAAGTTATGGGAAATTCCATAGGATCTATGTTATAGAAAATTCCATAAAAACCAAGTTATGAAAAATTTCATAGGATTCAAGATATGAAAAATTACATAGGAATCAAGTTATGGAAAATTTAAAGCCAAATTATGAAAAATCTCCATTGAATCAAATATGAAAAGTTTTGAAAAACTTCTTATGAAAAAAATATTTGATTTATGAATACTTCAAGCCTTGTCTTTAAAGGTTCGATAAGTCAAGCACCCTAACAAGCCTTGAAGTATGGGGCATTTGTAGACAGTGAAATTTTATTGATCAATCCATAATAAATATGGATTAAATCTTAAATTCATGATACATTGACCAAGTCAAATTATTGGTTAATGAGGTTGGATTAATATTTAAGTTAAAATTTTATGACTTAAATAAAAATCCAAATTACATTTGGGTCAATCCATTAAGTTGACAAGACAAGCCTAACTCATGTTCTTGAAGCCCAAGGTCTTCTAAAACTAATTGAAGAATAAAATACTCTCAAAATCCTAACTTATAACTATATGGAGGGGTCTTCATACGACAAAGAAAAGTGAAAAAAAAGAGGGAATAACAGAAACAAGAAGAAGAGAAATACATAGAAAAGTTCTGCTCTTCAATGGTGATCCACAAGTCTTCCGCATATAAAGGAGTTTTGTCTCCAATTTGTACGTCGCAAGTTATCATATTTCTGCGACTGTGATTAAAGCTTTGCTCCGCATTCGTAGTGAAATTTCAACAAATATTTCTTTGATTTGAGAACAAAGTAAAGCTCTTGCCTTGATAATAGTGAGGAGAAGAATCAGAGGATTACATCTTCTTCTTTTTTAGATTTTTATAAATATTTTAAACTTCGCATAAATTCTTGAAATACAAATATTTTTGTTTGCCTCTACTTTTCTTTTCTTGATTTATTATTTTTCAGGAACAAAATTTAGTCGCTTACATGGTCTACAATGTATTTGATGACATTCATGCTCATACTTTTAACTATTGTTATTGAGACATTAGTACTCTCTCTCTTTTGGCTATATACATATATATATATATATATATATATATATATTCATATGTTCTTGGATAAAGGGGAGTGAAAAGAAATTGAGAGAATATCTTATCTTTTTCTTGTTTATCTCTTTGGCTGGTTTATATTATTAAATCTTTGTAAGATTCTGGCTCCTAGTCTTGTAGTAGAAAAGCTTGTTGAATCCTGGGAGATACACCCACACAGGGGTGAGATATCCTTAAGGACAATGTCTTTTGACATGCCTCAAACTATATGAATTTTTCACAAGTGTTCATGATGATGTCATGATGAAGTGTTCCTGTTGTGCTGATGTTCGTGGTCGAGAAGAAGAAGTATTTTCTATAGAATTGACAACAATCTTAAGTATATTTTACACTATTCTTATGGAATTTACTAATTCCTCTACCGTTGGAGGTTTTGTCGTACAGGTATGTTTTCCTCAAATTAGTGTCTAAGATTATATAAATTGATATTTTGTGTAGTTATATAATTCAACATATGAGACATAAAATATTATTATATTTAAGAAATTTCATTTTAGTATAGAAAATGAGAGATATGGAAAAAGTTTTTGATAAAACTTAGGAGGAAACAAAGTTAATAATTATTTTTTTCTTTACAATATTGAGATTTCATTGGAAAAAACTATTTACTATTAGACGTGTTTGATTTAATATTTCTATTCTTATCAAGCCTCATATATAAAGATAGCTTGAAGTTGTCCAATTAACTTGATGACTATGTAATATGAAGTTAACATGTACTTGCATCTCTTTGGTGTTAGACAAGTTTAAGTGTTTATTCAGTACACAATTTTGATCTGTGTTTGACTAATAAAGTATGTGACAATACTGTAATTTATGTATTTGTTGAGGAGAAAGAGATATGATTTCAAGTCATAAAATATTATTATTTTGTGTATATAACACTCAATGGCCAACGGTCTGTTGCTGATTTGAAATCAAAAGAGTAACAAGACTTCGGTCTTTGATGAAGCCATAATACTCCTCAATGTGGTAGAAGATTCAAAGAAATGACAATCTCGCTAAGAAAATTAAAAATTTCTGCTAGCGGATGAGATAAATTATTGTGAATTCTCAAGTGAATCATGTGGCTAATGTGTGGAGAAAAAAATTGGGTGTTAAATTTTGTTATTCTTGAACACATTTTAAGAACTAAATTTTTCGTGTTCTACACCCAAATGGAAAAAGAAAGAATATTTATATTTGTTGGTGATTCTAAAACTACTTAAGTTCTTAGAATGAAAAGTTCTTAAATTTTCACATCTATTGGCATTATCTGAGGTGCTATATGATATAAATATTAGTGCAAGTTAATTCTTGTGAAATTTGTGAGAAAAAATTGAACGAATATTTTATTTGAATTTGATAGTAAGTTAACAAATGTTGTTATGAGTAATAAGTTAAGCATGATTTATTTGTGGTCAATAATTTTCAATATGAAAATCGATAGTGCTAATGTTTACCTAATTGATTGAGAAAATTTTTGATGTATTAAGATTTATAGTATATTCAGTTTAATAAACTAAATTTCAAATCTTACAAACTTATGTGTGAAAGTTTATTATTTTAATATTTTAATAATATGCTTTTGGTATATTTTTTATGTTGGAATTTCTTTCTAAAGATCAACTTATTAAAAAATATTTATTCGATTTTATGAAAAATATTTGTAATATTTGAGAGTGTAAGAGATAATATGGTCACTTGAATTATCTTGATTGTGGTTTTTATTATGATTTAGGAGTTACATTTCTTGAATAGTCTTGATTGTGATCTTTATTATAATGTAGAGGTTACATCTTTTGAAAAGATCAGATGTTACAAATATTATGTGTCACATTTATAGATATTTCTAGATATGTAGTTGGTGTGTTTATTGATAAATTAAATTGCAATATATATTTTAAATATAAAATTATATGTTAAATGTTAATTTGAAGAACTTGATAAATTGTGAAAAAGGCATTCCCCCATTTTAAAACCTTTGAAAATGAAGGGGTATTTTTGAAGTATTGTCACGCCCCGAACCTAGGGCCTAGACGTGACCGGCGAATGGGGACCTGAAGGAACCCCAAACAAGCCTCATAGCATATCATTATACATCCTTGGTTGCGGAAGCAATTAAAATGACAATAAGAGATAAGCGTAAACAAGGGGAATCAGGTCTAAGGTAAAGAGTTAAATACTTGAATAACACAAATGAGTCAAAGCTCAAGTGTCACGTCCCAACCTAGGGCCGTGACCTGTGCCCAATAGGGACGCTTAGACACATACTAACCTTAAATTCCCAATTTAACCGACCTAGAAACCTGCCGGAATTTGGGCAGAGATCCTTTGTTTTATTAACTAACCTCACCTGCAAATAAAATCCAGCAACATCCCTGACAACAATACAAATATATATCTATTTACACATATACATAAATGCGGGCCGACGAGGTCTCCGCTGCGGTCCTGCCG
>JAABOM020000075.1:11764753-11778442 GCA_011800125.2 Solanum clarkiae
AGACCTAGTGTGTCCCCTTGGGGTGCACCAGTGTTATTTGTACGCAAAAAGGATGGCACCTTGAGAATGTATATCGACTATCGATAATTGAATATGGTGACAATTAAGAATAAATACCCCCTCACCAGGAATGATGATTTATTTAATCAGTTGCAGGGCGCCAAATGCTTTTCAAAATCTGATTTGAGATCAGGTTATTACCAAGTTAGGGTGAAGGAGAAAGATATAACTAAGACTGCTAGCAGAACACGCTATGGTCATATTGAATTTCTTGTTATGTCATTTGGGCTAACGAATGCACCTATAGTTTTTGTGGATCTAATAAATAGGGTATTCAAGTCATTCTTGGATGTGTTTGTGATAGTGTTTATAGATGATATTTTGGTATATTCAAGTTTAGAAGATGACCACGCAAATCACTTTGACAGGTGTTACAAGTTCTTCGTGATCGACAGTTATATGTCAAATTTTCTAAATATGAATTTTGACTAAAATCAGCGGCATTCTTGGGTCATATTGTGTTTGATGAGGGAATAAGGGTTGATTCACAAAAGATGGAGGTTGTGAAAGATTGGCCTAGACTAATAACACCTATGGAAGTTTGGAGCTTCCTAGGTTTGGCAGGTTATTACAGGAGGTTTATCGAAGGTTTTTCTTCTATTTCTGCACCTCTAACAAAGTTGATACATAAGGAAACCAAGTTCCAATGGAATGATGCGTGTGCAAGGAGCTTCCACGAGCTGAAAAATAAGCTAACTTCTGCACCTGTGCTAGTACTTCCTCAAAAGGCACCGAGGGATATGCAGTGTATTGTGATGCTTCAGGAGTTGAATTAGGGTGTGCACTAGCATAGTGTGGTAGGGTAATTTCTTACGCCTCTAGACAACTACGGCCACATGAGAAAAACTACCCAACACATGATCTTGAGCTAGCAACGGTTGTATTTGCTCTGAAAATATGGTGCCACTAATTGTATGGGGTTCACGTTGACATATATGCTGATCATAAGAGTCTGCAATACGTGTTTAAGCAAAAATACCTAAACTTAAGACAAGGATTTTCATGCTTGTGTTCTTTAGTTTTTTTTCTATATATATTTATTTTCTGTTGAACCAGCATATTTAGGATGTTTATGTGGTATTTGTAGCATATAGTACTGATATCTATGGCATGTATATATTTTTGTGATTTTCTGTGATAAAATGATGCCCACCAAATTTTTTATTAGTTAGTCTAGATAGAAATCATGTATGTTTAAGTGTGCTAACAGTGCTTGTTCTGATAAGTGAGGATAGAATTGAGATGAAAAGCATGATCTGAGAGTCTTTTGTTAATAATATAATTAGTGCCATGTGAGTGTGAGCTTAAATTGCTGAATTCATGCATTGTGTTTCAATTTAGAACTTGCCCTGTTACTCTGATTTAGACTTTAGGCTAGTTGATTAGAAAAGGATCTTAGTCCATTGTTCTTAATAGTCCACTTAGCCTAAATAACCAACCAAATATGTAAAATATCCCTTGGTCCCAATGTTTGAGCTTGACATGTACCTCTTCTTTGTAAAAACTTAAGTGACCTAGCCTTATTAGTTGTGATAATCCTAAATTTGGTCCTAGTCCTTCCTTGAACATTGTGCACCTTGACGAGGCAAAAAACCTAAGTTGAGGGTGGCTACCAAAAATGGCCCTAGTTCCGAGATTGGATAATGTGCACCTCAACTCAAGCCAGAATCCTAAGTTGAGGGTGGATGGTATAAGGGTACACAAAATGAGGGGGAAAGTTAGTGATACATGGAAAAGGAGAAAAATCTTGTACTGGGTGCAAGAAAAATTAATTAATTCATTAATTATGAGCCAAAAAGAAAAATGAAGTATAAACACAAGGCAAAAAGCTGAAAAAATGAAAAGGAAACACCCAGAAAAGCTTAAAGTAGGAGAAAGGGAGAATAGAATGAAAAGTGATAGTGTTGGTGTCAAGGGGCGCCTTTAGTCACTATGTTCCCAAAATATCATATCAAAGCCCCCTGAGCCTACCTTACAGGCCTGAAAAGTTAAAGTGGTCCTAGTCCAAGTAGTCAAAGGTCTTAGTCATGAGCATAGAGGCAAGAATATGGTATTGGGCATGATACGTAAATGTCTTTTGTTAGAGTGAGTGATTTTGCATAGTCCGAAGATTATACATAAAAACACCATTGAGAGTGAGATATGATACTTCTTTCTGTGAGGGAACTTGCATTGCATTATTAATATTAGACTTATACAATGATTATGACTTATTGATAGTACCTCACTTGTTATAGTTACATTGTCACATGCATTAGTCTGTATTAGTTTTTCGGATAGCTATCTGATTGTGTTTTGAAAAGTGGTGTAGGTGTCTATGCTTAAATTTGATGAGGTGTATGCCATTAGATTGAGGTTGTTACTGTTGAGACGACCCTAAAAAGTGCCCAAAAATATGCCTTGGAAGTCCCCAGAATCGTAATTTCCATATATCTCAAAATCCGTACGTGATATAAAAATTCTTGACTTCATATTCTTGTTCAGCGGGTCAAGTTGAGTGGGAAATGGATCTAACACCGATTTAAGACCAATTGTAGCAAAATTTGAAAATCGCAAGAAAGCGATTTCCGGTGAGATTTCCGCGCCCCTGGCATGACGCGCCAAGGGCACACCTCAGTGTAATTTTGTGCCAGTTTTTCTTGTCCGGTCCAAGGCTTTTGGGTCTTGGGACTAAGCCTTCCCATGCCTGAAAATTCCTATATTTAGCCTTAATTCACCCTCATATCATTCAAGACATTCTCAAATACTCTCTCAAACACTTACACAATATTTCACCTCCAAATTCCAAGTCCCAAGACTTATCTGGATCTTAAGGTTGTTATTCAAGCTTCAAGTCTCCATCTCCAATTCTTTTCAAGGATTCTCCAAAGTCAAGGTATGCGGGTCTCTTTCATGGGTTCCTTTCACCCATGATACCCAAGATTCCTTTTAGCTAAAATTGCATAATTTAAAGTTGATTTACTCTTGGGTCTTACTTATTATGAATTTCACTACACACTACGTTGGGATTTCATGAAACTATGATTGTTTTAGCATTTTTTGAGCTATGTATCTAAGATATATTGTGAGGTTTGATGAAGGGTTTTGATATATATTGCTTGAGGGTGTTACCAAGTATCTATTGATGGTTTTACATTGAATTTTCTAGCATGATTACATTCTTGAATTGCATGATTTTACACTAGCACTACACACCCGCCAAGTGTTTCATAAAATGTCCAGTAAACATATTTGAGGAATTAAAGGTCCAATACGTGTCTTATGAGTTGAATGACTTTATAATGATGAAAAGGACGTATGTATATGATATTCTCCTATATAGTGTGGGAATGTGACCATGCCTTGCTTGGGGAGTTAAGAGCCCGGGTAACCATGTTGAGGGGTTTGTACCTTGATACTAATCAAGGGGTTATGCCTTGATGATCGAGTTGAGGGGTTAGTACCTCAATCACTAGAGGTGGTCCACCAACAAATCAAGGGGTTCATACCTTGGTAACCGTGTTGAGGGGTTAGTTCCTCAATCACCAGGGGTGGTAAGGTGCAACGATCCACCAAATAACCAAAGGGGTTTGTACCTTAGTAACCTACGGGATTTATAATGTAGGTCTCTTCTTAAACCTTTTATTGTAATTAATGTAAGCATGTTTTACTTAAGCATTGATCATACATGTTATATTGCTAATATGTTATCTACTGCCTACTATTATGCATTTTGGTTATGATGCCTATCTCTTGTTGCATTACATCGTACATATTTTGTACATTCAAATGTACTAACACATACTCTATGGCTACATGATGTTACCATGTAGGAACCAGATCCCCACTTGATCATCCTCTTCCATGTGGCTACTACGATCTCTCTAAAGCTAGTTGGTGAGTCCTCCATTCCGGGGATAATATTTATGCTTTTATGATATGTATTACGACTCTCTTTCTTTATTATATCATTTGACTATAAGGGTGAGCCCGGTTGCTTGTCTTGGCCTCCGCTAAGTTCTATGGTTAGAGATTTTATTGGATATGATATGTATAATGTTATGAGCTTTGACTCTCTCTTGACTCTTGATGTTTATGATATGAAAGTTGTCCCTTAGCCCTGTTTATCCCTATTTACTATTTCTTATTGTATTTTATTACTTCCCCGACCAAGGATATGTAATGATATGTTAAGAGGCTTGCTTAGGGTCCCTTTTTTCCCTATGTGCCGTGTCACATTTAGGTCCTACGCTTGGGTCATAACAACTGCACTACTTAAATAGACTGAGTTCGTCACTTGAGGACAAGCAACAATTTTATGTTGAGGGTATGTGCTGTCAAAATGCAACACTTTTGATGCTTAAAACTTAGAATTTTGTGTGTTCTTAATGCGATATTAGTAGGTTTGATGTGCTTTTGTGTTTATTTTACAGGATTTCAGGGTTGACATTAATTTTGGGCAAAATATGCAGAAGTTGCTTATTTTGAGGATCTACAAGACTTTTTACGAGCCGTAGAATATTCTATGGGTCATGAAGGAGGTTTCGTGTGAAATTCCAATGAAGGGTAGATTTTTGAAGTTTGGTCTACGAACATGCAGATAAGTCATGAAACACTTTATGAGTTGTAGATCAAGTCTTGTACCCTTAGGATCAGAGAAGAAGGACTTTCTGAAGTTTCATCAGACAAAACTCCCTATGGGTTGTAGAACCTTTTATGGGCCGTAGAAGGGTATTATAGAAACCAAGTCCAAAATTGAAGAAGCAAAATACGGAAGTCCGACTATGTGTCATAAATCTCTTTATGACCGTAATGCACCTAGTGACGCATGCTAAACCAGTTATCCTATTTTGTTTTGGATTCGTATATTAAACATTATAAATAGGTTTTAAAGTTATTTTTCTTATAGAGTCAGCAAGTGTAGAGTAAGATACCATAGAGAAAAATGTTGGTGAGTTTAAGAAATACTTGTACACTTTAATTTCATCTTCTAATTATAATCTTATGGTTCTCATTGAGGCTTGGATTTTCTTGTGCTTAATTCAATTGTATAACTGTTTATTATATTATTCAAATTCATAAATCTTTCATCTACACAAACCATGAGTAGGTTAATCCACAACTAGGTTTATGGGAATCATGAAGAACTAACAAGGTAAAATCGGATAATTTGCAATTCTTGAAAAGTGTGCATGCATGTATTAATTAGTTCTCTTTGTTTTGCGTATTTTCTCGTGGTGGATAATGTGATGTCAAAATACAACACATTTGATGCTTAAAACTTAGGGTTTTGTGTGTTCTCAATGTTAAATTTATGGTTTTTATGTATTTTTGTGCTTAGTTTTCCTAGGACAGCAAGTTGGCATGGTTTTGGAGCAAATTGCAGACTTTTCTGGTTGTTGAAGGTTTACGGGACTCTCTACGAGTTGTAGAGGATTCCACGAGTCATAGAGTGAGTTTTGTGAAGATTTCTGGTAAATTTTAAAGATTCGATGTTCAGCCAGATGAGACCTCTTTACGAGTCGTAGATCACTCTACTAGTCGTATAGAGTGGTTTCGTGAAGAATTTTAGTGAGATCCATTGAAGAAACAATTGATACAGATGAAGATTATGCGAGCGAAATACAACTCGTGAATCAGTCTATGACTCATAAAGTGGATCCGTAGCAGTGAAGTCCAAGATCTCAAGAGCTGAACACGAGACTCCGATTATGACTTGTAAATCAGTTTACGAGTCATAAAGGCCCGTCGTATAAAGTCGCCGACCAATTTTTCTAGTTTTTTAGGACTTGTTTGCAAATATTATAAATAGTAACTTTTAGATCATTACTCACAAAGTATAGTAGAGAGGACGTCATTAGAGAGTATTTTTAGGGTTTTGCACTTGAAGACAAAATATTAGAGTGGAGAATACACTTGTGGATTCATTATGTCTTTTAATCTTGTGATTCTCAATACAATTTGGATTTTCTTGTTCTTCAATCCAATTGGATAATTGATTAATTATGTTTTCTCAATTCATGATTTCTTCATCTACCTATAGCATGAGTAGCTAAAAATCCACGACTTGGGGTTATGGGAACCACGAAGCCCTAATCAAATACACCCAGATAATTTGCAATTCTTGGAGGGTATTTACATGTATTAATCAATTCTCTTTGTTCTGCACATTTTCTAGTTGTGGCCAACATTAGAACTTGTCTAGTCTTACTTCCTGATCCAAGTGGTAATGAATAGGAAAAGAGATTGATTAACAGAATTCGATGATTTATTCTCATCTAATCAACTGAACTAGACCAAAGGGAGGTTGACTGCGACTAATGGTAATGGTTAGTAGTGCATACTATCGAGATAGGCCAAGTCACATAGTGAAATTCGCCTCTCACCTTTGATTAAAGGTCTTGGTGAACTTAAATTACCGTCCTGCATGCTATACTCTAGTCGAGAATTAGGTTATCCAAGAATATTGAGTTTGTGAATCATGGGGAACACAATTCTCAAGTTGTTCTCCATTATTGATTGTCTCTTATATTAGTTAATTCAGTTTAATTTCTTATCAATTATTGCAATCCCCCCCCCCCTCTTTGGGAAATTAAGTTAGTTAATACTTGAATTGTTTATTAGTGAATCAATTTGGAAGTCTCCATATTCTCTGTGTGACTTGACCCTAACCTTTGTTAGGTTTTATATTTGACAATGACCGTTATATTTGACAATGACCGTTTTATCCCAAAAAAAAGTGTAACTTGGGCGTGATCAAATATTATGGAACCGTTGGCAGGGAATAGAGCTAGACTTTGACTGAATTCATTAGTAATTGTAATTCAAGTGTTAATTTCTTAGTTCCCTTGTATTTTACTTTTGTTTTTGTTTTATTTCTTTGCAGCGTATACTAGGTAGTATATGCCCAACACTAGGAGTCAAGGTAATTCCTTAACTCCACTTGATCCAGAGATCCAACTTCCAGCTCAAATACTTGGAATAATTTTACCACTTCTACTAGGAGTAGCCTTTTTTGTGCTAGTTGAATGTAAAGTAATGGCCTTTGTGGCCTTTATATCCACTTGTAATTTGGTATCTATACAAAAGACTAGAAGGGAAGCCCTGCTTTTTAAGACAAAAGCTCCAAGCCGAGTGAAAATGCAACAAAGGCTTGACTCTCATAGGGAATTGGAATTTCTCTCAAAAAGGAGACCTCCTTAGTGGGAAAAAATCGGGCTCTGTGCGAAAAAGTCCAAATGATTGCTAAGAGCGTCCGATAATATTCTTCTTTTTTGTTTTGCTATAGAAGGAGTTCCCTTCTCGTTCCATCGTTCCCTCCATCAAACTTGTATAAGTAGTAAAGAAGTGTAGACATTTTCATTGGTTGTTGACCTACAGAAAATATGGGATAAAAAAAGATGCACAAACAAAACTAAAAACAACGAATTTCTCAAGAGCAATATCAACTACAAGAAGAATGGCCCAATAGAATGTCAACATCGCGGGTAATGCAGCCTTGAATTAGAATGTTAATGATGATAATCAGAATGACAACCCACCTTCTTTTGAGAATATTCTACAGCCTAGGGATTTCATTGACAATGCTTACCGATGGAAGCAAATAGGTTGAACCCTATGGCTATGGATGTGACGGAGGCTATTGTGTTGCCACCACTATCGGCTGACACAAAGTTCATTGTTTCTAATGGGTTACTTCAAATGATGCAAAATCATGGACTATTTGCAGGCCTACCATCAGAGGATCCATATAGTCATTTGCACAATGTGGCATTTGTTTGCAAGAGTGTGATGCGGACCCAAAATCTATCTGTGGATTCTATGAGACTTCATGTTTTTCCATTATCTTTTACGAGCAATGCTACATTATGGCTATCTGAGCTCCCATAGAGTTCAATCACTAGTTGGGCAGATTTCTAGAAGACCTTTTTGGAAAGGTACTTCCCTAGATCGAAGAAGCTCAAGTTAAAGGATCAAATCAACATTAAGTTATTATTTCTACTAAATATATTAAAAAATGATTGAACATTTTATACATAAAATTTTGGACGAAATCAATATTAAGAAATAAATAAAAATTTGAGGAAAGTGCATCAATATTGTAAACATGAGAGGCTAATGGTGATTCACGTAGACACTCGAAGATAACCTTGTGGTTTAACACAAAGCTAAGGGATTGTTTTGATCTTTTTCTTGCTCTTGTGACTAAAATTTGTTTCTTGTTAATCAGAGGTTTATCCTTCTTATATTTTACCTTTTTTGTATTTGACTTCGTTTGTCAATTTCATTGTTGGATTTATTACTTTATCCATTAAATAATTACAAAAAATATCATATGTAAGCAAGTGATTGTGTTAGTCACCCAAGGTTTGATAAGTTTGAAGTTATGATTTCCAAAAATTGAAAGTTTTAATTTTTAGTTTAATATATTTTTTCTATGAGCTCATATTTTAAGTAACAATGATAACCAAACTGTATTTGAAAAATAAAAATAAAAATATTATGCGATTAATTAAAAGTTGAATAAATATAACTTATAAATATATTTTTGTAAAAATAAGTATAACTATACTTTATAATAAAATAGAAAGATGAATATAAATATAAATAACTATTGTAAAATGAATTACTCATTTTTTGCAAGTTATAAATATAACTTTTATGTTGGAAATAAAATAAAATAGTTAAAATAATAATACATAGTTGGAGTCAATTGAAAGTATTAAATATGTTAAAATCTATATTAACATTATACATATGTATCACAATCATTAACACATCATTTACATCATGAGTAAAATTTGTTGGGAATTTGATTAGTTATTTGAGGTAATTTTAAGAGAGGAAAATATCTGGACAAATTGCATATTTCTTTTTATTTAAACTTTATATCTTAATTTCATCGTGCTATTCTCTCTACAAGCAGTTAAACAAGACTGTCAATTGTGTGAACAATATTTTCAATTTTTATCTTAGCTAAACTTTTTTTAAAAAATTATTTCAAAATCTTATAAAAAATTCTATCATTTTTCTGTAATATATGAAAATTAATAATATTTAATTTAATTTATCATTAAAGATATGTGAAATATAAATATTAAAATTTTTACATGAAAATCAGCTAAATAGATTTTTTTTTAATCAAAAGGTTACTAAAAAATTTTCTGTCTCTTCTAGAATCTAATCTAATAATCGTCTAATCAAAAGATCATCTGTCAACAAAGGTCAGTTCTTGACGACGGCTAGCCCTTTACCCCTCTCAAATATTAAAAATTTTCATGAATGAAGTGTAGACAGTGAAATTTTATTGATCAATTCATATTAAATGTGGATTAAATTTTAAATTCATGATACATTGACTAAGCCAAATTATTAGTTAATGAGGTTGGATTAATATTTACGTTAAAATTTTATGACTTAAATAAAATTCAAATTATATTTGAGTCAGTCCATTAAGTTAACAAGACAAGTCCAACTCATGTTCTTCAAGCCCAAGGTCTTCTAAAATTAATTGAAGATCAAAATTCCCCTAAAACCCTAACTTACAACTATATGAATGGGTCTTCATAAGACAAAGAGGAAAAAAAGGAACAAGAGGAACAAGAAGAAGAGAAATACATAGAAAAGTTCTGCTCTTCAGTGGTGATCCTTAAGTCTTTGGCATACAAATGATTTTTGTCTCCTAGTTGTAAGCCGCAAATTCTCATATTTCTGCGACTGTGATTAAAGTTTGGCTCCACATTTGTAGTGAAGTTTAAACAAGTATTTGTTCGATTCAAGAACAAAGCAAAGCTCTTGAGTTGATGATCATGAGGAGAAGAATCGGAGGATTACATCTTTTTTTTAATTCTTTTTTTTATAAAGATTGTAACCTTCACACAAATTTTTGAAATACAAATATTGTTGTTTGCCTCCACTTTTCTTGTCTTGATTTGCTATTTTTCAGGAATGAAATTTAGTCGCTTACAAATTGACACGCACAGTGGGACCAAATCTGTCCTTCATCTCTTCTCTTATAAATCAAATCTGAAGTTACGAAACTACGAGTACTTCAAGCCTCATTTTAGAGTTTCATCAAGTCTACACTTCAACAAGCCTTGAAGCAGGGGACATTTATAGACATTAAAATTTTGTAAGACTCTACAAAAAGAGTCCTATTTCAATCAGGTTTCTTGGAGGCTACTCAACCCTAAATCATAATTCATGCCCATATAAAGGGTATTATATTCCCTTGAAAAGACATCTCAAATATCTTAGAGATCACAATATGGCCTAAGGAGGTCAAAATCATCCTACGTTAGAGAAATACACCACTAACGGCCCTTGAATCATGGAGAAATCTTATGAGAGAAGAATCAAGGGAGAGACAGATTTGTACTCACATGCTTATCAATGAAATCATGTTTCTTTATATTTTATTTGAGATTGTAATTTATCTTTCTATTACTTTTAAAATTTATTGTAAACAAAATCATGTTTCTTTATATTTTATTTGTGATTGTAATTTATCTTTCTATCACTTTTAAAAAATTTTGTAAACAAATTGGCATGCCCAGTGGGTCGATCTTTACCTCTCATCTCTTCTCTTCAAAAAACATTCAAGAACACCGAGACGACTTCCAAAAAAGTTAACTCAAAATTCGCATCCATAAAATTTTGATCTCTTTAAAGCCACAAAAAATTATCAATACGACCACAATGAACATTGACTTTGAATTTGACTTTTTTGAGGATATTGACTCCACATATGACTTGAAAATTTCCATGGAGATTGTGGTCCAAGTTAGAAGGAGTAAAGCTGAAATCTTGGGACAACAAGTGCTTCAAGAATTGTCTAAATCATCTCATGTTTGTTATTTGTCTTCTCCAAAAGAGGAAATACCCTCTCTGTATGTACTAGAACAAGGAAAGATATAGCTGAGGTAGTAGAAAGAACTTTGGATCAACTAAGGCTGTCACAAGAATGATGTTGTCACTCTAATAATTCCTCCATGCATGAAGATGATGATGTCTTAAGCGCTAGTCTGCTATGATTTTCTCTCATATTACTTCTCAATCCAAGTTTATTATAGTGATATTCCGTACTATTATTCATCCTCTACGATGGCTGTGCATACGATGGTAATTGAAACTTTCACCATAGAAGAATAACTTACGAATTTGACGAAAGCGGTTGAAGGCCTGCCGAAGTACATCAAAAGTCAAGACACCCAAATTACCAAGTTGACAAATATGATAAAGAATATGAAGGAGGGAGAATTCACTCATTTATGTATAGAGCTTCATAAAATGCAAAAGAAAAGAGAGTTTTTCACAGAACAAGAAACAACGGTCAAGGAGTTTCAAGTGTCTGTTGAAGGCTTAATTCCCGTTGACCAATTGAGAAACTTCATCATGGAGACTATCAAAGATAAGTCAGAGTCCATGTCTAAATCTCTACTCACATATGCAAAGCCTTATTCTCAAAGAATTGATGACCTAAAGATACATGCCGGCTATCAACATCCTAAGTTGCAGTAATTTAATGGAGAGGGAAATCCGAAACATGTAGCACACTTTGTAGAAACTTGCAATAATGTTGGAATATATGATGATAATCTTGTTAAGCAGTTTATTTGATCATTCATAGGTATTGCTTTCGACTGGTATATAGATCTTGAACCTGGATCCATTGATATATGGGAGCAGATGGAGCAACAATTTCTTAAGCATTTTTATAAAACGAAATGTGTCATAAGCATGATAGAGCTTACAAATGCCCGCCAAAGGAATAATGAGCAAGTCATTGACTTCATTAATCGTTAGATGAGCTTAAGCCTTAACTGCAAAGATCGCCTTAGTGAAACTTTTGGGATCGAAATATTCATCGAAGGTATGCATTGGGATCTTTGCTACATAATGCAAGGCATAAAACCTAAAACATTTAAAGAACTAGAAACTCGTGCTCATGATATGTAATTGAGTATCAGCGTAGATAGAGATCAAGGGTTACTCTAATTTGAGTCTCACAAAGGAAATGTACATGACATTGAGGATGAGGACAACCTTTCATCCATAACTGAAATTAAAGAGTCTATGTAGGTAGAAATGTTCCTCGATGCATGAGCATAAAATGCATGTCATGAAGATCACCAAATTCGAGCAAAGTCTTCAAGTCAAATGCTTCTCGACGCAAGCATAAAATGCATATCATGAAGCTCACCAAATTCGAGCAAAGTCTTCAAGTCAAATGCTCCTCGATGTATAAGCATAAAATGCATGTCATAAAGATTATCAAATTCCAGCTGTCTTCAAGTTGTGATGCTCTGACAATTCGAGAAAAGTTTGACAAATTTGAACGATGTCTCCATATTATGAAGTTCTTACAATTCAACAAAAATCTACAAGTTTCAAAGCTCATCAAAGCCGAGCAAATTCTTCAAACCAAATGCTCCTCGACGTACGAACTTAAAATGCATACCATGAATCTCATCAAATTTGAGCTAAGTCTTTAGTTTCGAAGATCTTCAAATTTGAGCTTAGTCTTCAAGATACAAGAGCTTCATGAGTTAAACCTTCAAGTTATTACTCTTGGTCAGCATGAGTTTAAATTTGTATGAGTTTAAACAAATTCACTAGGTTGAAAACATCAAAATAAGTGGTTTAGGCATATAAAAAAAACTCACATGTTTTGTGTTGAAGTGTAAAGTAAATATATTTATTGCTTCAAAGAATTGCAAGAGTACTCATACATTAGCAATGATAAGAAAAAAAATTGATGTGTCATCCTATACAAAGAATCTAAGTAGAAAAAAATAAAATTGGACACCAAAAGGTGACTTTCCAACTTGTTTTAAATGCCTCTATCAAGTTTGCATCATCTCTTCATCAAACATCGTCACTTCAAATATTTTATGGATCGACGTAGTCGTATAGGAGCCTCTATCTTCAGCATGGAGGCATATTTTGAAGTCTGATTTGTGAAATTGATTGCTACTAAAAACTGCCTGAAAATCGACCGAAAAAAAAGCGATGGTCTGTGTCATTCAAAAAAGTGACTGACAGCGTCGCTTTCTTATTTTTCATTTTTTAAAAAATATTTTAATTCAGAAAAGCGACGGACTTCAACTATAAGTCCGTAGCTTTTTTTCGCAAAATTTTTTGGCAAATTTTATTTATTTTTAATATATTTTATAAATTGCGATGGACACAGTGACGTAGTCCATCGCTTATTTTTTTTAAAGTTAAACCTTTAAATATTTTTACGGTCTGAATTTTAATAAATAAATAACAAATTTTTAAAAAAGATTTGCAACGGATAAAATGGTATTGTCCATCGGTTTTTTATTTTCTAAAAAATAAGTTATTAATCAAATAAAAATAATTAAATTTTAAAATGGGTCGACGGACTTGGGAACGTGTTCGTCGCCCCCAAATTTGAATATTATTTGTTGACCCGTCTTTTTTACTCATTTTGTAAACCTAAAATTTTAAAATTTTTCCCAACCCTCCCTCGTCTGTTCCACTCACTGCCTGTTTTCAGGCCGCCGCCGTCGCCTCCTCCACTTCGCCGACAGCAAGGACTCCGCCTGCAGCAAGGTCCACACCTGCAGCAGTCCCGACATCATCCGAAGGTAAGCTGCCTCTCTCTCTCTCCTCTTTTTTTCTCCT
>JAABOM020000075.1:11778542-11825357 GCA_011800125.2 Solanum clarkiae
TTTTGAAGAATTTTTTATTTCTTTAATATATGTCTAATAAGTAACCTCCAAGTTTACCATAACATGTGCCTTTTGATTTAGTAAATTAAAAATTTACTATTACATGAGTAAATTTTAAATTTATTACTTAAGGTATAATTTTCATATTTATTTCTTCTCAACTACTCTATCTCTCTTCTAGAGATGAATCGTGATCCTATCACAATAAAGTTCACATTCATATTACGAAGTTTTATTGAATATTATCACATTCATTTCAGAGAACGGATCTGTATCTGTAGCACATATAAAAAAGTTTTTCATTCTTCAAGAATGGAATACAATTATCATAGCATATCAATTTATGATTGCTTAGTACCTCATTCCATGTTCACGTGCATTATTCAATTACTTGTCTTTTTTAAGACATATTATGAATTGCTACCACATTCACTTCAAGGAAAGGAGCATTTTTATGGAATATATTTTATGACTTTTCAGTTTTCACCAAAAACATATTATTTTGCTTTAATCATTATTATATCATTAATATAGTGTATTGAGACTTGAAACCGGTATCTTATCCATATTACAAAGGCGTTTTACACTATAAATTGGTGGCGCTGAACCCAACATCTTATTATCATGCTTTTGAATGTATGACCATCTTCAAGTGATCATATATTTCTTTTAGGTTTTTTCACAAAACAAGTGAATCCTTGACTTTGAGATATTCAATTTTAAAAATTTCATCAAGATGATGATGCAAGAATATCATAGCTTTTGCACAGTCTTATTTTGCTGCTTTATTTTCATCTTTAATGATGTCTCCAAGACATCTAGCATCCAACACCCATGAAGGATAGTTCTTGCCCAAATTATGAAAGGCAACTAACTCAAGTTTTTGAAAGTTAGTCATATCAATAAAGATAAAATAAATAAATAATTGATATCTTAGCCTTGAAACTTAACCTTCACTTTTTAAGATGGAAGAGTCTCGTGTCGATAATGTGTTATGAAATTATAAAATAATAATAAGAAGAAAGTAGAGGCAAGAGAGACGATTTCTTATTCCTATGGAAGAATATTCACATGTATTTTACAATGAAGGAAAACCTTATATTTATACGAAAAACTGACTGACTTGGTCTCCAAGTAAGAAACTGACTTGATCTCCAAGTAGGATTCCTAACTCTTAAAGAAATCTGTATAATAGACACTCATTGTAGATAAAATATGTTTATAACAAAAATGAACTCTTCAAATGTAAATAAAGTAAGACTATTTGGAGTTTAAACATTAAGCCCCTAAGTTATGTTGTATACAATAGAAGACTACACTTAAAGTGTATGTAAGTCATAATATATCACATAAATTATATTAGAGAGAACATAATAATACAAAGAATGTCTATTTTTGTAAACTTTTTTTGTATTAATAATTTGTGATGGTTTCAAATGTATCTTCGTTTTAAATGATTTTTTCTTTTTCTAATATTTACGCTCATTTGTACTCGAAAAATAATTAATTTAACCCTTTTTTTTAAAAGAAAATGGGATTCTAATAGTGGCACAACAAAAATTATCAAATCCATCAAAAGAAAATAATTTCATTAAATGTACCAAAAATTAGAAGACAAGGGTGCTTTTGACAGCAAAAGCAAGCGAAGGATAAAATTGAGCTATTTTTTCGAGGCCAATTTTGCCCCTTTTTAGCCATGCTGGATTGCCATGTAAAGGAAAAATGACTTATATGGACATCCATTAGTTAAGAAGGCATTTGTGGTCTAAAAATAAGCAGGAAGGTAATTTTGATTCCAAAACAAAATGAAGGATAAATGTGAGCTATTTAGCATAACTCATAATTTCTTTTTATGCTTTTTATTAAAAGATATAACTAGATATATACTACCAATAGCAATTTTCAGTTTTCCTCCAAAGCTTAACCTTTCGTAAATAGCCTGGTATATACGAGCTATTCCCATAGAATTAGCATTTTATAATTTATGTTTATTTATATTACACGTAAGAGAAAGAAGCTAGGATGCTTGTGAAATAGTACTGATTAATTACTCGGACATGAATTGCATTATAATAATAGTAGTGATAATTTAGTATTATTAGTGCCACCAAATAAATTATTATTTTTCCATTATCATTACACGTGCATATATTGTTAGAAATGTGACTGAGAGTGTTACTATTAAGACGATTTTTTTAGTAGTTGGATAGGAGGTGATTGTAGGGGTTGAATGAGTAGCAATGCAGTGAGCATTTAAGGGACAAAGTACGCGGGATTAGGGAGTTTAAATGTTCGATTGCCTATATATTCTCCTTGAATATCACTCCATTGGTCTCCTATGTTGCCCCATACACTGTACCCCTCTTTTACCAACTTTTTCTTATCTCTGATTTATAAAGAACTGCACTCATTCCTTTGTACTCCTAACTCCTGCAAAAACAAGACGAATATATATAATTTTCCGAAGAACAAGAGGAATATTAATTTATAAGGTATAGTGCTACCTTAAATGATACGTTCATAGGCAAGAAATCCCTGATTGTGTAGATTGTAAAGGGTGGTTTGTCCGAATGTTGCTTCACTTCTACCAGTGACGAAGAATACTTTAAATCCACTTTTAATCAACTTGTTATACAATCTCAGTACAGCTGGAATTGCTGGGCAGAATCCTTTTAATGCCCATTCCTTAAACCCCTTCGGATCGTATGGATCGCCCCTACATAAGGTCGCTTAGTTAAGACTAGGTAGCTGGAATCGATCAACAAGATGCATAATCATGGTTAATACAATATATATTAGAAATTATTTTTAGATTAGACATGCCCCCTATATCTATAATATGTTCAAATGGTAACCAAAAAAGAAGGAATAGATGTACCCAAATCGTTTTCCTTGGTAATAGAAGAGATTAGAAAAGCAAGTGTCATCGACATCGAAGATCCAAGCATCAAAGCCATCATTATATAGAATAACACCATCATTTACATAATCCACAACTTCATCTATTATTACATCAATATCGCGTTCATATTGACCCAGCATCATATAACTTTCAACGTAACGCAGGCACTGATTCAGAACAATACGCCATGCACGTATGTTGTTAGTCTCCACGCCCAATCTCCAGCTCAAGCCATAGCTGTCCTCCGGCAGCTGTGACTTCCTTATCAACATCGATTGAGCACTACCTGCTATTGCTGTTAATTTTGAGCACAGGACCTCAAGAAAAAGCATCACTAATTCCCTTATTTTTTTCATCGTCACCCAGATCAATCACTCCCCTGTATATCTTTAAATTTGAAAAGAATGCAATTTTTAAATCAGTCACGCCATTCATGTGTATCAGGATATTGATTTTTGTATATCTTAATATACAAAGGGACTAGGAGAGAACTGTGTGGAAAGTGTAAGGAATGGAAAAAGCCTTTACCTTTCGTGGAAGGTCATTACAAGGAATAACGTTTGCGTAGGGCAGGGGAAGTCATCGGATGTCGTCTTCTTCGAAGAAATCATGCAACAATTTATTTTCTGTGACCAAGTTAACATATTTCTCCTATAATACGGGAAATTATTGACAATAGGGATATTTTTTAGGTTAAATTATTAAATAAGAGCATTTTTATTCAATTTGTCATAGTTTAATTTCTTTTTCATAATTTAATAATCCAATAACCAATTGTTGGAAGAAACAAATTCGTAACTAATATGATTTCTCTAATACTACATAACACATTACTTTTTCCACGTTGGAGTAATAAATGATTTATACAAGGTGCACATTTAGATTGAAGTTACAAAGGCAAAAGCGAATGTCACTTCCATATATTCTCAATTAAACGATAAGACAAATCCCGTGTAGACGCTACACTCTGAGTTTGAACTATTATATTTCTTTGTCATAATTAGAATTTTGAAAGCAAAATAAAATAAAATAAAATAATAAATAATAATAATAATTAAAAAAAAAATTGTAGTACTTGCTATATCAGTCAATTACATTATTGGAAATGAGAGCAACGCCATTCTTTTACGCTTTGTTTGGCTGATTATAATTTATTGTTTCATAATGTATCGTATTATATTATATTGTGTTGTGTTGTATTGTATCATACTGTATTGTTTAAATGAATACAATATTGGAAAGATTGTATTGTTCCTCATCGTAGCATAATGTGACATACCTGTAATTTGAATGATAAACCTACAAGAAATTATAAAGTATGATGATAGGATCGGGGTTAGAAAGATCACAAATAGAGAATTGAGTATTAAAATGCTTAAGAAAAAATCAAAAAAAAGTAACAAAAACTAATTAAAGATGTGGGAAATTCGAACGAAAGATCCAAGAATTTTCAAAGATTTGATGTTCCAAGGCCTTGATAAGGTCCATCCAACAACATATAGATTTATGGAAAAAATCTAACCCCTTTTCTAGAGAAAACCAATCAAAACAATAGATTTGGATCTTGATAGCTTTATGTGTAACTAAAGACAATAATTAGTATGTAAACTAATCACCTTTTAAAAAATACCAAGAAGAAAGATATCACAACAAGAAATTACGTTATACTTCAAACTGTGAACAAGTAAAGTTTTAAAGATAAATTCTCAAAGAACAAGTCACAAAGGTTCACGAGAATTCTCTCAAATGTTATTAATATCGATTTAATTGTTTCTAATGAATGAAAAAGGACTCCTATATATAGGATAAGATCCTTGGATGTCCAAGGCTTCTTAGGTTATGCTAAACGAGCAGCCAAAACCTAGAAAGAAAATTACAAGGTTAAATTCTACTCTAGAAAGGAAGTAACGTAACCTAACTAGGAATAAATTTAGTAGTTCTAGGAAAGTATTAAATTTTACTAGGAAAATCATAAATAGAACAAGAAAAACATTAATAACCTATATATAAATGAGAAAACAAGGTAAAATCCAACTAGAAAAAGCTTCTTGACAATCTTGAAAAGTTTGACTAGTCTTCTTTCCAAACTTGGGAAGAAAACAGCTTCTGTTGTGGCTGATTCTTGGACTCTTCTTTACCTTATTTGCATGAAATTGGATCCTAAAATTCTCCCTATTGGACTTGAATTTGTGCGACTAAATAGTTTTGACATTTTGACAATTCATCTTCCTTAGGCTTTAACTCTTCTTCCCCAACAAGACACTTTTGGATCTGCAATTGAAGCCCATTGAGCCTATCATTGAACTCCTTGATTTTAAATCTTATTGTGGGACTCCTTTGATCTTCTAAAACTTCATTTTTTCAATCCTTGTCCTTTAATGGTGTAGAACTTCGTATGATGCTATCATTCCCTTTTTTCTTGAAGAGAATTGTTTCTCAAATTCAAGTCTACAACAAAATGGGAAAGATCATAAATATTAAAAATAGCATGAACTTGGAACTCACCAGGAAGATCAAATTTATAAGTATTTGTCTCCAAGTTTTTCAAGAACTTTGTATGGACCACTTCCTCTAGGATCTAGCTTGTTTTTTCTTTCGGAAGGAAATCTTTCCTTTCTTATATATACCCAAACCAAGTCCTAGGTTTAGACACAACATATTTTCTTTATTCTTTCGCAATGCAACTTCCTTATTTTTCTTTTCAATTATAAGTCTTGTTTGTTCATGAATCTTCTTCATCATATCGGCCTTCTATTTACCATCAAGATTAAAAAAATCACAAGTAGTCAAAGATAGTAAATCAACAGGAATAAGGGCGTAGAATCCATACAGTAGATGAATGAAAGGTCATATTATAAGCATTTGTCTCCAAGTTTTTCAAGGACTTTGTATGGACCACTTCCTCTAGGATCTAGCTTGTTCTTTCTTTCGGAACGAAATCTTTCCTTTGTTATATATACCCAAACCAAGTCCTAGGTTTAGACACAACATATTTTCTTTATTCTTTCACAATGCAACTTCCTTATTTTTCTTTTCAATTATAAGTCTTGTTTGTTCATAAATCTTCTTCATCATATCAGCCTTCTATTTACCATCAAGATTAAAAAGATCACAAGTAGTCAAAGATAGTAAATCAACAGGAATAAGGGCGTAGAATCCATACAGTAGATGAATGAAAGGTCATATTATAAGCAAATTCCACAATATGTAAGCAATATTCCCAAGCAGTCGACTTTCATTTCAAAACAAGCCTCAACATTTTCCTCATAGTTCTATTAACCACTTCTATTTGCCCATCAGTTTGTGGGTGACAAGATGTAAAAAATAGGAATTTAGCCCATAACGTTTCCTAAAGAATTCTCCAAAAGTGACTTAAAATCTTTGCATTCCTATCAATAACAATAGTTCAAGGTATTCCGTGAAATTAACCACTTCTTTTACATATAAGTTAGCTAAATGAGATGCATCTTTAGTCCTTTTACATAGAATAAAGTGAGCCATGTTAGAAATTCTGTCTACTACCATAAATATACTATCCTTACCATATTTAGTCCTTGGCAGCCCCAATATATAATCCATAGAAATATTAATCCAATGAAAATTACAAACAAATAAAGGAGAATAAAGACCATGCAGCAATGTTCTAGACTTTACTTGATTACATTCAAGACAATGAGAACATACTTTTTCAATATCTTTTCTCATACTAGTCCAATAAAAATGTTCAAAAAGTATTTCCAGAGTTTTTAGGTATACCAAAATATTCCATTAGCCCTCCACAATGTGTTTCCCTAACAAATAGTTCATGCATAGAGCAATTATGAACAGTAAACTTATTTTCCTTAAATAAAAATTTATTTTGAAGATTAAATTTCACAAAAGCACCCAACTTGCATTTACAAAAATTTTTACCAAAATGAGAATTATTAACATATAGTAACTTGATTTGGTCAAAACCCAACAACTTTGAAGTAAGAGTAGAGATAAAAAATACCTTCTTGAGAGCGCATCAGTAACCATATTCTCCTTTCCTTATTTGTAGACAATAACATAAGGAAAGGTTTTAATGAACTCCATCCATTTAGTATGTCTGCGACTAAATTTACCTTGGCTCTTCAAGTATTTCAATGACTCTGATTATTCTTGACCACGAATTCTCGAGGCTAGTAGTGCGGCCATGTAGCTAATGCCCTTACCAAGACATATAGATCCTTATCATATGCTCTACTTAGCTTTATGCTGTAGTAGGCAATTCTCTTGGAGTCTTGCATCAAAATATCACATATTTCCTTAGCAGAGACATCACACTCAATATCAAAAGACTTAGAAAAATCAAATAATTGCAAAATTGGAGCAGAACACAATTTATCCTTCAGCAAGTTAAATGCATTACTTTTTTCCTTTCCCCATGTAAAGACCTTATCTTTCTTAATAATTTCAGTTAACGGAGAAACAATAGGGCTAAAGTCTTCAAAAACCTACTATAAAAACTAGCAACTCCATGAAAACTCCTAATTTCAGTTACATTGTTACGACTAGGCCATTCTTTAATTGTTTTGATTTTATTACCATCTACTTCAACTCCCTTAGAACTGACCACAAAATCTAAGAAAATCACAAGATACACACATAAAGTACACATTTCGAGATCAGCAAATAAGAAGTGATTTTTAAGGACTTTAAAAACTTTTTTAGGTGCTCTAGTTATTTTGTGAGATTTTGAGAAAAGATCAAGATGTCATCAAAATACACAACAATGAATTTTCCACAGAAATATGTAAAAACATAATTCATTGGTCTTATGAAAGTGTTGGTTCATTTGTTATGCAAAAGGACATAACTAACTACTCATAAAGTACATATTTGGTCTTAACAATAGTTTTTCATTTATCTCAAAAATTCATATAAATATAATGGTAACCATACTTTAGATCAATTTTAGAAAAGATTTCCGATCAATATTGTTGATCCAACATATTCTCAAGACTAGGGATAGGATGATGATACTTTATCATTATCTTGTTGATGGCTCTACAATCTACACAAATCCTTCATGTTCCACCCTTTTTAGGTACCGATAGGAAAGAAACAGGACATTGACTCATTCTCTCTCGATCAAAACCTTTTTCAAGTAATTCTTCAATTTGAATTTGTAATTCTTTGGTCTCTTTAGTATTATTCCTATAGGTAGGACTATTAGGTAGTTGAGATCCAAGCAAAAAGTCTATTTGGTGCTCAAGCCTCTCAATGGTGGCAATCCCTTTGGAGTATCATCAGGAACAATATCTGCAAAATTCTGCAAAAGATAATAAACACTATTTGAAAAATAAGGAGTTGTTCCAAAGAACTATTTGGCAAAGAAGGAGTTAGTTGTTCAAAATTAATAAATAATTCTTTTTAAGTAAGTAATATTATGGGCAACACTTGTTTTCAAGCATTCAAATACTCTTTCGCTTTTATATGAACACTCTTCTTTTTCTTTCCCTTAGTCTCTCTTCTCTCACCAAATTATTTTGTTTTTTCTCCCAAACCCTCTTTTACCTCCTACTTAAATGTCTTTCCTCTCTCTCTTGGCCATCTCCCTTTTTTTCTATCTCTTGGACCTTTTCTTTTACTTCATGCTCACTTTTCATCTCTCACCTTTACTTTCCTATTGTTTCCCTCAGTCATTTTTGTTCTTCATATACTTGAGAAGGAGATAATTGTGCAAGATTAAATTTCATACCATTATTTAGAAGAGTATACCCATTCTCTCTACCATGATTAATAGTATCACTATCAGATTGCAATGTCTCCAAATAAAACATGACATGCTTGCATTGGAACAATATCACAAAGAATTTAATCTTCGTGTCTGCCAACATTGAATAAAATCATGCATTGTTTGTTTAATTTACCTCTCTACAATCATTTAACAATTGGAGCCTATATGGGGTAGAGTGTTTCATGCATGTAATTCCTAGCTTATCTACCAAATATGAACTCACCACATTTTCACCACTTCCCCCATCAATAATCTAGAGTAACTCTTTCCCTTTATCCTACATCTAGTATGGAACAAATTCTCCCTTTATCCTTCATGACTACTACCCAAACTGATAGTCATAATTCTCCTAACTACTCTAACTATACCATCATTAGGTAGTCCGAAATCATCTTTCTCACTTACACCTCCTCCTCCTCCTTCTTCCTTCTCACTTTTTTCACTCTCATATTCTCCATTCTCTCAAAGTATGATGTTTCTTCTACTTAGAAATTCATGAATCATATGACCCCTCCTCCAATGACATTTGTGATATTGAATAGAACTAGAAGGTTTAGAAGATCTAGGATTGAAGGTTTTACCTCCCTCTTCAACATTAGATTTACCTCTATCTTCTTAAGGTTTAGAAGGAGATTTCTCTCTTGATTTGACCATGGTTTCTTCGAGATGGTGTTTGGCTAACTTATCCATGAGTTATGTTGCTGGTTTTTCTTAATTTATTTTTCTACTTTAATATTCAAATCAACCAACTCATCTAAAGTTATATACGGTTGTATTTCTACTACATTAGCTATTTCAGTATTTAAAGCATTTAAAAATCTAGTCATTGTAGCTTCTTCTTCCTTCACACAATTAGATTAGATCATAGCCATACCCATACTTTTGAAAATATTAATCCACTGGCATGTAATCTTACCTCAAGTATTGAATGCAAGATTGTAGATCTCTGTGAAAGTATTACGACACAAATATCTTCCTCATTACCCTCTTCATCTCTTGCCAAGTAGCGATAGGTGGTAGCTTATCTTGCAATCTATATCTAGAAAGCTTTATCTACCAAGAAACAACATAATTATAATGACCATCCAAGTTATTTTATCTTCTCCTCACTCTTTTTAACATTTAGAGCTTTCTTGTAGTGACCTTAAACCATTCATAAATTTTTAGCACTGATAGTTTAGTTTCCTATTCGTTTATTTGGTTTTTATATCAGTTTACGTGTTTTGGAGCTCTTGTAGTTGGAACAATTGACGTCGATCAAAAATCAAGGAAGGTATCCTCTAACATAATCTTGACAGTTTCATTAGGTGTAGAATAGTCAAATTGGTCTAGGAGCATGGTCAGCTCTAATATCGACTCTCGGTGTGAGTTTGTACTGCCTTTTACATTTTTTGGCCTTTAAAATCAACCAACGGCTAACTTTGATCAACATTATTGGAAAACACACTTGGATCGAAATTATGATAGAATGGTAAGATTTGGAATGTTGATTTTTGTCTAGAACAACCTTTCGTTCGACTCCTGAGGATTCCAGACTCATTCCGAGCCCTTCGATGGAATTTGGCTAAAAATAGCCTTGACAGTGAGACCCATATTTAATTGTAAAGACCTCATATGGAAATTTGATTGCATAATTAAGTCTGAAACATCAATTTGGTAATGTTTCATAGCTGCTTCATTCACGAGGTCCCAGATGAATTTCGAATGCCCCGTTAGAATTCTTGGAGTTCGAGAAAAATCAGTTGAGTGCTGATTGCTAGTGTTGTTGCTTTAGTGGACCTGGCTCACTTTAGCAAATCACTATGAGGCCAAGGTTTCATATGGTTTCACTATAACAATAACCACCCTTAAAGGGGAGCTGCTTTAGTGACCCCTTAGTTAGAGTCACTATAGGAGCTCGCTATTGCGACTAGGGCCTCGTTATAGCAAAGCTCGCCACTTAAGGGTGTGTAACTTAAGCAACCATCTAGGTCATTATAGTGATACTTGAGGGGTACTTATATTCTTTTATGTCCTGTTCACAAACAACTTTTGGATAAGATTTCAAGGAGGCATAACTTAGTCTTTCGGAGCTCAAATTTGGCAATTTAAAGGCCGAACTTCAATGAAATTTTGAGAGGAATCCATTAACAGGAGGAGCAATGTCACACATAGAAAAGGAGGTCTAATAAATACCAGCAAACGCAATGTCTGAATAAAGTTTACAGGCTAGTGACAAATCAAAAGAAAGATGAGGACAATCAACACCAAAGGTTACAATGGATCCAGGTAAGGACCCTATAACTTCTCTTAATTCTGATATACTAAAAGGTGTTGAAGTGTAGGATCACTAACATACAGAAGTTGTTGATGAAGTTACTTACCATGAGGGTAATGAGATGAAAAACCCAAGACCCCCCCTCAAGGAATCCTAAAGAAAATCAAGTTTCTACCTCAGGTATTGACTCAATACTCCCTATAACCCAAAACCCCCCTCAAAGTGATAATTTGTTTATTATATATGATGTTGAAGAGGTAAGGATGGTGGGAATTAGGAGGAAACTCTTAACCTACAAGAAATGGTTCCAAAAAGGGGGATCTGTCTCATGTTTTGCTTGACAAATCCATGGATGACCTTAGAGTTGACTATAGATCCCCTGCAACCCTTATGCTTCAGTAACAACACAACAGTAGTTAGCAAGACACTCTTGAAACAACCAATAATGTTTATCTTCTACGTCCTAAGGGATGTATGACTAAAGATATGGGTTCTATATCTAGCACCAATAAACAAGCTTCTACTACTAAGAAAAATAAGTTGAGCAGAAAAAGAAGTGATGCACTAAAAATAGGAAGGAAATTTTGGAGAATCAAGGGGAACAAGTCCAAGGAATTGTTGTAACTGAACAAGTTGAACCGAATTCCATCACTAAAGCTCAGGACACGGGTCAATTGGACAAAACCCCCTGATAATCTGGCTCTTAATGTCTATCCCAAAACTGCTGCAAATATACATATTAATGATTAAGATGCTGGCATTCGTTCTGAAGATGAGGGGGAGACTAATATTTTCCAAGAGGATAATACACATGAGACTAATGAAACCTATAAGAACCTCATTAGAGACTTCAACCTCTCCAGCTCCAATGACCTTGAAGAAGAATTGCTATAGGTTACTAATAGCTAAAGTTTATAGACAAGGGGTCCTCACAAAATGAGGTTCTCTACCATAGCTGGTAACTTTAGCAAGTCATCTCTTGTGAGCATGTCTATCACCAAGTTGTTGCAATCTAAAATTCTCAATGATTAGGTCTATCATTTGGAATGTAAGGGGTACTAATACCCAAGGTGTTCGGGAAAGTCCACAAGAGAATTCCTCAATTGTCCTTGATCACTATCTTGGAACCTTTTTCTAAGAGTTCTCATCTTCAAAGCTCCAGATTATACCTCAACATGGATCATACCATCCACAATCCTAATGGTCAAATATGGATTCTTTGGGATAAGGGGATGGATTGTCAGATTCTTGATATGTCTGATCAAAACATTTCCTGTGAGCTCAAGAATGTTATATTCCACCAAAATTTTCTAGTCGCTTTTGTTTATTATAAGTGCAAGGATAGTTTGAGGAGACCTTTGTGAGGCGAAATGTTAGAACAGGCTAACACTACTTCCACTTGGTGCATTATTGGTGATTTTAATGTGATTTCTTCTCTAGAAGAGAGCTAGGAGGGATCCCTTATAACATGAACAAAAGCTTTAAATTCATAAGTATTACAGAGACTTGTGGTCTCATGGATCTTGGTTTTAGTGGGTAGAAATATACTTAGTCTAATATGAGAGGCATCTTATTCAGAATATGAAGAAACTAGACAGAGCAATGGTGAATGATAAGCGGCTAGATCTAATGCCACAAACTACCATCACTTACCTACCCTCTCTAGGATATGATCACTGTCATCTCCTTATGGAAATGGTTAACCATAATCACAATACTATGAATTATTTCAAATTTCGCAACTGCTGGACTAAACATCCTTCTTTCTTACAAAGAATTAGTAATTGTTGGAATGGGAACACTAATAGTTTTGTCAATTCCATGCACAACTATCAGATCAAGCTGAAAATATTGAGAATAACTCTCACAAATTGGTTTTGGAGTGAAGTTGGGGATATTTATGCTCAAGTTAAAGAGTTTGAGGAGAAGGTTAGATTTGCTGAGAAAGATGTTATAAATATGGAATCTGATGAAAACAAGATCAAGTTACATGCATTAAATGCTAAATACATCAAGTTCTTAAATATGGTAGCCTTTATTCTTAAACAAAATTGTCAAGTTCATTGGTTTAAGGAACGCGATGTGAATTCTAAATTCTTCCATGCTGTAATGAGAGAGAAGAGAAGAAGATTGTAGGTTCATAGGATCCAAGATGATGAGGGTGATTAGCTTGAAAGGGATGTAAATGTTGCTAACACATATTGTGATCACTTTTAGCATATTTTCATTAGAGAGCAAAAGGTTATTCAAGAAGATGTTCTTAATTGCATTCCTAGACTTATTTCTGAGGTTCAGCAAAGAACTCTCCAAGCTATGCTTACAATAGAGGAACTGAAAGATGTGATTTTTGCTTTGAATCCTAACTCTGCAGCTGGTCCTGATGGAATGAATGGCAATTTCTACCAAGCTTGCTGGAATATTATTAATAAATATCTACTTAGTGTTATTAATTCCTTCTTTTATGGTCACCCCATGTCTAAATATTTCTCCCGCACTTGTTTGGTCCTACTCCTAAAAAGTGGATCATCATAATAAAATTTCATAGTTCAAACCTATCAATCTCAGTAATTTCTCGAACAAAATCATTTCCAAACTCTAATGCCTTAGACTAGCCCCCTTTCTTCCTCATATTATTTCCCCCAATCAATCTAGCTTTTTGAAAAACAGAAACACAACTGAGAACATTATGTTGGCTTAGGGGATCATTCATTAGATTAAAAAGCCTAATGTTAGGGGAAATATGGTCATCAAGTTGATCATAGCTAAGGCATATGATAGGGTCTCCTGGTCCTTCACCTGCTTGGTCTTTAGAAGAATGGGGTTTGGAGAGGTCTTTATTGATATGGTATAGAGGATCATGTCCAACAATTGGTACTTTGTTGTTGTTAATGGATCAAGACATGGTTTCTTTCATTTTACTTGAGGTTTAAAGCAAGGAGGCCCCTTTTCACCAACCCTATTTATTTTAGGTGCTGAATTTGTTTCAAGAATCACGAATAGACTACATCTTGACACCCTATATCATGGATTCTATATGGAAAAAAGGGCCCCCTAGATTAACCACCTTAGCTTTGTAGATTATATTATTATCTTTACCTATGGAAGGAAAGCATCTTTGAACCTTATCATTAAGATCCTTTCTCAACATGAGGTTGTTTCTGGCCAAATGGTAAACAGGTCTAAAAGTCACTTCATGATTCCCTCTGATGCCTTAAGACGTACTGTGAGAAAGACATAAGAAGATCATTGTCTTTAATTAGAAACATAGTCCTATTCACATATTTGGGATTCCCTCTTTAAGTTGTAAGGCAAAGGATAGTGTATTACTCTGTTTTGGTAACTAAAGTTATTGCTAAAATCAATGGATGGCAAACCAGGATGCTTAGTTATGGAGGTAAAGCTACTTTTGTGAAATATTTCATCCAATTTATGCCCATTTATCTATTGCCAGCTACTTCTCCTCCTAATACTACCCTCAAGCAGATTCAGGTACTCACTGCTCTGTTTTTCTAGTGGTGGAAAATTAAAAAAGAAGGTACCATTGTGCTTCTTAGAAAATCTTTAGTTACCCTTATAATGAAAAAGGTATAAGGGTAAGGATCTTTTCTGATGTTGCCCCATCCTTCCAATATAAGCAATGGTTGAATTTTAGGTCTAAGGACACCTTATGGGCAAAGTTCCTAAAGGCTAATTATTGTCAAAGATCCAACCCATTAGGAAAAATGGCACCCATGCCAGTCCATTACATGGAAAAACATGATGATCAATAAGCATAAGATGGAAACTCACATTTAGTAGCATATCAACTCTAGTTCCTGTATATTTGGTGGAATAACTAGTTAGGTATTGACCCCTTGAACTATTTCAGAATAGATGATAACGGCCCAATAACTCCACAGTCTCGTCCTTCTGATTAATGGCCAATAGGACCAGTAAAAATTCATAATTTTATCTCTTCTTAGCTAGTGCAGACTATTCTTGTTTTCCAAATTTAGCACAAAGCTATCATCCCTAATTTGCTTGTTTGGAAACCTAATAGTAATGGAAAGTGTTGTTGTTCTTCTGCTTAGGACACAACAACAGAGAAGAGGAAGAAATCCCCTATTAATTCTTTTTGTTGGTATAAGTTTATCCCCTTTAAATGCTCCTTTCATCTTTGGAGAACATTAAAAGGCAAACTTCCTACTAATGAGAGGATTGTTACCTTTGGTCACGATCCAAATCAATGTTGTTGCTGTCGGATTCCTGGTCAGGACAACACTAATCATATTTTCTTCACTGATAACCTAGCCAGGCAAATATGGCACCTTTTTTTCTACTTTTGTTGGTGTTAGCAATGATTTTACTCCTTTAAGGAATCTTTTGGTAAGATGGTGGACTTCCAAATCAAAGAATAAGGCTCACAGATTTGTTCTCCACTCTACCCCAATTTTCATTTGTTAGAATCTTTGGAAAAATAGATGTATTGTTAAAAATGTGGGAAAAAGCTCTAGCTTTGCTAGAATTAAATGCCTAATCTTTAGAGACACCTTTCTCCTGCTCACATCTACTTTTCCTCATATTACATGGCCTATAAATGGAATATTTTGATCTAATCAGTGGAGATCTCCTTTCATGAGACCACAGTCACTACAATCTCAGAAGCCTCTAAAAGATATGGTTGAACTTAACACTAATGGTAATACTCTTGGTAATTCTGGAAGAATGGGAGTAGGTGGAATCCTTAGGAACAACTAAAGTGATTATATTTTTTTTACTCTTTCTTTGGGTATAGGTACCAATAACAAAGTGGAGATGGAAGCAGCTTTACCTGGCCTAACCTAGTGTTTATAGCTACTATAATAGAGTGATATTGAAAGTGGACTCAGATCTAATGGTGCGATGGATCAATAAACTCACCAATCCTCCTTGAATGATTCAAGCTGTTTTGGCCAAGATTTAGCATCTTATTATCCAGTTTCAAGACTTTAAGTGTGTTCATACTTTGAGGGAACCAAATTCATAGCTGATGCATTGTCAAAACATAGCAACACTTCCACTATTCCTTAGATATTTTTTGCGTGATAGTAGTTGACTAAAGAAGCTAGGGTACACTAACAATTAGACAAGATAGAAATGCCAAATTTTATAAAGAAATAAGTGCAGAGAGTCAAGGAACCTCCTTAGGCAATAGGTAGTTATTTTAGTTGTATAAAGGAGAGTCTCCCTAGTTTATGCTTTCCTAGGTCGATATATTGAGAGGAGTCCTCTCTTAGGTCTTCTAAGTTTCTTACTTCTACTATGGGCATTAAGTTATCCGACTTTAGTAGGTTGGAGGACTTAGGAACCATCATAAGTTGGAGGTAAGGTATAAGTCCACCTCCTTGTAATTTTGGTTGTTTTATTAATGATAAGCCCTGACGGTATTTCTCAGCCCCTAGCTCCCTCAACGGTCATTAAAATAAGAAAACGAGTGTGATATATTAAAATCTCCCAGGGTTTTGGTTGAATGCCATATTTTGGGTTCAATGATTAAAGTATTAGATGTTTTTCTTATAAATTGCTTAGGCCAAGCATGTCCTTTAGTGATTTCACATGTGAAGCTTTATTTATTTCATGTGAAACACCACGATTGTTTGGTCCAAAGTATGGTTACAATCAATTCTAGCTTACACACATCTATTAACATATTCATTCAAGTAGTGAGATCCATATGTTTAACTCCTGTTCCTGTCGACACACCCCTAACATCTCTCTTAATAGGTTGTTTAAATTGAATCTTATAATTGTTTGATAGTTAAATATTAGTTACAAACCCCCTTTACAACGCTACAAATCACCTAGATCAAATTAATATTTCTAGATTCGAACAACCATTCCTTGTGGTTCAACCTTAACTCTTGTTAGGCAAATTATATGATGACGACTGTAGTGCCTACTTACTATTTTTGAGGTTCATTGAGGTAGAATAGAAGGAGATAGGTAGGGATATCATTTCATCATGTCCATCTCAGTTTCCCATATAGCACTCTCAACTTGTTGGTTCCTCTATAACACTTTGACCGGTGCCACTCCCTTATTTCAATCTCTCCAATTGCCTGTCCAAAATCTTAAGCAATAGCTTTTCATAGGCAAATCCTCCTTAATAGCCATAACCTTCAATGAAATAATAGAATTAAGATCACCCATATATTTTCTTAACGTGGACACATGAAACATCGGATGAATCGTATTTAACTCCATAAGAAAATCGAACTCATGAGCTACCTTCCTAACTCATTTCACAATCTCATAAGGCCCCACATGTCTAGAACTCTATTTTCTCTTCTTGTCAAAGCACATTGCACCTTTCATAGGAGAAACTTTTAAATACACTCAATCACCTTTCTTTAACTCAAGGTCTTTTCTTCTATCATAGACATTTGGCTTTTGATGACTTTGGGCAGGCTTCAACCTTTTCCTTTAGATGTTCACCTTCACCAGATCATCAAGTACCAATTTTGGCCCAATCAAGAACATCTCTCCTACCTTAAACCATCTCATCGGGGACCTATGTCATTTATAATACAATTCTTCAAATAGTGTGATGAGTGGAATTTACACTCATCTAGGGATTGAATTGTGCATAAAAAGTGTCCTTGATACCCTCTTTTTTGCTATAAACTGACATAAATTGTCATTTTTGCAGCAAGGTGGAAATTGAGGGGCACTTGAGACACAAACATGCAAAAAAAGTTTAAAATGAGCAAAAAACAAAGTGTGAGAAATTGAGCATTGCCAAGGATACTTGGCAAGCTGCCACAGTACGTCAGACCTCGCTAAAAGATCACCCAACAAGAGGCAAGTCAACTAGAAAAAGGGTGTGCTACATGAATAATTTTGGGAGCTCGACTAAGCTCACAAAGAAACCACAAACTTGTCCTGGAGACACTAGTTAAAGGAAAGACGCAAGCTCCAAATGACGTATCACCAATCAAGTTGGCAAGCTCGAGTGAGATTACCAAAGTTCCACATTAAGTCTATTCAACAGGAGCAGTCTATGATACTGAAGGAACATTATGCGACTCATCGACTTGATTGGCAAGCTTGACTAACATCACTGATTGGAATTTGAGGAAGATATTCTGTACTTCTGGTGTAGAGCATAAATAGTTTAGGGATGGCATATCTTAGGATGGAAAATAAAGAGTGGAGGAGAGATTATTGAACAATACAACGTTCTAGAAGTAAGGAGTGAAATTTTATTATTGAGGATTTTTTTTCTTTTCTTGTGTAAAGAGAGTAGAGGGTAAAACACATCAATCTTCACTGGTGATTAGGGTTTTGCTGAAACTTCTATGGATTTATTCTAGAATTCTTGTTCTTGAAGACTAATTCAATGGACAAGAATCTATTTGGTAAATTACCATGTTCTATTTTCATGATTAGCTAAAAACCTTAATACTTTTAGGGGATCATATAGACCATTATGTAGTAATTGGCTATTGAGTGCTTGATTTTACTTGAGATATTGATAAATGCTTATGTGTTTTCTTATTTTAACCATGCTTTTATGTATGGATTGAGGTTGCAAACTTAGTCCTAGCATAAGATCTTCATGTATTCCTGAAAAAGGGTACGTGAAGTGAGGTTAAATAGTGAATAACCATTAATGCGTTAAGTTAATGAAATCTCTATGAGCTGAGTGATTTTTGTTAAGGTTAAGGTGTTATATATTGACTCCATGGTAGCTTGAGAAAGTTATTGTGGAGAACTGATTTTGAGTTCGAGAGAACCTTGTTCAAATGTTAAACCTAATAGGCCTACCCATGTAGATTCATCATTCTCTGAGTATTTTCAAATGCTCATGCTAATTAATACTTGTACGTCTATTTATCTTCCCTATAGGCTACTTAAACTTTTTTAATCTTTGCTTTTATTACTTTGTTTTAATGATAACTTCCCCTTAGAATTGATTACAGATTGTTGTTTGTTTTCATTTGTTGCTTGCTCATACTAAGAAAGATTAAAACACCAATTAACTTCTTGATTTAAAATCTAACCTAAGCATTTCTCTGTGGGATAGACCTCGAATCCAAGCTAGGTAAATATACTTTTTATGACAGTAAACACTTGAACTTGTGAAAAGTGTGCTGACACGTGAGTTATCACAATGATATTCTGATACTCGGGTGAAAACTATTGTTCTAAGAAAATTCAATAAGAGGTAACTGATATCCCAACAAGCACACATGCCCGCAACATATCTTCCAACTTTTTGATTGTTCTTTCAACTTATCCATCAGTTTTAGGATAAAATGAAGTACTTAGCTTCACTTTTGTACCAAGGCCTTTTTGAAAGACCTCGAAAAATAAGAAGTAAATTGAGAGCCATGATCCGATATAATAGATAATGGTACCCCAGGCAACCTTACCAATTCATTGATGTAAACCTTGGCATAATCTTTGGTAACATAAGAAGTATTTACTGGCAAAATGTGGGCTATTATTGTCATTCTATAAACAACCACCCATATTGAGTTAAATTGTTTCCTAGTCTTTCGTAAACCCATAATGAAATCCATATTCATTTCCTCTCATGTCAAAGTAAGTATCTACCCAGTCTTTGGTGTTCCACCTTCACTTCTTGGCAATTTGCACTCCCCATTACACACCTTGCTATATCTTTCTTCATACCATTCTACCAATACACCTCTCATAAATCTTTATACATTTTGGTGGATCCTGAGTGAATAAAATACTTATAATTATGGGTCTCATCAAGTATCTTTCCCTTAGGTGTCACAACCCAGTCCCGATCATGATAGCGCCTGCTAGGTCTTGCCTATAGGCAAGCCAAACCCTAACCCTAGTGTACCTGTCCTAACCTGTAGTCAAGACCTAACCAACATAATAGAATAATAATAATAATTGAAACCTACCTAGAAACTGAAAATCAACTATACAGAGCTACAATAATAGAAATACAAATCAGTATACATAATAACTAAGCCAAAAATATAATATACCACCTGAGAGTGCTCTTATAAATACATAATATTATAGTACCAGGCCAAAGTTTGAAAAATATATAATGAAGCCAGAGTTACCGGTGCTTACACAAAAATAGTCTCCCACTCTCCCGGATCCCTTGAACTCAGTGTCCCCAACTAAAACATAGACCTACACTATGGGAAGATCCAGAAATAGGGGTGAGTACCAAATAAAGGAACCCAGTAGGCATCATCAGTCGACCAGGTGAAATAATATAGAATATGAAGCTCAAATGTAGATAAAAGGAGCTGTCCTACACATCAATCCCACAACCTCAACCTTAATCGAACCCGGTACTGTAGACAGGTGCAAGACCATAATATTTATAATTGTATGCCAACCGGCCCACCATAAGCCTAGGAGGTACACCTGTGCACAATATAGAATCAATAGATCATCATAGAGTCTGACAGAACCACCAAAGAGACTAGCTCTCCACATTGTCAGAACAAGGGTTAGTTGTATGTGGGTGTAAGGTTCTAATGTCTGTGCCTGAACACCCCTTGATCTCCCATAATCCCAGAAGGTGCACCTAAACAAAATTAGGGTGTGAATAGGTGAGTACATCCATGGGTAATCAATCACGAGGCCTCGCCCCAAAAATCACATATCAACTGGGTCGTCGACCCTGTGCCAGCAGGTGGCACCGATCCAAAATATACATGCAGAATGGTGGGACATAATCCCGAACAGGAGAAAGAATCCCCCACACATAAATAGTGTGTCTCGACTCAGAATATCAATCATAGGGCCTCGTACCTAAAGTAAAATCTACGGGATCATTGACCAAAAACAAAGCTAATGCCTGGTGCTAAGATTCTACATCTACCACCAGGTATCACAATAGTGGCTGACATTTTGATGTTCATTCTCTACTAAGAAAACGATCAATGTCAGCAATTAACCTAACCGAAGGTTAGGGTCGAATCCACAGGGAATATATAGCTTGACTACAAGACTTCACTACTAATCATTTCAAGCATCAATAACTAAAATCTCTAAATGGGGGGGGGGGGGGGGTTTATGATTCAAAAACAAAAGTAAAAGCACGACTATACTACTACGCGAGAAAACACTTAATTTTAGAGACAACTTGGGAATTGTGTTTCTTATGGTTCGTTGACTCGACTACCCTAGGTAACATAACCACAATTGAAGATTAGCATGATGGACAGTAACTTTCGTTCTTTCATCCCTCTTGTGAAGGTAAAGGTCGAATTTCACCATGGTGCTTGGTCGATAACCATAGTGTGCGACAACTAACCGTTACCAATTGTCCCAGTCAACCTCCTCTTGGTAAGGTTCAGTTGATTAGATGAGAAGACATTGATCGAATCCTGTCATCTACTTCCCTCTTCCTATTTGTCAGTACCTTAGTCAGGATCGTGATAGTAGGTGGGGTTTGGGGTTGGCCACCACCAAACAACAATCATAATGAAGGGAAATAGACAATACATGCAAAACTCCAATCATAGAAATACAAAAACCTAGATTATCTCAAGTCAACTACCAATGGTTCCCACAACCCCAAGTTGTGGGTGTTTAGCTACTCATAGCTAAGGAAAAACAAACAAAATTGCACATACAAGACATCAATGTGAGTTTTACTAACAACAATGAAGAGTGTAGGCACCACAAGTTGCAAACCCAAAAGCTTGATTGATCAACAACGAGTACAAGACGAGATTTGCATCCTCAAAAATGGGTTTTTCCAAGAGAAAGCAATAAAACTAATCTAAAAAGCTAAAGAAGTTTCAAAAGATGATTGTAAAATGTCTCATAGTCAAACTCCCTTCTAAAACCCTAACTTAAATTATATATAATGATTATAAAATAACCTTAGAATTTAAATAAAAAAGATAACTGGCATTTGATAAGTCTCGCAGCTACGACTTGTAGGATGACTTACGAGTCATAGTCGGGGTTTCGTATCAGGTTCTTGGCATCTTGGACTAAACTGGTACGACCCATAGGTACGAGTCATTGTTTGAGCTATGATTCGTATGTTCTTCTTGTAGTCTTGGCTTTCAGTTTCTGGTCCAACATTTTGCCTCTCTGATTCCTGCTCCAAGTCTACCTATATGTGTCGTAGAGAAACTTACTACTCGTAGGATAGAAAATTTCTAAATTTTTGGTCTCTGATTCTTGCTATAACACACTGTACGACTCATAGCTTGGTCTACCACTTTTAAGTGTGCTCATATGTCCTAAGCTTCTGGAAAATCTGTAACCTTTCCTTGAAATCATGCCAACCTAACTTTTCTGCAAGAAAAACACAAAAACATATTAAACCATAAAAAGTCGCATCAAGAACTCACAAAATCCCTTGTTTTAGGCATCAAATGTGCTGTATTTTGATAACACTTCAACACCCTCAACTTAGAATTGTTGCTTATCCTCAAGTGACGTCTCAATCTATGCAGACAAAGAGAAACAAATAGCAACTATACTAATGGCATGTACCATAACTCCTTTGATATAGGTTCCAACTACTACTTTCAAAACAAGACTGCAAAGTTATTAAGAAAACAAGAACATAATGAGATACCTGGAAATCTAGCTATTACAAGCTAAGGACTATCAACTATCCACAATCACTGGTATAGTCTTATGCTAGTCAAGTAGTGCAAATGCCCTCTCTAGAAAGAAGTCCGTCATACTCGCTCAAAAGCATTTAGAACTCAGGGACTGAGGAAGCATTCTCACTCCCACAATTGAAATTTGATGCATACTGACTAACACCATAGGCTTGCCTGTATACTCATCTTCTGGCTTGGTGATAAAGTGGAGTTAGATCACTTTAGGACTTATAGGCTTGTAACATAGGTTCAGTGTGCTTTGGTATGGTATTTTGGGCATGTAGTAACTAAAAGCTATCCTTGAATCATGTTTACCAACACTTTTTGCTTTCATAATCCAACCTTTTTTAATTAATCTACCCTTATTATCCTATTTTGAACTTTTCTCGAGTGCTTTCTTTCTCTTTTTCAGTTGTACCTCGATTTCAAATCATTTTTTCTACTTTTTCTCAACTCAGGACACTTTTCTTTTCTTCTTCTTCTTCACTCTCTTCATGCTTTTTTCATTTCTTTCTTGATTCCCCAACTAACCATATTATTATTACTTTACCATAATAAGGGCCACCCTCAACTTAGGCTTTTAGCCTGAGGTGAAGTACACAATATCTATTCCTCTCACCAGGGCTAGAACTTCCACCCTCAACTTTGGATTTTAGCGTCAATTAAGGTTCACATATCCATGGATAGACCAGGGCCAATATAAAGGTATTTCATCAAACAAAGTTAAGCTAGTAAGGTATCAATAAAGAATGAGTACATGAGAAGCTCAAAATTTTGGAACAAGGGATTCATTCACTCATCTGGTGCATCGTTTAGGCTAAAAGTGGGTTCACTCAAAGAACAAAGGCCTAAGATCCTTTCTATATCCACCACATCACCAAACCAATCTTAGCGTACAAAGGCAAGTTCTGGGTTCATATAAGTTACATGAATGCAGCAAAATAAGCTCACAACACACATGACAATTGCATCAACAATCAAGTATAGACTCACAGGTCATGCTTTCAGTCTCAGCTTGCCTTCAGAATGTCAAAACAAACATTATCAGATACTCAAAGCTGTATAAATGCATCAAAAACTACAATCTCAAAAATTTTGAGGGTACCTAATTTTTCATCAAATCTTTTTAAAAACATCAAAAAATTATGTATATGCCAATAGATAACACTACTATGAATTTACACATTATCTACACTACCTAAACATGTCGGTTCAATAGAAAATGTAAACATCCACAAGGAAAAAGAAGCACAACAAGAAAACCTTGGGATCAAAAGTAGGGGAAGTTATGGACTTGAGGCTACTCAGACTTCACCTTAATCTATAACTACCCACATCCCACGAAAATAGGATACTTTGTCGTCAAAGTAAAGACAAGAAAGAAAACAAAACATGATAATATAAGAATATATACATACATACATTGAAAACCAAAAATTAACATCCAAAGTATAAGCAAAAATAACATCCAAACTAGAAATATTCAAACACATCCAAAAATGAACATAATAAAAAGATTGTGTAATAAGAGAAGAAAATATCCATCATGACAAAATAAGAAATGGGCTCGAAAGAAGTCAAACATCATGGTGCATCAAGCATTAGTCTCTGGAAGGTATGTGGGGTCCTGGGGAATCAACTTCTCTGCGGCAGTACCAGAAGTACTCTCTCCCTGTGTGGTATTCAGCTCTAGATCTCTCTGAATAGCCGCCAACAATAGCGACTCCTGCACCACCTCCTCTGGTATGGGCTCCTCCTCCGATCTCAGCCTCTTTGGGGTCAGCTCTGGGTCATCATCATGCTCAAGGGTCCTCTTTCCATGGAAGTTCAAACAGTTAGCTAGCCACTCGAATGCCTCATCATCTGCCGGTGCAACCTCCGAGGCTATAACAAAAGCTGCCAACATTTGTAATAATTTAGCCTTAAACTTTCCTAACTCCATGGTCACAATAGTTGTGTCAGCGGGCTGAGATCCCTTAAGTCGTTGCTAGACTCTCGACTCGAAGGCATCTACTCAGTCATCCACCACTCTAACTTGCTCATCTACCAGATCGTGGGCGAATGTCTTCATCCTCTCCTCTGAGTCCCATATGGTCTGGTCAACCTATGGCCGGACCTATGCCAATAGAGCCTGAAGCCTAGACTCTACCGTAGCCATGCTGCATAACAATTCCTGAAAAGCAACAATAGAAATAATAGATCAACCTGTAACGAAGATGTTGCTGGTGCCTGAGTGCTGGATGATGGTGTGGACTCGATATCCATAGCTGGCATGGGATCTGTAACAACTGGAGTAGTGCTGGTAGTAGCTAGAGGTGCGATCTGAGTCGAAGGATCTACTACGAATGGCTTTGAAAGAAGAGGAGCTACTCGTGGTAAGGCCATCGAGTTCTCATCAGCCTTTTTCAGGCTGGGATCTATGGTGCATGTGGCATCTACATGAGGGTCCCGGTGGGGGTTAATAGGAATACCTGCTACATTGTATAATTGATGAATTAGAACTGGTAATGACAGTGAGGTGTTCGTCTGAGTTGCAGCCTCGTGAATCTGCTCAGAAATAATCTAGACACAATCTATAGAATAACTATCTAGAATGCTGGCCAACAACACGGTTCTCTCTAGGGTGATCACATTATCCATAAAGGTTAGTATAATGCGCCAATGCATAATGGACCACCAAAACTTGGCTCGGAATGAAAGGTGGGCTTTCACAATTGGATCTGCGTGGTTTCTAACCGACGTTGGCTCGACACCCGCCTCACAAATCTGACTGACAATCTACTGCAGAAGATCTATCCTAGCCTTGATGTCCTTCCTTGTCACCACTCTCCTTATTTTATCAATACAACTATCGTACTATGAGGTAGACTAAGGTACTTGATAAGTGGGCCCAAGATGAACTTATCGGATTGCCTCCTCTGAAATATCAACCTTCTTGCCCCGGACTATCACCACCCGTAGCCTCGGCTTCTCAATAGGCTTCTTATTCTTTGGCAACCCCTGAGGGAGTGTAGCAAGATATGCTGCATAGAACTCATGGACTCCGTAAGGGGCATATTTGCCTTTTGCTTTTTGGTCCATCGTAGTCTATGATCATCAAACCTAGCATCCAATCCGAGCAATCTGTCTAATTCGGAGGTGTTCAATTTGGACTCCTCAGGAAACTGGCGGACCAGTTTGCCTTGCCCCTTTGGCTCCAACCCCTAGTCATAAAGTTATTTCATACCCGCAACACACCATCTGCAATCAGCGGGGGGTTGAGACTGGACTTTTTCTTGCTAAGAAGTGCTCCCCGAATCTGAATTTCAACCCGAGTGTGAGGAGGTCATTGAGGTAGGCTGCTATCCAACCTATCCCGTGACCTTGTTGTTTGTCCTCTTCAGACTGAGAGGAACTACTAATTTCCATGGGCGTTTGTGCTGCAAGTGCCCGGTTCTGGGGTCTATTGGTTTTGGGGTCTACCCTAACTCTGTGGACTTCCATAGAGTTCTCGGATTGCTCAATCTCAGAGGATTCATCCATCAACCTCCATTGGAGAGTTTGAATTGCCCATTTGTCTTTTGGGGGCATTTTATCCGCAAACCAACCAAATAGCAAAATATAAGTTCAAGATGTTTGATCTATTAAAACACATAAAAATGGACAAGAAGCAAAAACAAATAAAAAATAGATAGTCGCTGATGCAACTGCAGGTTTGCAGATACGAGGGCAGTTACGACTCATAGGGTACCTCTCCTCGTAGAACCATAAATCCCATAGAAATGCTTTCTGATCTCAGATACGAGGCACAGTTACGACTTGTAGGGGGACTGACCAGTCATAGTCTGGGCTCATACCTATTTTCAGAAACATTTTTTAGAACTGAGATAAGCTTAAGAGACCCTCACTATGAGTTGTAGCAGGAACTACAAGTCATATGTGAGTCTAGTGTGAGAAATTTGGAGGAACCACAGATGACTAATGCTCGCTACGAGGGACAACTAGGACTCATATAAGGATTTACAAGTCATAGGAGTGCCTCATAGCTGACTGCAGAAGGCATCTTTAGTTCCTAACATTTTCCATGCAAAGTACCAACCAAACACATAATTCAATAGACTTGGCACACAATGATAATGTCAAATAATTAGCACATAAGCAAATTCTCAATAACATCAGAGATTTAGAACAACCATAATCCCCAAGAATCGAATTCATTTTAATAGTACTTCAAACATACCAAAAACAAAATACTTTCCAATCTCACGTGATACCGACAGGACATTCAATAGAAATGCAATTGTAATACAGGTCATTTCAATCAAGTCCAATAAGGTGAAGCATATTAAATACACCCACACCTCCTAAATTCAATTTTCGACAATAATATAGACCATGAGTGGGCACAGTCACACACTATATTCCATGAATCACAATTATCTCATTCAGAATCATACACTCAAGAATTCTAACAAGATTTTGATTCACAACTCAACTCTTCAAAACATAAAAACCCTAGGTTGAAATTACCACGTAGCATGAATATAAATGATTTCCCAAAGCATATCTTCATATAAAGAATAAGCTCACCACAAAAGAGTGTCAAATTTAACCACGTATCTTACCAATCGATTGGAGAAGTTAACCAAAGCAAGGTGAATGAAAACCCACAAGGAAAACCCTAGGAATAGTGACTTCATCCGAATCTTCGCCGGAAAATGATGTAGATAGCAGTGGGTATGATCGAAAAGGTGCTTAGGGTTTTTTCATTCTTAGAGATTGGATGAAATGGAGTTTGGGGGTCAATTATTATTTTGACCCCCTATTAAATGAAACCGGGTCAGAATCTTTAAAACTGCAGATTGGGGCTAGGATACCCTGACTACCAGTCATAGCCTATCTTACAACTCGTAAGTCCGGGTCTCGTAGCACACCGAACACTTGCAAAAATTTAGAATCCATACCTGGACACTACGAACCCCTCTTACGGCTCGTAAAAGACTCTTCGAATCGTAAGGTTGGCTCGTAGTTATGTGCTAACTTCTGATACTCAGTGATTCCCTCTACGATGCATGACTATGAGTTGTAATGAAGATTACATTCATAGGCTTGATCGTAGAGGCTACTCCAAGTGTCATTTTTCAGATCTTCAGTTCTTCAATTTTTGTCTGCAAACCAAATCTCAAAATACAACAATTCCAAAAATATTACAACTTCACCAATGTCTTTTAACATAAAAAAACTCACACCTTCTACCTAAGAGTCTAAACAATAAAAAACACTTAAACAAAGCCAACAATTTTCAACAGTACTTGGGTTGCCTACCAAGAAGCGCCTTGTTTAATGTCGTGGCTTGACTTTGTCATCGTCATTCATCAACTATCATCAAGGGTCCATGACTCACTCTTTCACTCATCCGGGTGTTTCATGGATTGGCGAATATCAAACACGAGCTCTGCGTCATTTACCCTATACCGCAGTTGACTTGAATCCATATCCATTAGGGTTCTCCTAATGGCCATAAATGGTCTCCTCAAGATGATGGGCACCTCAAAATAAACTTCGTAGTCAAGGATCACAAAATTCGCTAGAAAGATGAATTCATCAACTTTAACAAGCACATCCAAAAGGATTTCCTCTGGCTTTTTAATGGTTCGATCTGCCACAAGCAGCCTCATTTTTGTTGGGTTAAGAGTACCAAGGCCAAGATTTTTTAATACAAAAATAACCATTAGATTTATGCTCACTTCTAAGTCATGCTATGCTCTTGCAAACTCAACATCACCAATAGTGCAAGGTATGGTGAATGCACTGGGGTCCTCTCATTTTTGCACAAGGCATTTGGTCATAATATCACTACATTGTTGGAGTTCTTATGAGAAATCTTGGCTAAAAGTGTGTTTCTTGGTCACCAAATCCTTCATGTACTTGGCATATTCAGTCATTTTCTCCAAGGCCTCTAGAAAGGGAATGTTGATAGAGAGTTACATCAACATCTAGAGGAATTGTTTGAATTTACACTTCTCTTCCTTTTTCTTAAGCCTTTGAGGGAAAGGAGGAGGGGGTTTGGGAATTGATTTCAATTTCTCATGCTCCCTTGCCTCTTCTTGTTATATCTCAACACCCTTCGGATCTTCTCCTTCAACCGCGACTTTACCATCAAGACCCTTCTCATCAACTTCATCCATAATTACTGGCATAAGGGGATCTACGACACTCTTTCCACTCCTAGTCATCACCGGCATGCAATGCCCTTCGTTTTTAGGATTTTGAACCGTATTGCTTGGAAAGGTACCCTTTTGGCGTTGGTTCAATTGTGAAGACACTTGCCCAAATTGTTGCTCAAGTTGCTTAATCACCATTAAGTGAGACTCTATTTTTTGGTTGATACTTGAAATATCTGCTTTTAGTCCCTTTAAAGTATCGTCTTGGTGGTAGGCTCTCTTCAATAACTTATCGAACATCTCTTCAATCCTAGAGTTGCTTGATCCGACATCACGATTGTGAGGTGGTAAATAAGGACTATTTCTGTAGCCCCCTCTTCTTCCCCATTTGATATCCGACACTCTCTCTCCTTCCCCATTCGGTATCCGACACTCTCTCTCTTTCATAGTAGCCACACTGCTTGTCTTTATACAACCACCACAGTTGACATTCCGACCTTGATTCCTGGACCCTTACCTCTAACAGTCCAAATTGGACCCTTGGGGGATATTCCAGAAACCCGCTGCTTGGTTGCTTACAAACATGCATCCTCATCAAAGAATGCATCATCATGTGTAGAAGCCTTCAGAGGCTGGTGAGTAATTGCCTTGACACATGCTTGATTTTTCTTTAGAACCAAGTCCATACTTGTGCGAAGTTGAGCAAGTTGCTCCATGATCTCTTCATTTACCTTTGCTTGCTCATTATTGGTGTTAACCGTACAAGAAGGTTTGATCACACCTCACTCTCATTGAACCCGTGCTCTATTTGTTTTGACCACTTGCTCCATCCTTGCGGCTATCAATGCACAAGGTTGGTCTAGGAATATGCCTCCCATGATTGTGTCGGTGCTAGCTTGACTATTCTCATTAACTGCCTGATAGAAAATCTCAACCAAGCATCATCAACAATCTTGTGATCAGGAACCATCCTCAAGTATTTAGTAAACCTCTCCCACGTTGTGCTAATAGAATTACCCGACAATTGCCCAAAGTTGTTGATTTGGTCCTTGAGCTTCAACTTCTCAGATCTTAGGAAATATCTTTCAAGGAATACTCTCTGAAGCTAAGCCCAGCTTGTGATAGTACCAGGAGGAAGGTCGGACAACCATACAGCTGGATTGCCAGTCAATGTCAATGGAAACACTCTTAAGCCAACAACATCAAGAGAAAGGTTTTATGTACCCATGACACTCTTACAAACAAACACCATATTTTGAAGATGATGGTGGGGATCCTCCGAACGTAACCCTGTAAATAGTCATGATTTTGGAGCATTTGGAGCAATCCACTCGATACCATGAACTTAGTGTCTGCTAGTAAAGAAGGTAGTACTATAGCACTGGTAACGTCCATAGCCATAGGGTTCAATCGATATTGATTCCATCTATAAGCATTTTCATTGAAGTCCCTAAGTTGTGGCCTGTTACCCCTTTGTTGTGGATTCTCTTCTCTACCCATATCCTCGTTCGTAGTCATATCCTACTCAACCTCAATATCATCATTCACTTGAGCCATTCTTCTTAGTAGTCGATAGATCTCCAGATTGAGTGGAGCTAAGGGATTGCCTTGGCTCCTTGTGTTGGACATACAACCTAGTACACCCTGTAAATAAAATCAAACAACAAAAACAAAAACAAAAGTAAAATACACAAGACTCTAGAAATCAATACTAGCACTAACTAATAGTAAAATCAAATCAAAACCTAGCCGTATTCCCCGGCGATGGTGCCATAATTTTTGACATTCTGATGTTCATGCTCCAATAAGAAAGAGGTCATTGTTAGAAATTAACCTAACCGATGGTTAGGGTCGAATCCACAGGGACAGGGCTTCACTACAAGACTTCACTACTAATTATTTCAAGCATCAATAACTAAAATCTCTAAATTGGGGGGTGGGGGTTGTGATTCAAAAACAAAATTAAAATTACCACTATACTACTACGCGTGAAAACACTCAATTTTAGAGACAACTTGGGAATTGTGTTCCCCATGGTTCGTTGACTTGACTACCTTAGGTAACAAAACCATAATTGAAGATTAGCATACAAGAGAGTAACTTAGGTTCTTCCATCCCTCTTGTTAAGGTGAAGGTCGAATTTCACCATGGCTCTTGGTCAGCAACCATGGTATGCCAACTAACCATTACCAATTGTCCATGTCAACCTCCCATTCGTCAAGTTCGATTTATTAGACGAGAAGACATCAATCGAATCCTGTCATCTATTTTCCGTTTCCTATTCATCACTACCTTGGTCGGGATCGTGATAGTAGGCGAGGTTTGGTGTTTGCCACCACCAAACAACAATCATAATGAAGGGAAATAGAAAATACATTCAAAACCCTAATCATAGAAATGAAATAAACCTAGGTCATCTCAAGTTAACTACCCGTGGTTCCCACAACTCCAAGTTGTGGGTGCTTAGCTACTCATGGTTAAGGCAAAACAAGAAAAAATGCACATACAAGACATAAATTAGAGTTTTACCAACAACAATGAAGAGTGTAGGCACCACAAGTTGCAAACCCAAAAGCTTTATTGATCAACAATGAGTACAAGGCAAGATTTGCAATCCCCAAAAATGGGTTTTCCAAGAGAAAGCAATAAAACAAATCTAAAAACCTAAAGAAGTTTTAAAAGATGATTGTAAGATGTCTCCTGGTCGAACTCCCTTCTAAAACCCTAACTTAAACTATATATAGTGTTTACAAAATAACCCTAGAATTTACACAGTAAAGACAGCTGGCAGCTGATAAGTCTCGCAGTTACAACTCGTAGGATACCTATGAGTCATTGTCAGGGTCTCGTGTTAGGTTCTTGGCATCTTGATCTAAACATGTACGACCCATAGGTACGAGTCATTTCTTGAGATACGACTTGTATGCTCTTCTCATAGTCTTGGCCTTCAGTTTTTGATCTAACATTTTGGGTCTCTGATTTCTGCTATGAGTCCACCTATACGAGTCGTAGTGAAACTTGATACTCATTGGATGACCTCGTAGGGGTGACCTCCACTTAGCAGATTTGTAAATTTTTTGTCTCTGATTCTTGCTACGACAGACCCTACAACTCGTATCTTGGGCTACGACCTGTAAGTGTGCTCGTATGTCCTAAGCTTCAGCAAAATCTGCAACTTTTCTTCAAAATCATGCCAATCTAACTTTTTTGCAAGAAAAACACAAAAACACACAAAAACCATAAAAAGTCGCATTATGAACTAACATAATCCCTTGTTTTAGACATCAGATGTGCTGTATTTTGACAAGACATTAGTGGCCACTGGGTCACAGGTCTACGAGGAGCATTACCGAAGACCAGACTCTGCGGACATGGCCACCGCAACTCAGATATTGCCAAGGAATGTCATCTAGGATGAGATGTGAAATAGTCACTCATTCAACCAGTATATCAAGATCTGAAGTTACAAGGACATATCGTGCCCAGAGTTAACATAGGCTACGACGCTCACTATATGGGTATCCCTAAATGCCACTATACCTCTGGTAACCACAACCCAACCTTTGTGTCAAATTACTGAACTAGAAGCCCAATAACTAACAACGGTACAGAGGGTGTATATCACAATGATCTGTATAAAAGAGGGTCTAACATGTTGTAACCAAACCCATCATATGTAATGAAGGTGTAAATAAATAATAATAGTGATAATACAAGATTTCATAACAACTAGGCCCTGCAGGTGCACATTTAGTTCAGAATAAGTCACAGTACAACAAGGATTCAACAAGTAGTCTCACAGTCAACATGTCTCAATAATTTTGGTAGCATGTTCTCACAAACAACAGTATAGGTCTAAATACATACCGGTCTCACGACATCAGACCATATACAACCTTTATTAGGCTCTCTTGTATTATTTATTACTCAAATATATCAAAATTACAACATTCACAGCCAAAAACATGGGGTACCAGTTTACCATAAAACATGCCATGCATACAAGGTACATTTAGCATAGATCTCAGTTCAACATGCATATAATTATACTCAGTCTAGCCTATCCTACTAGCCATTGATGCCCCAAATCTCGGATCACCCTAGTTGAGTTTTTCCTTTCCTAGAAGCCTCTCGAAGCTTTTCTGTTGTGAAAATATAATCCACGATAATAACATAATCAATTTGTCTGTATTAACTTGAGAAATGAGCGAAATTAGGCCAAAAGGGACTAAAATGGAAAAAATAGGACCCATGCTCGAAATCCTAAACAAAATCCCAAAAATGACCTCGACGACACCGCGAGTCTACAGCTAAATATTTGATCCAAAACGATTCCCAAAAGACCGAGAAAAGGTCCACAAACAAAGTCACAAAACCTAGTCGGGAGAACATTCCTTTCCAAACTTTCTCATTTAAAATTCTCGCAAACCAGACATTCTCATCTAACACCAAGCATATGAAAATGTTCCCCTTTTAACATATAATAATTTAGGCTAAAATTTCATTCAATTCTATTAAGAAATGACTACGTTATCAACATGTAAAGATTTCACAATTTTTGAGAAAATACATAGCTAAAATTGGGAATTAAACTTGAAATATGCATCAAAACTTGAATCCAACATCACCACGACATTCCTTGTGAAATTTCGAGTGATGTGGACCTTGGAATATTCAAAAATCAGTCTTATAAACCTTAAGATTTGAGTTACTAAAGTTTGCAGTCAGAGCTGGTCGCGAAGTGCTGAAGTACATTTATAGACCTCACAAGTCTTCTTTGCGATCGTGGATCGAGCCTTGCAAATGCAGAGGCTTGGTAATTTATCCTTCTCCATGAACGTAGAGGTCTGTACCCAAACATGAAGGTCTGCTAGCCCTAGCCTCCGCGAATGCAAAGGGCAATTTCTGCTTGTGTTGCACCAACTCAACTCAAAAACTTCTCTGGACTATTCTTGGGGCATCCAATGTTCATTTTCTGCAAAAGAATAGTGTAACCACACTAATTTTAATATTCCAAAACTAACAGTCCAATCAGAATTCCCAACGAAGCCTCCCATAGAAAAAGGAGTACCCCACTTCCTTCTAACAAAAATTAGCTAAAAGAACAGAGGGGGTCAAAATTCAACCTGATGACCTATCAGTAAGAAAATAGTCATTTTACAATGTTCTAGACATTTTGAAGTTGACCGTCCAATCTGTTTTCCATTCCGAGTGTGTTTAGCTGGGGTTTAGTAGAAACACACTTTTTTGGTTGAGCTTATTTTCCAACTTTCAACTCAAAATCATATCGGGACATTCTATGCTTGGACCTACCACTCTCGTAGCACCAATCGACCATTTTTGAACTAACGATACCATCAGAATCCCATTTTGAGGCCTATTACTAGGCTTTTGACAAAAATCCTATTTTAGTAGTTTTAACTTCTTGCTAACCTACAAAGTTACAAAATTTTCAACCAAAACAACTTGTAACCATCCCAACAGCCCCAACAAGTCACAATAGGTCCAAAGTTACTATACAGAAGCTCACAATAGCATAAATAACACAGAAGCACATAATCAACCTATAGGGTCACTACAACATCCCCCATTTATAAGACTTTCATTTTGCGAAAGTAAAGTAGAAGGCATACTTAATGACTCAAATAGGTCAGGTACTACTCCCGCATATGTTCCTCTATCTCCTAGGTAGCCTCCTCGATCGGATGATGTCACCACTGCACCTTAACCATCAGTATGACTCTGTAATGCAACAGCTTGGTATTTCCAGCTAAATTGGCCACCGGCTCCTCAACAAAAGTCATATGGTCATCCAATTCAACTTAATCATATTGCGGCATATGAGACTCATCTAGAATGTACTGGCACATCATCGAAATATGGAATATGAGTTGAATGGCAGAGTAAGCTTGAGGCAAGGCTAACTCATATGCAACTGGCCCAACTTTTCTAAAAATCTCAAAAGGCCTAATATATTGGGAAATCAACTTACCCCATCTCCCAAATCGCATAGCCCCCCTCAGGGAAGAAAATCTTAAAAATACATAGTCTTCTACCTCAAACTGCAAGAACCATATTCTACGATCAGCATAACTTTGGTATTGACTCTGAGCTATCCTCAACCTATCCTGTATAATATGGACCCTGGCTAAAGCATCTTGCAACAAATTTGAACTGTACAGACTTGTCTCTGAATACTCGAACCACCCAATAGGATTACATATCATTGACCATATAATGCCTCAAACGGGGCCATTTAAATACTAGTGTAATAGATGTTATTATAGGGAAAATTTTCTAACATTAGAAACTGATCCCACTGACCCTAAACTTTAACACACAAGCCCCTAACATATACTCCAAAACCTAAATAATGCACTCGGACTGGACATCGATCTAGGGATGAAACGCTATGCTCAAATCAATATGGGTACCCAGCTCTCGTTGAAAAGCCCTCCAAAAGCCAGAGCTAAACTATGAACCTTGATTAGATATGATAGATGTAGGAACCCTGTGTAACCAAACTATCTCCTGAATGTAGATACGGGCTAACCGCTCAATACTAAAGGTAGGTTGTATGTTCCCAACAATAGTTAATTTAATAAGTTTATCATGCTTGAAGCCCATATCCCTTCATATTTCATTAATCTCGTCACTACCAAGATGTGTAGAGACTTAAGAGAGATTTATTGGTGGAATGGAATGAAGAAAGATGTTGCTCAATTTGTGTCTGAGTGTGCCAATTGCCAGTGGGTCGAAGGTAAACAGCAAAGGCCAGGTGGCCTAGAACAAGACGTTGACATTTCTACTTGGAAGTGGGAAGAAGTCCACATATACTTTGTAATTGGGTTCTAAAGACCAAAAAGGACTTTGACTCCATATGGGTGATAGTTCATCGCATGATAAAGTTAGCTCATTTCCTACTGGTCAAGACTACATTTAGTGTTGAGGCCTATGCCCACTTGTATATCCGAGAGTTGGTGAGGTTGCATGGGATTCCATTGTCCATCATATCAAATCATGGTGTTAAATTCACTTCTCACCTTTGGAAATCCTTCCAAAAAGGGCTTGGCACTAGGGTGAAGTTGAGTATGATATTTTATTCTCAAACCAATGGGTAATCCGTGAGGACTATTGAAAGATATATTGAGACCTTACATGATGGAATTCAAGGGAACTTAAGACAAACACTTGCCACTTATTGAGTTTGCCTACAACAATAGCTTTCATGCAAGTATTGGGATGACACCGTTTAAGGCGTTGTATGGTTAGATCTCGCATCGGGTGGTTTAAAGTTGGTGAGATGGAAATAATAGGACCGGACTTGGTGATGAATGCTATGGAAAAAATTTAAAACATAAGATGGAAATTACAAATAGCACAAAGTCGACAAAAGTCCTAGTCTGATATGACAAAAAGGGAACTTGAGTTCCAAGATTGTGATTGGGTCTGTTTGAAGGTGTTTCAAATGAAGGGTTTTCTTCGGTTCGATAAGATAGGAAAATTGTCTCCTAGATATATGGGACCCTATAAGGTGGTGAAGAGAGTGTGGAAAATAGTCTATGAGTTGGATATAGCCAATGAGTTGCACTTGATTCATTTGATCTTCCATGTTTCGATGTTGAGGATATTCATGGGTGACCCAAGTTCCATAGTCTCTTTGCATGATGTGAACATTGAAGAGTATTTTAGTTATGAAGAGGTACCGGTTGAAATTCTAGGCCAACAAGCAAAGAAGCTAAGGAACAAGGAAGTTGCATCCTCTAAGGTACTTTGGAGAAACAAACAATTTGAAGGTGCTACATGGTAAGCGGAAGTGGATATGATTGAAACACTCCTCAATGTAACTCGAAAAGACCCTATATGCAAATTTTTTGAATATCTCAAAACCTGTGTAGAATATAGCAAATTCGACCTCATATTCTCGTTCATAGGGAAATATTGTGTGCGAAAATGGTTACCTACAAGGTATGTTTTACCCGTGCCAAAAAAATATTTTTTTTGGTGAAATTTCGCAAGCAGTGGCTATCAGCATCACGGTCGCGATGCAGACTGGATGCGCTATAGGTCAAAAAAACCCCTTTTCGCTTAAGGATAATTGGGTAATTACTCAATGTTTATATATACATGAAAATTTTCACCAAAACTCCATTTTAAAACTCCAAAACTCACCAAAAACCTCTCAAATTCCTCTCTAATCTTTACCAAAATCTCCATTTGTTCTCAAGATTTTCAGTATGTTTTGTTAGAATTCAAAAAAATCAAGTCAAGCCTCAAGTCTTCCTCCAATTTTCTTAAAGGAACTCCAAGTCTAAGATATGTGGGTCTTCATCCATAGGTCGTTTCACTCATAGAGCCCCAAAACTATTTTTATCCAATTTCTTGATTCTAATGACTAATTCTTTATGTATATTTTCAATTATCACTCCATTACATGAAAAATGTTGAAAATTTATTGATTCTTAATTTATTGATGCATGGGCTCCTACTAATGATTGAGATTATGATATTTTTATTACAGTAAAGCTTTGTAAGCTATGGAATCTTGAAAGACTCTAAAATATTATGAATTTCTGATAGTTTTTATGACACCCAAATTGGGTTTTTTCAAGTGTGTTGTTGGGTTATCTGAATGACTTCTTAAATGTCTTTAATTTACCCCTCTCATGTTCTTTATTCTTGAATTCTATGATTTTAACTTTAAATATATATATCCACCATGTTTGGACCAAGTTATGTGGCAAATCTCTTATGTGATGAAGATCTATGGTAGGACATATGATTTATGAATGTTGTTTATGTTTAAGGTAAATTAAGCATCCTATGAGTTTATGAGAATGTTATAAATGTTATGAATGATATGAAACCCTTTATTTGATATTACCATGTGATGATTTGGTGAGCTAGTTTATGATATTCAAAGCTATAAATATTGTAATACCATGAGACACTATGGAGTTGAGGATTGTATGATATGAATTTCATGTTTCCATGTCCATGTTTTAAGAGATGATATGTACGATTGTGAGGGGTTGGTTAAGAATAATTTAAATTGATGATATTCATTATATGTCTTGAAGTATGATGTCTAAATAATGAGAAATGAAGGCTTATGAGACAATCTATGTTTATTATTGACTTATGAAATGATGACCCGTTAGTAGAGGGATATGATGTTGATGCTAGCCGATAGTAAAGGCTTAGCCAAGATTATGATGCTAGCCGATGGCGGAGGCTTAGCCAAGATTATGATGCTAGCCAAAAGTAAAGGCTTAGCCAAGGTATATGAGCTATTACTATGAAGATGATTAATGTTTAAAATGTTATGGGAGGGGTTAGTAGAATTCCCCTCCATTTTACAAGGCTTATGGGATAGGTTAGAATACCTCTCCACTACTAAATTTCATGATTCCTCCCTATGATTATTCCGTGAGAGTTCACTTTGCACCGAGTGGACCTTGGTATGGGTGAGGGAGCTACCCATTAGAAGAGGCGTGAGACCATTAGCAGAATTCCATTTTTCCATAACTATGTACCACTGTAGGACATAAGAATCATCCGCTAGTAGAGGTTGATTTCTAGACCAACCAATAGTAGAGGTTGCTCAATAACAAAGCTTTTGTGGATCCACTTAGGCATCTTAGGAAGTCACCTTTTCAAGTGACCTCCCCTTTTCCTCCGGTGTAAGGAAAACATTGGGACTCCATGGCTTAGCTCACATGGTTTATGTCGGCTAGAGGTTGCTCTCACACATATTCAAGTTCTCCTTATGGTTCTAAGTAGTCCCTCTTATGATGATAAAATGGTTCCTTGATGTTATGTCCAAACGTGATTTAAAGTTCCCATGATTCTTTGTTTCACAAATTCAAATGGTATTTTCCCCTAAAGGTACACAATGATTTCTACAAGTGTGTAATATGTTCTCTAATATGATTGCCAATGTTTCTTGCATAATAAAATAGTCTTTAATATAAAATGATGTAATTTTCAACCAAGAATATTAATACTTTACTTATGTATGACACCTTGTATTTCTCACTATCTTTTATGAACTCCCCAAAGCTTTATGGTATATGTCATTCTTGATCCATGATTTTCCTCATATATGCTCATCTCCCCCTCATGTCCCCAAGATATTCTCTTATAGTGATTTATGATAGTTCTTTATTATTGTGACCTACACAATATTCCTCACCATCTAGTACAAGGTATATGGTGACCAACTACTCTTGCCACTCTATTATGCTTTTCATAAGTTATGCGAATATGATTACCTCCACGTATGTTTTACCTTAAACATTGATCATGCATGACATATTGATCTTATGTCCTTGATTATGTTTATGCATTTCAATTACTATGGCTTGCTTCCTTTGTTGCATTGCACCCCACATACTTAGTATATTCCAAGTACTAATGCATACTCTAGGCCTACATGATTTCACCATGTAAGGACTGGCGCTGATTGATATCCTTCACATGGTTAGCTTTGGATTATTGAAAGAACAGAGTTGGTGAGTCCTCGAATTCATGGAAAATATCCTGTTTCTGTCTTACTTATGTTGAGACTTTATCCGATTTTACTTTCTAGTTTGAGGGTGAGCCTTGAACATATCTTGGCCCCTGTCCAATTCATGCTTAGAGGTATTGTTAGATATTACGGTATGTACCTATAATTTGATGTTGAGATTTTCTGGAGACTTATCCCTTAGACCCTATCCCTTATGTGATGCTATTGATTCTTATGGAAAGTGATGAAAGTCCTAAGTCCCCAAATGTGCCTATAGTGTGAGTCATACTTACCAGTTCCTTAGACTTATTTGTTATGTGATTCATATTTATCCTCTTCCTTGTAACATCCCCATAGAGTTAGTACGAATCCCCACTTCTCTTAGAAATTATTTTCTTTGTTCTTATTTATCTTTGATTGTTTTTGCGAAACCAAGGATGTGCAAACAATAAGCTAAGAGGCTTGTTTGGGTTTCCTTCGGGATCCCCATTTGCCATGTCACATCCAGGACCTAGGCTTGGGTCGTGACAATGATGAAGCGCTATCCACATCTATTCCACTTTACTCAAGCCTAAGGTATTAAGAAATTCTTCCAAAACCTCAAATTCCATACGTTTTAGTTCTCATGATGTATGCATTTATTTTGATGATTATGAACTATTTTAAGACACATTTAAAATATGGAATCTCAAATTTTTGAGAAATGATGCTTGACTTGCATTTTTGTATGTATATTAGGTTACTAGATACTAGTTCACTCATTAGAGCCTGCCTTTTAAGTACATTTAGGAACGAATGTTCCCAAGGGGGAGATATTGCAACGACCCCTAGTTTAGGAGCCCTGAGTATAGGAAAGTTTGTCTAAAAAGTGACCTGGAGTCTTATTTGTTGGACCATTTATGACTTGTAAGATGGCATACTTCCTGTATGTTTGGCTTTTAAATATAGAACTTTGGGAAGGGAAAAAGTTTCCAAGTATGGTGTAACCCACAAACCAAGTAATGGCCCATTCAAAATCTTACGACCTGTAGATGGTTTCATTAGTAGGACCTGGGCATGAAGAAAATTTGGAGTTTCAGGAAGGTAGTACATGAGTTATCAAATGGCCCATAGAATTTGTTAAGGCCCGTATAGACTTTTCATGGGTAGGGTCAAGGAAGTGAGAAAAAATAGTTAAGTGTGGAAGGACCCTACGAGTCCATCAGTGGCCCGTAAGAAGTTTCACGGCCTGTACTATTCTTCGTGGTTTTTTATTTAGTAAAATCATGTTTTTAAGATTTTTAGTTGAGTCATTTGACAAGGGGACTTACAACCTATAAGTCAACCTATGGCCTGTAATCAGGGTTTCGTAACTCACTTATGGTATAGGAATAGAATTGCGAGAAGTGACAAAATGACATGGTATAGGAACGCAATCTATATTAGTTTTCAAGCCCTAGAAGCACCCTTCATTCTCTCATTCCTTGAATTCAAAAAAGAAAGAATTCTAAGGCAAAGACTCTCAAGAATAAGGCTATGGTTTTCAAGTTTTCTTCCCTAAAGGCTTCAATTCTGTTTCTCTTTAGTTCACCAGCTATATGAGTTAATTTATGGGTATCCTTCCATCCATAAAGTTCCCTATTGCGTATTTTTACCTTATCTTAAGTTCCTCAATTTAAATCCCATGCTTATGATGATTTCATAATCTTTATGTTATTATATGATGCTCATGAAGTTCAATGAATATTTTTCTAATTAAACATATGCATATTTGAAATATGATATTGATTACTTGATGGGTTTCGATATGATCAGGGTTGGGTAATTTCGATATTCCTTTTTAAAGAAATTTCCTAAGATGTAAATGATTTATAATTGTTCAATGCATCAACTAAATCCACTTTGTTTCAATGAATGTTTCCTATGAATTATAACTATGATTAGGGCATCTATGAGGAGCTTCAAAGTGAAGTACACCAAAGAGACATGTATGATGTTAATTTCCCTAAAAGATGTTTAACAAATATTTGTAAGTAGTTACTCTTATGATTTCTACTTATGATTCTAAGAATATGTTTTAAAGATTTTCGTCGGATGACTAGTACTGAGAGAACTAGAGATTAGGACTCATTCCGCTAGTTGAAGCTAAATATCAATGTCTTTGACTATGTGCCCCCATACGAGCCTTATAGGCTAGACTAGTGGATCCACGTAGGCCCCAAAGATATGAAAAATGCAATTGCAAAGTACCCTGTTACCCAATGGAAGGAGTGCATTGGCATTTTCCAAATTGAAGGAGTTAATTGCATTCCATGTAGTAGCTCACTTGGCCTTATTGTCGGTTATGGTCCATTCCCACAAGTTTTATGATACTATGATAAGTCTTCACTTTATGTGTTTTCTTATGCGTTGTCTTATATTGACCTGAGGCATATTCCTTGTGCATTTAAGATCATTTCATACTCATTTACCTTCTGTATATCTATATGTTATGTTTCATTATGATTGCATTACAATTTCATCCATGCATTACATCTCAGTTACTTAGTACATTCAAATGTACTAATGCATATTTGCCTGCATGATCTAACCATGTAGGGACAGGTACTCCTCCACCAGATCATGGTCAACAGTTGGCGTTCAAGGATATCTTACAATTGTGGTGAGCCCTTAGTCTGGGACTCCACCCATTTTCATATTGTTCTGTACTTTTTATTTTAGACGATGTATTTATGGCCATTTAGAGGCTTTTACCTTCTATGTTGACTATTATGAATTTTTTTTTCTATTTGAAAAACCAAACGTACTATCTCCGTTCTATATGTATTAGTGGTATGCTTATGGAAAAAATGATTTTATCTATTTCCACTATTTTTTAATATTGCTTCATTGCATAAAATGGCCCATAGTCCCTTCCATTTATGTTTTCGACAAAGAGTTTTAATTTAACGCCTAATATCTCATTCGACGTGTGATGACAAGGTCCCTATATCAGGTCATTACAAGCTTCTACCTCTACCTCTACCCAAGGTTAGGTCACGTTAGCTACCTCAGGGCTGCCTAAAGTTGTAGCTCTACTTATCTACAAAAAAGAAAATGCAACAACTCGAGACTCATGCAAGTAGCTACACAAGACAAGAACGGAAAGAATAAAAAGAAGTTTACTAATAGTTTCCATAGCATGTCAATGATAAGAAATAGACGTCTCCATATCGTTCTTTAAGATTCCACTCAATTGGGATTTGACACATGTGATACCCAGTAACTTAGGGATCTAATACCAATCTTTCAAGACATAAATTCAGGTGTGATAACACTTGCCTTAACCCATCAAGTCTAGTTGACCTTAAGATATAACTAAAGGAAAGAGAAAATAAAATCAAAGTAACAAGTCTATAAAAGGAGAAACAACAACAAAAAGGATCCATATGTCATATCAAAATAGGGCATAGATGTGACATTGCGAATGGGGAGCCCGAAGGAACCCGAAATAAGCCTCTTAGCATATCATACACACACCCTTGGTCGTGGAAGCAAAATAGAAGAACATAAGAAACATAAAAAATGGAAATTGGGACTAAGGCAAAGAGTTAAACACTTGAATAACGTAAATGAGTCAAAGCTCAATCATAATACATAACTTGTCCAATAACACCTCTAGACATAGATCATAGCGGGGGCCAAGACAAGCAACTGGGCTCACCCTCATAGTCATAAGTATTCAAAAATATACAAGATATTGTCTAAACATAAGCATGAAAGAAGATAGATATTGTCTCTGGACATGAGGATTAACCAAAAGCTAACTTGAACAATCCGTCTAGCCATGAGGAGAATCAATAGGAGCTCTGGTTCCTACATGGTGATATCATGTAGGCATAAAGTATATGTTAGTATGTTTAAATGTATTAAGTATGTAGGATGCAATGCAACAAGAGATAGGAAACATAACCAAAATGCATAATAATAATAAGTAATGAATATCATAATAATAATATGACATGTATGAATGATGCGTGAAACAAAATATGCTTACAATTCATTCAACTAATACAAATCATAATAAATAAGTGTGGGAAGAAACCTCAACTGACATAAAATAAAATCAAGCGAGCTACAACTTGGAATCCCGATGTCAGCCCTACACCGGAAGAAAGGGGGAAGTTACTTGCTAACGTGAACCTCCTAATGACTAAGTGGATCCACTAATCCTTATGTGAACTGAGTACTTGCCTCTAGTTCTTAGATTTGGATTCTCGCCTCAAGCATGGACTCAGGTACTCATCTCAAGCCCTCATATTTAGGGTACTCACCTCTTACGTATTGGGGGACTCGCCTCTGATCTCTTAACCTATGGTGGCACGTAGTTTTGGGACTTGGGGACTCAGCTCCAGTCCACTCGGTGCTAAGTCTAATCCCATAGAATACATAAGATAATCATACTTTAATAACTTTCATCAAATATAGAGACATGGCACGAGTAGCTCTTAACATCATTAACCTCAAATGGTAAGCTCATCTTTAAAACATAAAAGTAGATCATCATCAACAACTTCCCTTGCATCAACATCATCATCATAGGCTCACAAGAGGTAAATTCTTTGAAAAAGGCTTAACTTCATACTTATATAAACATGGATAATTTCATAAATTCATGGCATATTCAATAACCCATACTCGTCATAAAGTCATTAAACTCATAAGACGTGCAGTGGACCTTTAATTTCCTCAAGAAATCATAACCGGACATTTTACCAAACAATTGGTGGGTGTGTAGTGCTAGTGTATAACCATGCAATTCAAGAGTGAAATCATGCAATAAAACTTGAAGTAAAACAGTCCACCCACACTTGGTAATACCATCATACAATAGACATTGAAATCCATCATCAAATCTCATAATAGACCATAGTTTAATACCCCAAAACATGCATAGTCACAATAGACAAACCATCTCATAGTATAATCCTAAAATAGGTAGACATGTTTCCAATAAATATTTCATTAAAAACCCAATATAATTTGTAATCATAATTCATATTAATTAATATCCATAAGTAAATTAACTTAAAACATGCAATTTCATGAAAAAGAAGGGTTGGACTCCATGGGTGAAAGGTACCCATGGATGAAACCCACATACCATAGATGTTGAATTTCTTGAAATTGAGTTGAGAAATACTTGAAGCTTGGAATGGGGTCTTGAAATCCACAATTCGTTCTTGTGTTTCCTTGAATTTGTATTGGGGTTTTGATGGAGGCTCTTGAGAGCATTTGGGAGTGTATTCTAATTAGGAGGAGTGAATTGATCTTTAGGAATAGAGTTTAGGTCTTTTGGAAGTGTTAAGATATCATGGAAATCCCCAAAAGACCAATAGAAATGACTAAATTGACGAAATGCCATTAATGAAGTGAAATTAGGCAAAAACCTGTATATACCCCTGCACATACGAGCTATACGAAAATGGACATAGCTCCTTCATCCAAACTCAGAATAAGGTGAAACCAAGTGCATTAAAGAGCCACTTCAAAAAGGTTTAATTTGGTAGGTATGGGACACCCAAATCTTTGTTTTCTAAGAGATATTCCCCTTTAAAGTTGACCGTCCTACTGGTACTTGTGTAAGACTTAGCTAATGAAAATTTCTTTGAACTAGGCTTAATGTTGGGTATCCATGATGATATTAAATGACATGAATAAGCTTGACTTAGGTTTGAATGACCTCTTGAAGATTCAATGAAATCTTCAAGATCCGGAAAGGATTTTGGCACTTGATTTTGGAGCGAAATAATAGTCTAAGTGTTTGAGTGAGTATTAGGGAATGTGTTGAATGATATAAGGGTGAAATAAAGCTAAGTATAGGTATTTTCATATATGGTAAAGCTTGGTCCCAATACCCAAAAGCTTTGGATTGAAATACAAAATCTAAGTAGCATTAACACATGCGCCAGGAGCGCGAATGCCCACTGTTTTTCGCAAATTTGGAAAATTTGGACTTTGCTATGGTTGCTGTATAATTCAGGTTAGACCCATCTCCCACTCAATTTTGCCCGCTGAACAAGAATATGAAGTCGAATTTTCCAAATAACGCATGAATTTTGAGAAACATAGAAATTATGATTTGGGGCACTTCCGAGGCACATTTTCAAGCACTTTTTTGGGTCATTTTACCATAAGTCTAAACCATTCCCAACATTTCTATCACATTTACAAGCCTGTATTAAAATAAATGTTTTGAACAAAATTATGCAAGTATCAATGTTCTTCACTCGCAAATAGAATAAAATAATGTACTAGATAAACTCCTTGACAGTATGATGAATAGACAAGTTGCTATGTCTCAGGCAATGCAGAAGCTCAATCCAAATATGAAATAGAAATGTCAGGTAGAACTGGGATCACAACCTATAAGAGAGTAGAAGTAACAGTGAGTACCAAACAATATAGCACCTAGCAAGAAGGTTCTATATACAAATTAGAGATTAAAGAAAAGAAATAGTCCAACCAAACTATTCGAACCTCAAAAACTACAACCTACACTCTGGAAAGAGAGCATAAACAATATATAGATATAACTTAGGTAGCATATTATTTTCCAAATAATCACAATAAACACTTTTCAATTATAGAATATAGTCATCGATACAGAAATGACCCCAAAAAGTACCTAAAAATATGTGTCGGAAGTGCCCACAATTGCAATTTCCATATACCTAAAAATTCACGTGGATATAAAAAATCCAACTTCATATTCTTGTTCATGGGGTCAATTTGAGTGGGAAATGGGTCTAACCCTGATTTTAGATCAGCCGTAACAAAATTCAAAATTCTCAAAAATGTAATTTCCAGTGGGGTTTACATATCCCTTCCGCGATGCGCACCAGTGTTAAAACTGGTGCAAATTTTTGAATTCGGTCTAAGACTTCAAGTTTTGGGCCCAAGTATTCTCAAATGTGAAAATATCTACACTAGCCATTTTTCACCTCATATCATTCTAAACTTTCCCAAATACTCATTCAAACACTTAGCCAAAAAGTTTACTCCTAAACTCAAGACTCAAAACTCTTTCCAGATCTTGAGGATTGCACTCAAGCATCAATCTGTGTCTCCAATCTTCATCAAGTTCATCTCCAAAGATAAGGTGTGTGGGTTTCTTTAGTGGGATCCTTTCACCCATGATGTCCAAGCTTTCTTTTTCTGAAATTGCATGATTTAAAATTGATTTACTCATGGGTCTTATCTATTATGAAAATCACTATACACTATGTTAGGGTTTCTGAAATTGTGACTATTTTACGATGTTTTGGGCTATGAATCTAACATCTATTGAAAGATTTGGTAAGGGGTTTTGATGTATATTGCTTGAGGGTGTTACCAATTATCTTTCGAAGGTTTTACATTGAATTTTCTTGCATTATTTCATCCTTGAATTGCATGGTTTACACTAGCACTAGACACCCTCTAAGTGTTTGATAAAATGTCAGATTATGGTTTATTGAAGAGTTGAGGGTCCAATACTTGTCTTATGAGTTGAATGACTATATGATGATAAAATGATGATGGAATTATGATGAAATGTATGTATGTATTTATATAATAACTATATGATGATAAAATAATGATGAAATATTGATAAAATGATGATAAAATGAGGATGGAATGATGATGG
>JAABOM020000075.1:11825457-11848895 GCA_011800125.2 Solanum clarkiae
GGGGAGGGGGGAGGTGTTGGGAAAGGGGGGGGTGTTTAATGAAGATGGAGAAGGAAGGGGAAGGGTAAGGGTTGGCGGCTGGTTAAGGGATTAGGGTTTCGGGAATTGGGGAGGTGGGAACGAAAGTCGGAGGTGAAGGGGTATATTGGGGATTAGGGGCGCGTGTAGTCACGCGCCCGTTATAAAATTTAAATAATAAATTTTTTTAAGTTGTTAAAAAAATTGTTAAAAATAAAATAAAGCTCCGATAATTAATTTGACACCGTGGAGGGTAAAAATTGGGTGTCAACACTGATTCTGCATTTATGTAAATAAAATAGGGCTTTAATTAATTTTTACTACTTATTTAAATAATTAATTATATTTTAGTTAAGTATAAAGGTAAAATGATAATCCAACTTTGAGGTTAGGAGCTTCCCACTTTATATATATACATACATACATACTTCTATTTCTATTATATAGAAAAGCAAACCCATGGACGACCAATGACGTATGTGTAATTATGCTCATCATTAAAAGAAAAATAATTAATAACCATTTAAAATATCTATTGATTTTCTCACTCTAAATTTCTATTCTAAAAATTTTAAAAAATAAGAACTTACACATAACTTAATTTTAGAAATATCATTATAAATTTATAATTATTCTTATCATACAAAGATAAATAATAAATATCCATATTAAATATCTAATGATTTGCTCAATTCAAATTTCTATTCCAAATAATAAAAACTTGAAAAGTTTGGTTCCTTTTTAAATAGCCATGTATGATGTGGCCAACTAGGAAGATGCAACGTGGCAAACTGTGGAATGAAAAAGTGAAATGGCCAAATGGGTCATTGAATTTTAACTAGGAACAATTACCTAATTACACTCTTTTATTTATTATATTTTTTATTATTCTCACCTATTCTTAAAAATTTCAAAAATCCCTTATTTCCATCTAGATACATTAAGTCTGATTCTTGAATTATTTCTATCTTTAATGTATCATGCTTTAAATATTACCTGTTGATACTAAAACTCTAATTCTTGTATCCAGAATTGAACTAATATATCCGAATTACTAAATTAATATATCAGAATTGACATATTTTTCAAGAGATTTTTGTAAATTGAAAAAGGATAGGAAAAGATGATAATTAACTCTTCACACTATGTGATTTGTGTAAACTGGCATACACTGGGAGGGTGCCCTTGGTGTGGCTGACACTCAAAGAATATTACTAGTCCCCAAGCGAACCACTTGGTCTCATCGCAATCATTCACTCAATATTTAACATATCAGCGGAAGATTAAAGATAATAAAAGGTGGACAATCTCAATATATGAATGATCAAGTCAAATCAATAAGACTAGTATGAAAGAAACTAGCCCAAAATAAATATTCAAATCAAAACCAATTACACTCTAGTCTATCAAGCCTCTGTCAACTGTCTTATGGTGTCAATGTGTCACGCCCCGGGAGGATACCCCTGGTGTGGCCGACATTTGAAAAATCATTGCTGATTCCTAAGAGAATCACTTGGCCTCATTGTCACATCAACTCAACAACGGAAGAATAACTCAAATAGAAAGGCATTATATGAAATAAAATGTAACTCAACTACTCATAATATTCAGTAAATAAGTTTAGAATACAAAATACTCAAAAATTCTCTACTCAATGTCTATGAAGCCTCTGCTCAACAAATCTAGATGGTGCCATGACAGATCATGAGCACTTCAATAAAAGAAGTAAATACTCAATGAAAATAAGAAGGGAAAAGAAGGGCTCCTCCGAAATGCAAGGAGGGGTCACCAACTCTAGAGTGTACTGAACTAAACTTCAACAGCGTGCAGGGTAAGGTCCTCTATCACCTGTATCTTCATCATAAAATAATGCAGGCCCAAATGACCGTCAGTACATGAAATATACTGGTATGTAAAATAGCTCAAGAAAAGTAAAGCTCAACTCACTCACCTCGACTCAACAACTCATGCTAAAATCAGTTTATGCAAGTTCAGAGTAAATCATGCTTTTAAAAGTAAGCTCAGTAGGAATAGACTCATTTTAAAACATCATGCTCAAGCAATGTTGCTTGGGAGTTTCTCTTAACAGACATCCTTATACCACCACCTTTAATGAGGTGATGCATAACGAATTCGACGTTATTGCCATGCTCGTTGTTAACTTGCCATGGAAAAGGGCGATCAACTCTCTCATAGATCCATACGAAGTGTCCACTTGGAGGACAAGAGTCATCAAAATGAGCTGTAACGACTATCCTATACTGGCAACATAGTTCTATAGGTTAAAGTAGATATTTACGCGCTCTCTGCTCGGTGCTTGATTCTCCCCCCATAACTAAAATAAGCTCAACTCATCAACCAACTCATCAATCAACTCATCAATTAACTCATCAATCAACTCAAACTTAACCCCTTTGGGTTATCTCATCTCAACTTCTCTCAATTACTCACAATTCAATCAATTCAATGCAACCAATCAACTCGACTACAAGTTGTAAACTCCTCTTATAATTAAAATATGCTCAACTCATCAATCAACTCATCATTAAAATTTATCGCGAAACCCTCCTCTACGAGTCGTAAAATCCTCTCGTAAATTGAAGGTCTTGAAACTCAGAGTTATTGAAATTCCCTATGAGACCCCTTTTACGTTTCATAAACCGCTCTATGGATCATAATGAATATTGTAAACTTGCTTCTGCAGCTTTTTCTCAGATTTTTTCTTAGCATTTCCTGCACATCTACATCCCTATCAAGTAGGAAAGAATTAAGGAGTGTTATATAATCTCCTCCTTGGGATCAGTCATCCTCGAATGAAGAGAAATATAGGGAACCAGGTCAAGGGAAGAATTTCCCTATGACTCTAACAATCAACCAACTCTCAACTCACTCATGTAGTCAACCAATCACATTAATCCTCACTCGGACTCTAGAACTCTATAGTCTATCATATTGAGAATGAAAGGAAGACTCAGGGAACAAAAATTCAAGAATTTAGAGGGAAATACTCACCATCAACTCTCTTATCATCAGCAGGCCGGAACAAATGAGGGTATTTGGCCTTCATGTCCTTCTCTACCTCCCAAGTAGCTCATTCTACGAATTGGTTCCTCCATAACACTTTGACGGATGCAACCTCTTTAGTTCTCAACTATCAAACCTAAAAATCAAGAATTTGGATAGGAACCTCCTCATAACTCATACTATCTGTCATTCCAATACTCTCGACAGGCACAACCAATTGTGGATCTCCCAGACACTTCTTAAACATTGAAATGTGGAAGACTGGGTGGATGACCTCTAACTCTGAGGATAACTCTAACTCATAAGCCACATTGCCCACCCTTTCTATGATCTGATAAGGAACAATGTACCTTGGTCTTAACTTCGCTTTCTTTGCAAATCTCATCACAACCTTCATGGGCGATACTTTCAAATATACCCAATCATTGACCTCAAACTCTAAGTCCCTTCTTCTGACATCGGTGTAAGATTTCTGTCGACTCTGTGTGGTCCTCAACCTTTCTCGAATGATCTTCACCTTCTCCATAGCTTGATGAACCAAGTCTGATCTAACCAACTCTGCTTCACCTACCTCAAACCCTCCAATCAACAACCTACACCTCCTCTTAATATAGTGCTTTATATGGGGCCATCTGAATGCTCGAATAGAAACTGATATTGTAAGCAAACACTACCAAAGGCAAGTGGACATCCCAATTACCCTTAAAGTCAACGGCACAAGCCCTCAGATATCCTATAAGGTCTGAATTTTATGTTCTTCCTGGCCATCGGTCTGTGGGTGAAAAGTAGTGCTAAGATGCACCTTTGTACCCAAACCTTTCTAAAAAGATCTCCAAAAATTGGGCACTGAATTGAGATCCTTTATCCGAGATTATGGAAAAAGGGACCCCATGCAATCTAACAATCTCCCTTGTATAGAGTCAAGCATAATCCTTCACGGTGTCAGCTGTCTTAACTGCTAAGAAGTATGCAGACTTAGTCATCCAATCAACTATCACCCAAATTGAATCATGTTGTCTGCGGGACTTGGTAAACCTATGACAAAGTCCATGTTAATCATCTCCCACTTCCATTCTTGAATCTCAAAATTCTGAGCCACTCCACATGGCCTTTGGTGCTCAACCTTGACTTATTGGCAATTCGAGCACTTAGAAACGAACTCAACAATTCCCTCTTCATTCCACTCTACCAATAGACTTCTCTCAAGTGATGGTACATCTTAGTCGATCTTGGATGGATGGAATATCTTGAACTATGGGCCTTTTCCATGATCCTCTCTCTAATACCATCACATCGGGAACACATAATCTGCCTTGATACCTCAATACTCCATCTCCCCTTTTGGCGAAAGCTATCACTTTTTCCTTATGCACATCCTCCTTCAACTGTAGTAAGACGGGGTCTTGATCTTGTTTCTCCTTCACCTCCACTACTAGAGATGATGCAAAACCATTATGTACAGGAACTCCTTCTTCGTCCGATTCACTTAATTGAACTCCCAATTGTGTCAGTCTATGGACTTCTTTAGCTAATTCTCTCTTCTCCTCCTCTACATGGCCGATACTCCACATGGATAATCCGCTAAGAGCATCAAAAACCACATTAACTTTACTTGGATTGTATAGGATGCTCATGTCAGAGTCTTTAAGCAATTCAAGCCATCTCCTCTGTCTCAAGTTGAGCTCATTCTGGGTGAAGACGTATTGCAGGCTCTTGTAGTCCATGAATATATCAACATGTGCTCCATATAAATAGTGGTACCATAATTTGAGAGCAAACACCACTGCTGCCAACTCCAAATCGTGAGTGGAATAATTTTTCTCATGCACCTTAAGCTGTCTAGAAGTATAAGCAACAATATTTCCCTTCTGCATCTACTAGCATCCCAATCCCACTCTCAAAGAATTGCAGTAGATAAAAAATCCACCTATTCCATTTCGCAAGGTCAACACTGGTGCAGTGATTAACCTCGTCTTAAACTCTTGGAAACTCTTCTCACACTCACCAGATAATTGAAACTTAACCTTTTTTTGAGTCAATTTGTTTAAGGATGTAGATATGGAAGAAAAGCCCTCAATAAACCTTCGATAATAGCCAGCCAATCTCAGAAAACTCCTTATATCAGCTGGAGAGGTTGGTTTGGGCCATTTCTTGATCGTCTCAATCTTTTGAGTATCCTGTTGAATTCTATCTCCAAAAATCACATGACCTAAGAAAGCCACTGATTTGAGCCAAAATTCACACTTAGAAAACTTTGCATATATCTCATTGTCTCGGAGCGTCTGCAAAACGATTCTGTGGTGATTGACATGTTTCTCCTCATTTCTAGAATATACCAAAATATCATTAATAAACACAATCACAAATATGTCAAGATAGTGTTTCAACACTCTGTTCATCAGTTCCATAAAAGTTGTAGGTGCATTTGTTAACCCAAATGACATCACCAACAACTCAAAGTGACCTTATCGGGTTCGAAAAGCCATCTTCGGGATGTCACATTCTCTCACTTTCAATCGATGATAGCCTGATCTGAGGTATACTTAGAGAAAACAGTGGCACTCTAAAATTGGTCGAACAAATCATCAATCCTTGGAAGGGTATACTTATTCTTAATAGTTCCCTTATTCAATTGACGATAATCAATACATATCCTTAGGGAACCATCCTTCTTTCACACGAACAAGACCGGGCACCCCATGGAGAGATGCTCGGCCTTATGAATCCTTTCTCCAACAAATCCTTCAATTGCACCTTTAACTCTTTCAGCTCCACAGGGGCCATTCTATATGGTGGGATAGAGATAAGTTAGTGTTAGGAAGAACATCAATTCCGAAGTCGCTCTCCCTATCAAGAGGGACTTCGGGCAGATCCTCAGGAAACTCGCTCACAATCGAGACAGACTCAAGAGTAGAGGACTCAACATCATCAGACTTGACTCGCATGAGGTGATAGATACATACTTTAGAAATCAGTCATAGGGCTTTAAGGTAAGAAATAAACTTACCGTTTGGCGCAACAGAATCTCCCTTCCATTGAATAATAAACTCATTCAACTAGAAGTTGACAGATTAGGTTCGACAATCAACAATGGCATAATAGGAGTAAAGCCAGTCCATACCAAGGATCACATTGAAATCAACCATCTCCAACTCAACCAAATCAACAAGAGAATCCCTATGATAGATAGACACCACACAATCTCTATAGATCCTTTCAGCTCGAATAAACTCATTAACAAGAGTAGAAACATAAAATGGCTCAAGCAAGCACTTGGGAAGAATATCAAATCCACTCGCCACATATGGCATCACAAAAGAATAAGTTTCACCCAGATCAAGTAAAGCATAATAAGGAAAGGTAAAGACTTGAAGATACTTATCACAACATCTGGTGCGACCTCGTGGTCTTGCCGATTCCCTATTACAGACAAACGATTTGTCCCATTGCCTGCCCTCGGTGTAGTACCTCTTTGGTTACCCCTCACTGGTGGTGCAGTTGTAGAGGTCTGAGCCTTATTTCCCCACATTGGACACTCCCTCTGAAAATTTCCTTGTTGGCTATACTTATAACAACTATTCCCTCTATCTCTACACTCTCCCAAAATGCATCCTGCCACATTTCCCACAAGGTGGCTTCCCTTTGGAGCCTAGAATCATAGTTACCTAAGATTGTGCACCCTGTGCCCTAAAGTTTGGCTAACTTGGGACTTGTGGCTTTGGTTTGGTGCATTATCCAAAGGCAGTACATAACTAGAAGACCTCTTCTTGAAATAATACCTGTCTCTCTTGCCCTGCTTAGTCTGGGTAAGCTCAGGCCATGCTGATTTGGCCTTCTTACACAGGAGCTCTTCTCTGTCCTTCTTCTTACCCTCTTCAGTTAGTTGGGAATAAACCATCATTCTGGAAATGTCCATACCCGAGATCAACAATGCCAACTTGCACTCCCTTTTCACCTGCTTACCCAATCCAAACACAAATTTCCCCATCCTTGCTCTCATATCCTGGACCATCTCTGGGGCATACCTGGATAATCAGATGAACTTCTTTAACAGTCATCCCTTTTTGTTTCAAGTTCACAAACTCCTTAACCTTTGCCTCTCTCAACTCCTGAGGAAAGAAGTGATCGAGGAAGACACTCTCGAACTCATCCCAAGTAGTGGGCTCAGCATCATCACCTCGACTCTCTTCCCACTGATTGTACCAAACATTAGCCACATCCTTGAGCTGATAGGCAGCAAGCTCAACTCTTTCAGTCTCAGTCACATGTATGGTTTTCAGAACCTTCCAAATCTCATCAATAAATCTCTAAGGGTCCTCCTCAACCTTGGACCTAGTGAAGACTGGTGGATTCATCCTCAGAAAATCTCTCAATCAGGAAGTAATCGTTGGCTCATAGGAGCAAGAATTAAGAGTCTGTGAGCCCTGGTTCCCGCTCTAGGATGCTACCAACTAGGTGAGCATGGCGATAGCTTCTCTGAAGTTAGCCTCGGTGGTAGGAGCAGATGGAATGGTAGGTGTCATAAGAACGCCAGCAGTCCTGGCTGGTTTGACCTCAGCCCCTTGTTTCCATCTGAGGTGCCACCTCTGAAATAAGGTTCTCACCATTGCTAGCCGAGGCATTTCTCTGGGTTATGGTGCGTCTTGGAGGCATGATCTGCAATCACGTAAAGCATGACTTAGAAAAGAGTTTTGTAGAGTTTTTAACTCTATCGCACGAACTCACAATACCAAAGAAGTGAAACCATTCCTAATGACATATAGCTTCCTTATTATGAAGTATGGTGCATAACATGCACATAAACAAGACTCTACTAGACACGGCTTCATAGACTCCTTAAGACTCTTGAACTCTGTGCTCTGATACCAAGTTTTTTACGCCCTGAGAGGGTACCCTTGGCATGGCCGGCACTTGAAGAACCACTGTTGATTCCCCAAGAGAACCACTTGGCCTCATCGTCATATCAACTCGATAGTGGAAGAATAACTCAAATAGAAAGGCATTATATGAAACAAAATTTAACTAAACTACTTATAGTATTCAGTAAATAATTTTAGAATAAACAATACGTGATAATCCTCTACTTAGTGTCTATGAAGCCTCTACTAAACAAGTCTACATGGTGCCATGACAGTCCAGGGGCACCTCAATCAAAGAATTAAATACTCAATGAAAATAAGAAGGTAAAATAAGGCCTCCTCCGAAATGCAAGGAGGGCTCACCAACACTCGCGTGTACTGAACTAGACTTCAATGGTGTACGGGCTGAAGTCCTCTATCACCTGTATCTGCACCATAAAATGATATAGACCCAAATTGATGTCAATACATGGAATATACTGGTATTTAAATAGCTCAAGAAAAGTAAATCTCAACTCACTCACCTTGACACAACAACTCATGCTCAAATCAATTTATGCAACTTTAAAATAAATCATGCTTTTAAAAGTAAGCACAGTAGCAATAGACTAATTTTAAAACATTGTGCTTAATCAATGTTGCTTGGGAGTTTCTCTTAACCAACATCCTCATCCCACTATCTTTAATTAAGTAATGCAAGATGAATTTGATGTCATTTCCACGCCCGCCCTTAACTTGCCATGGAAAAAGGCAATCAACTTTCTCATAGATTCATGTGAAGAGTCCACTTGTGGATAACAGTTGTCAGAACGAGTTGTAACTACTATCCTACACTGGTAATGTAACTCTATGGGTTAAAGTAGATATTTACTCGCTCCCCACTTGGTGCTAGATGCTCCCCCAAAGATTAAAATATATTCAGCTCATCAATCAACTCATCAATTAACTCATCAATCAACTAAGGTGATTCCCAATGAGGTGTGTCCTAGGTGTGGAAAGGGTCATAAGGTCCCATGTTTGAGAGATACTAATATGTACTTTGGTTTTGGGGAAGTGGGTCACAAAAAGATGGATTGCCCTCGAAGTCACAACAAGGATAAGGAGGTTCTTCCATAAAGTGCGAATGCAGTTCCTTTAGGGAGAGGTGGCCAAGATGGTGCCCCAAGGAACAATCGATTTTATGCTTTCCATGGGAGGCAAGGGGTTAATGAGATACCCGACATTGTTACCAGTATGTTGAAAATCTTTACTTTGATGTATATGCATTGATTGATCCGGATGTCACTCTTTCTTTTGGCACCCCCCCTTTGTTGCCAAAAAGTTCCATATAGCCTCGAGTTTTTTCATGAGTCATATGAAGTGTCTACTCCTATTGGTGTATCTATTGTTGCTAGAAAAGTTTATAGAAGTTGTCCTATTTACATCTTGCATAAAGTGTTGCCTTGTGATGTTGTTGAGTTAGACATGGTTGATTTTGATGTCATTCTTGGGATAGATTGGTTGCATGCCTACTATGCTTCTATTGATTGTAGAACCCATAGGGTCAAATTCCAATTTCCAAATGAACTCGTCTTTGAGTGGCAGAGTCAAGATGTGGTGGTTAAGGGTAGATTCATATCTTGCATTAAAGCCCGTAAGATGATCTCTAAGAGGTGTCTTTACCATCTTGTGAGAGTTAGAGATGTAGAGTCTAAAGTCCTTCCCATAGAGTCAATTTCGATTGTAAATGAGTTTCTTGATGTCTTCCCAAATGACCTTCCCGGTGTTCCTCCCAAAAGGGAAATAGACTTCGGCATAGACCTTCTCCCTGATACTCAACCCATTTCTATTCGCACTTACCGTATAGCCCCGGTGGAGTTAAAGGAGTTGAAGGAACAATTGAGGGACTTATTGGAGAAGGGTTTTATTAGGCCTAGTCAATTACCTTGAGGTGCACCAGTGTTATTTGTGAAGAAGAAGGATGGGTCTCTTTGAATGTGTATCGACTACCGGCAACTCAATAAGGTCACCATGAAGAATAGGTACTCTCTTCCAAGAATTGATGACTTATTTGACCAATTGCAAGGGGCTAGCCATTTCTCTAAGATTAATCTTCAATCCAGGTATTATCAAGTGAAGGTGAGGGAGTGTGATATTCCCAAGACGGCCTTCCAAACTAGATATGGGCATTATGAGTTTGTTGTGATGTCTTTTGGATTGACCAATGTAGCGGCCATCTTCATGGACCTTATGAATAGAGGTTTGATTTGATTCCTTTGTTGTGGTCTTCATTGATGATATTTTGATCAATTCTCGTGGCGAGGAGGAGCATAGGCTCATTTGAGGCTTGTGTTATAAAGATTGAAGGAGGAGAAATTGTATGCTAAATAGAAAAAGTGTGAATTTTGGTTGAAGGAGGTGGCTTTTCTAGGGCATATAGTGTCGAGGGATGGTATAAAGGTGGACCCTAAAAAGATCGATGTGATTATAAATTGGCCTAGACCATTGACCCCATCGGATATTAGGAGTTTCTTAGCTTAGCGGGTTACTAACAGAGGTTTGTGAATGGGTTCTCTTCTATTGCTTCTTCTATGACGAAATTGATTCGAAAGAAGGCTAAGTTTGTGTGGACCAATGAATGTGAGAGGGGTTTCCAGACCTTGAAAGATAAGCTTATGTCCACTCCTATATTGTCACTATCGGATGGGCTTAAGGGATTTGTTGTGTATTGTGATGCTTCTAGAGTGGGTTTGGGTTGTGTGCTAATGCAAAATGGTAAGGTGATTGCCTATGCTTCTAGGCAACTCATGATCTTGAATTGGCTGCTATGGTGTTTGCTTTGAAAATTTGGCGACATTATTTATATGGGGTGCATGTTGATGTATTCACCGATCATAAGAGCCTCCAATACATCTCACTCAAAAAGATCTCAACTTGAGGCAAAGAAGGTAGCTAGAACTTCTTAAAGACTATGATATGACTGTGCATTATCATCTAGGTAAGGAAAATATGGTGTCGGATGCCTTGAGTAAGGTGTCCATGGGTAGCCTAGCTCATATTGATGGTAGTGAGAAGGAGATGGCTAGGGAAGTGCATCGGTTGGCTAGGTTGGGGGTTAGATTGGAGAAGGTTGGTAGTGGTGATATTGTTGTTGTTGATGGTTCTAGGCCTTCCTTGGTTGATGAGGTGATAGCAAAACAAGATTTTGATCCCTCCTTGTTAGAATTGAAGGCCTTGGTGAAAGAGGGCAAGGTGGAGGTTTTCTCCCGGGGGGAGATGGTGCCCTTATATACCAAGGTAGGTTGTGTGTACCTTGCATTGATGGTTTAATAGAAAAGATCCTTGATAAGGCCCACAATTCTTCTTATTCTATCCACCTCGGCTCTACCAAAATGTATAGAGATTTGAGGGATGTGTATTGGTGGGGAGGCATGAAAAGGGACATTGCCAAATTCGTGTCTGGTTGTCATAGTTGTCAATAAGTCAAAGCCGAAAATCAAAGGTCGGGTGGCCTAACCCAAGACATTGAGGTTCCTACTTGGAAGTGAATAGAGATAAATATGGATTTTATGGTTGGGTTGCCCAAGACTAGAAAGGGTTTTGATTCCATTTGGGTTGTGGTTGATAGGATAACAAAATCAGCCCATTTTCTACCGGTTAAGACCACATATGAGGTTGAATATTATGCAAGGTTTTATATTCATGACTTGGTAAGGTTGCGTGGGTTTCCTTTATCCATCATATCAGATCGTAGTGCTCAATTTACTTCACATTTTTAGAGATCTTTCCAAAGGGGTCTTAGTACTAGAGTTAAGTTTTCTACGGCCTTCCACCCTCAAACTGATGGCCAAGCCGAGAGGACCATCCAAACCCTTGAGGATATGCTTAGAGCATCTGTGTTGAAGCTTAAAGGTAGTTGAAATAATCATCTTTCGTTGATCAAGTTTTCCTACAACAATAGCTATCATTCTAGCATCTGTATGGCTCCTTTTAAGGCTCTCTATGGGAGACGTTGTAGATTATTGGTAGCTTTGTTGGGGTCAGATCTGGTTATGGAGGCTCTTGATAAGGTTAGGATGATTAGGGACAGGTTGAAGATGGCCCAAAGTCATCAAAAATCCTATGCCGATGTGAGAAGAAGAGACCTTGAATTCAAAGTTAGTGATTGGGTCTACTTAAAAGTTTTACCCATTAAGGATGTGGTTCATTTTGGTAAGAAGGGCAAGTTGAGCCCAAGATATAATGGTCCTTATGAGATTATGAGGATGGTTGGCAAGGTAGCTTATGAGTTGAGGTTTCCTAGTGAGATAGAATTGGTTCATCTGGTGTTCCATGTATCCATGTTGAGGAAATATGTGGGTGATCCGAATGCAATTGTGCCTCTTGGTGTTGTGGGTGTTGTTGAGGATAATTTTCCATTGCCTAATTGAGGTTACCTAGTGAGATGGAATTGGTTCATTCGGTGTTTCATGTGTCCATGTTGAGGAAATGTGTGGGTGATCCGAATGCCATTATGCCTCTTGATGTTGTGGGTGTTTTTGAGGATAATTTGACATATGAAGAGGTTTCGGTTCATATTTTGGATAGGCAAGTGAAGAGGTTGAGAAAAAAATAGGTGGCTTCTGTTAAGGTCCTTTAGAGGAATCAACAAGTTGAGAGTGCTACTTGGGAGGCTGAAGCGAACATGCAAAAGTGATATCCTTACCTTTTCCACTCCAGTCAAGCCTAAGGTATTAATCTAACTCCTTCATTTGATCTCAAGTCTTACGTTCAGCCCCATGTAATTGCATATGTTCATGTTTAAATTGACAAGTTCATGATGATTTTACACTTATGATGAAGTTTTTGAAATGATGTTTAAGTGCATTGTTGCATCTCTATGTGGGCTGAAATTGTCATGTTTGTGCATCTCATATACGTCTCTTTGACATTTGGGGATGAATGTTCCCAAGGGAGAGATATTAAAACGATCCCAAAAAGTGCCCGAAAATAAGCCTTGGAACCAAAATTGTAATTTCCATATATCTTAAAATTTGTGTATGATATCAAAAATCCGATTTCATATTCTTGTTCAGGGGTCAAAATTATAGGGAAAAGAGTCTAACCCTAATTTTAGAGCAACCTTATCAAAATTCAAAATTCCTAAAATGCAAATTCTAGAGAGCTTTTCGTGCCCGTGGCGCGACGCGCCAAGGGCGCATACTAGTGTTAAATTTTGCCTAGTTTTGACTTCAGTCCAAGACTTTTAAGTCTTGGGCCTAAGTATTCCCAAACGTGAAAATACCTATACTTAGCCATTTTTCACCCTCATATCATTCTAAATATTCTCCAATACTCACTCAAACACTTAGTCAATATTTTATCTCCTAAATTCAAGACTCAAGACCCTTATCGGATCTTAAGGTTGTACTTAAGCTTCAAGTCTCCATCTCAATTTTTCATCAATTTCATCTCAAAAGCTAAGGTATGTGGGTTTCTTTCATGGGTTCCTTTCACCCATGATGCCCAAGCTTCCTTTTTCTTAAAATGGCATGATTTAAAGTTGGTTTACTCATGGGTCTTATCTATTATGAAAATCACTGCACACTATGTTTGGGCTTATGAAATTGTGACTATTTTACTATGTTTTGAACCATGAATTTGAGGTCTATTGAAAGGTTTGATGAAGGGTTTTGAAGTTTATTGCTTGAGGGTGTTACCAAGTATTTATTGAAGCTTTTACATTAAATTTTCTAGCATGATTTCACTCTTGAATTGCATGATTTTACACTAGTACCACACATCCTCTAAGTGTAAGATAAAAATGTCCAGCTATAGTTTTTTGAGGAATTGAAGGTCCAATACACGTCTTGTGAGTTGAATGACTATATGATGATGATGATATGATGATGAAATGAATATATGTATAAGGTATTCTCTATATAGTATTGGAATGTGGCCATGCCCTACTCAGGGGTTGCGAGCCGAGTAACCTTGTTGGGGGTTTGTACTCATCAACCTATCGGGGGGTTTGTACTCCGGCACCATGGGTAGTAGGGTGAAACCATCCACCAACCTATTGGGGAGTTTATACTCCGGCACCATGGGTGGTAGGGTGCAACGATCCACCAACTTATCAGGGGGTTTGTACTCCGGCACCATGGGTGTTAGGGTGCGATGATCCACTAACCTATCGGGAGGTTTGTACTCTGGCACCAAGGGTGGTAGGGTGTGACGATCCACTAATAGTTTAATGGTCTCTTTTTACACATATGTTCTATTCTATGTAAGCATGTTTTACTTAAGCCCTAATCATGTATGTCATATTACTACTATGTTATCTATTGCTTTTCTCTATGCATTTTGATTATGATGTCTTTCTATTGTTGCATTGCATCCTACATACTTAGTATATTCAAATATATTAATGCATACTCTATGCCTACCGGTGCACCGCTTTATCATCCTCCTCCTCCACGTGGCTAGTACGACTTCTATCAAGCTTGTTGGTGAGTCCTCTATTCTGGGGACATTACTTATGATCTCTTGCTTTGTATTAAGACTTTTATCTCTTTTGGTTACGTATTGTTATGAGGGTGAGTCCGGTTGCTTTGTCTTGGTCCCCGCTCTCAACTTTATGTAGTAGAGATGTTGTTGGACATGTTATGTATTTATTTCATGAGCCTCGTCTCTACTGACTCTTCTTGTTCATTATGTGGAAGTTTCCCCTTAGCCCCTTTACCATTGATTCTAATATTTTATTAATACTTTATTATTTCCGCAACCAAGGATGTGTAATGATATGTTAAGAGTCTTTCTTGGGGTCCCTTCGGATTCCCCATGAGTCGTGTCACGGCTAGGCCCTAGGCTTGGATCGTGACATTAGCAGACAATCAATTCTTTTGGTGTAAGGCTTAGAGTAGTACAACAAACTTTGCGGTGCTCCACCACATTAAGCTTTGATGGTGTTTGATATCATGTCTTGCAATTGTTGAACAGACAAAGCCACAATTGGAGAAGATTGTTGTTCCTTTTGCAATTTGGACTTAGCAAGTGACTCATCGACATCCTTATTTTGTGGAGTAAATCCAGACGGACAAGTGAGGACATGATTTGACTCTCCAAGTGTGAAGGCCTTTATCTTATTCATAAGTTGAGCTCTTTGCAGATCGTTATCCTTAACGGACTTCTCCAAAGCCTCAATAGTTTGTTCCATCATTGCAAACTTCCCATCTGAGTCAGTTGCATCAGCCATCAAGGCATTGACCTTCGTTGGACTAGAGAGATCGATGAACCCTCTGACTCACCCATGCTAAATCCAGTATGGAAGAGTTCATCAAACAACATAGATACAAGGTTAACCTCAGGGTTGCAGATTCAGCCGCCAATTGAAATTTGCTCTTTTTCATCGGCTCCAAGGAAGTGAAGTGTTCATGTCCATTCAAACCACTAGTTTTGAACTTGTGTCGAGTGACGGGCCAGCGTGTGGCAGTAGTAGAGTCCTTAAATGAAGCGTTATTGATCTTTTTGTAGTCTATTGCAACAGTTGAATTCGATTTGCAAGAAGAAAAGATGAAGAGCATTATCGATCCCACTAGGCGTGCCAAATGTATTCGCAATAAATTTTCGTGAACATGAAAAATTAACTACGACCAAAATAAATAAAAGAAAAAGATAATTTTATTGATGAATCTTTTAGTGAGTACAATTTTGTTGTTCTCTTGATTCTTCTCTCCTGACGTGTTTTTGTAATTGGAGGGCCCGTAGTAGTCTATTTATCGAATACAGGATAATATAAACCTCCTTGAGATGTATTTGAATCTCTGAGCATGTCGGCAGTACTTCATCATTTCAAGTCAATCTCCGGGAGGAACTCCGTTGACCACCTCTTCGAGGAGCTACGTAGTTGATGTTGTAGCTTTTCTCCGATGCTTGCAGAATGTCCTCAGAAAATTATGTAACCCTCCTATTTATAGTTGTAGGAGGGAGGCAGTTCAAATGTGGATGAACTCTTTTTCCTTCTTCTGGTTGGTTCTTAAAAGTCGTCAAGCTTATCATAAACACTATGTGATAAGATTGATTTTTGATTGGTTGTTGAACTTTGACCAGGATTGCCACATCATGAGAATACATGGCATTTTCTTGTGGTCTTGAATTTGACTAGAATGCCAAGTCATCTTGACACATGACATAAGTTTAAGCCTCAAGATGAAATGGAGATTGGACTTGAAATTAATAAAGATGGACTTATTAATTTGTGAAGCCCAAATTAATTAATTTAATCCAAATGATCATGAATTTAAATTCAAATTTTGTATGAATTTAATTCACTAAAATTATTGTGTCTACACATAGTATTTATGATAAAAATTCATATCTTTTATTGGATTATCGTGTTGCCTTCTATCCTTGTATATTGATTGAACTCCTACCATATTGTAGTGCTATGTGGATGCAGAAAGAGGTTAATAGGCTATTTATAATTATTGAAAAAGGTATGTGAAGGCAAACCTTTCTTTTTCATATCTCACAAATATGAGAAATTGTAAATCACTGAAGAGGAGTTAGTTTTTTTAAAAAGAAGAATGGGGCAGCAGAAAGATTGAAAATGTATCTCTTTGGACTGATATGACTTAAATAGCTTTTAATGAATGTATTAAGCATTGAGAGGATTTAAATAGTCAATATAAATATAAAATATGCGTAATTTATAATTTAAAAACAAACTAAAATATCTCAACAATTTAACTAAAATTTAAAATTTAAATTTATCTTAAACTAACTTATTTTGCTAAAAAAAAAAAAAACACCAGTAACTAAAAGCAAATCTCAACGCTTCTCCTTTGCTTTAATGACAGCAATTTAAAAAAGTTGTTCCTCCTTAACTTCTGCTTCTGTTGCTAGTGTTTGAGGATTGTTTTTAAGTGTGCACACTTTTGTAACATGATTGGCTTGTTTGCAATTTTCACATATTGCATTAGGTCTCCACCAACAAAAGTTTTTCAAGTGTGTTTTTCTTTTGCAGTATTTGAAAAAATTATAATCACCTTTTTTTCTGCTTTGTGCATGAAGAATACTTTTAGTAACATTGTCTTGTATGAAAGCTCTTCTTTGCTCTTGTGTTTGAAGTGCACTTACTAATTCTTCAACAGATATAGTAGAGAGATCTTTAGACTCTTCTAAAGAAGAAATTTTAGATTTGAATCTCTCAGGAATTGTCGCAAGGATTTTTTCTACAGCTCTATCATCTTTGAGATCCTCGCCAAACAACCTCATTTTATTAACAATCAAAGAAATCTTGTCAGAATAGTTAACAATAGTTTCATTCTCATGCATCCTAAGAGATTCAAAATCCCTTTTCAAATTCAAAATTTACATTTATCTGACTCGATCACTTCCCTTATATTCTTTTTTAGTTTTTCCCAAGCTTCTTTTGTTGTCTCACAAGCAATGATTTTAGAAAAAATTGAATCTGCAACTGAATTTTGAATTACAGTTTTTGGCTTTGAATTTTTTGATTTTCTCATCCAAATGAGCTTTAATCTGAGCAAGTGTGGGATTTGCAGGAAGAGGTTGTAAGGGTATATCTTCTATCACAACTTCTCATAAACCGTAGGCTTTAAGATGTGATTTCATTTTTACTGACCAAATCTAATAGTTTTCGCCAATGAAAATTTTTGAGGCACTCACGAAGAGACTGTTCCTTGCCATTTCAAGTTAAAAAAATGGGTTAAAAATAGCCTATGCTTTGAAAAAAAATACGGGTTGAAAATACCCCTGACGAAATAAAACAGGTTGAAAAATAGCCCTTGCGAGTTTAAAGTAGCCCTGACAGGTTAAAAAGGTAGCCCTTGCGAGTTGAAAATGATATGGCAGTTCTTTGGAAGAATTCACAGATCTCGTAAAATCAATGAGGCTCTTGATATCACTGTTGGTTTTTTCAAAAGGAAGAATGGGGCAACAAAAAGATGTAAAATATCTCTCTTTGGATTGAAATGGCTTCAATAACTTTCAATGATTTTATTAAGCATTGAGGGGTTTTCAATAGCCAACATAAACATAAAATCAGCATTATTTTGAAATTTAAAATAACCTAAAATATCTCAACAATTTAACTAAAATTCAAAATTATCTTAAACTAACAATTTTATTTTACTAAAAAAAACTATTGCAGTAACTAAAAGCAAATCTCAACAAGAGTCATTTCTATTATTCTATTATTAGGAGGACCTTTCGTAAAGGATATTAGGACATTAGTTGATTTTATTTCTTGATTCTATCATATTGTTATATCTCTTATAAGATCGTGAAGTATGTATGATGCTTAAAGTTATTTTCCATCGAGTTTCTTATTACCTATGTCTATTAGAGCTTAAATTTTATCCTAAAAGTGAGGCATAAATATTGGAGGATTATTATGTTACATTCGAGAGAATATTAATCCATTCTTTCTCGTCAAAAGCTTTTAAGAAAAAATTATTTGAAAATAATATTAATACTATATTTTATACTCGATTCTTTAATTTTGATTATATACTTGTCAAACAATCTAGTTTCTAGCAAGGATAATACTATTACCAACTTGGGGCCATTTATAATAATTTTTTTAGGTTCCTACATAGTTAATTTGCCAAGTTGAAACTGGTCAAGAGGTGCAAGTCTATTATGAGTTTTTAGGCCTAAAATGATTGTATAACAGTAGATGAAGGCTCGAGATGTTTTCTGCACGTAAAAACCAAATTGGCCAAGTTATTATCATGATGAATTATATACGTTCAGAGTTCCATATCATGACATGTTAAATGCATATACTCTCGAGCTACAATGAGAAGGGAATGAGAGCTATTTACCCACATATATGTATATGGTACAAATGGCCACGAATGACCGGTTAGCTATCGCACATACCACCACTGCTAGCAATTAGTCCGACGACGTTCATGCATATGCACAAATATGTGTAGGTATTCATTTAAATTATTGTATAGTATTTTGAGTTCAATTGTTTGGTCGTTGAGATTAGTCGGGTCTCAGTTTCAACAGCATCTCTATTACCTTGTTATTTATGACTCTACTTTCCACCTTATATAGCAATATATATTTGTTCTTATTAATGTCTCATTCCGCAAGGACGTGGCTTAGATAAAGATGTTGATCGGTCTTTGTAATAAGGATGTTATCTTAGCTGAGGATTGGGTTAGCTCTATTCTTCTTGGAGCTATTGGTTTTATATAGATTTTGCATACAGGCATTCATAGAGACACATAGAAATACTCTGATGGGTTTCTTCAGCTTCCATTTGTAATTTTGTCGGTTTATTGTATAGCCTTGCTGACTCTCTGGTTGGTTATCAACTAAGTTGGTCTTGTCGTCCCTTTCATTGTGTCATTGATATTTTTGTGACTTCACCAATCTAGTTACCTAGTTTATTGTGATAGCCTTGTCAGTCCTCATTATTATCATTTATTATGTTACGGTGGCTACCTCTATTGAATGAGTTATCAGATTCCAGTTATGCCTCCACTAATTTGAGAAGTGACAATGCCACATCTCCAAAATCATCTCTCAAGTAATTTTCATTATTACATGAACATAATTTAGTTCAAAAATTATTTTTTTTTCCTCTCAAATTCTTCAAAGAAGAAACTCACAACAGAAGTGGTAACAACACACCACCAATAACACCAAACAGAAAAGGTGAAAAAGAAGAATAAACCGCGAAGAATAATTCGATTGGAGCAGACCCATGAGGAGAAAAAAAGCTAATTTTTTCCCTTTTAAGAATAAGGGTTTTAGTTACAATTTAGGTCAAGTATGAAGGAAACAAAAACAAAAAAACTTGAGGATCTATTCAAACAATGGTCAATTACTATTAAAGCCTAACTATAAACTTACAATTACACCTAATATGTAAGACTTAAGTCACTCTTTTAATTCATTCACCCAACTTACTAAGCCCAATATTCAAATTTGTACAAAATAGAATCTATTAAGAAATGAAGCATTCCTTATCAAAAATATTTTGTTTCGAGACTTGAATCCTAAACATCTAGATTCCTTTCAAGTTTCAAGTAATGGCAAAAAAAATAATCATCCAGCTTAGCTTCTTTATCCTTGCAAAAGGAAAACGTAATTTTTGAACCATTTGCTGCTTTGAAACAGATATAAAGAGCATTTTAGACTTATAATCCTTGCAAGAATAACACACCACGAGGAATAGAGGGTTTTTGAAGTGCCAACAGTCAAGTTGCCCATTCCATTGAACTTCAGAGGATATTACATTGGCTTAAATGATGTTTGCTTCACATTGCTAATTTAAGTGATAACAAGACTTTTGTCCTTAAAATCACAAACATAGAGGAATTCCACTAATAAATATGTACACCAACAGTTGAACTTCAAGGGGGACTGCCAGCCAAAATAAGGGTTGCTATTGCAGTAAGATAAACTATAATCACAAAAATCTACTCCAATACGGATCACCACAATTAGGCTCCCCCAAAAGAATCATAACACCATTACAACAGTTTTACACTCAACTAGCAAAAATCACCTTAGAAGAAAATAAGGATCAAAAGCATCCCAAGCCGACTCATCAGTAGTCATTTGGTTCAAGTCACATGAATCTTCAGCGATCATTTTGTTGTGCAACTTAACTACTAATAACAATAAATTAGAGATCAATGAATTTGTAAGGAATGGTTGTATGGTCTCACCAATTTTTTGAACTTCAGGGAGCGTCAACTTTCTATCTTCTGGTTTCCCATTAAAAATACAGTTTGACAAGGCATAAAAGGCCAGTAAATTTGCATAGACAGGTAAGAAGGCATCTTTGTGGTTACCAATCCCACCAATCCAATCCAATCCTCCCTGTGCGGCAACATAATCTTTGGCAAATACTACTAACCTCTGTGCAAACCGCCGCCTCCAGTTCTGCAAAAAGTCCCTCACATCATGTATGTCACCAGGCTCACCTGATGAAAACTTTGAGGTTGGGAGCTTCTCCAAGTGAGAACAACATATCTGGCAGATCAGAAGTTTTTCCTCATGATGATTGTCAATCTCCTTGTCAAAGACGCGTTTGATAAGATCTCCTTCGGAAATAACAGAAACATGGTTAGCAGAATCAAGAACCCTGCGGCAAAGGAAATCAAGGTAGTCAAGAGAGTGACCAAAAATTGATGAAAGATGATTGAAGCTCCTCTCAACCACTTGCTCTACTTGGCTTGGGACCACTTCAGTCAGGAAGCTTCTTTCAGAACTTTTAGATGTAAAACAATTCTGGACATCCAGGGCAAGTTTTTTCCTAAGACTCTCATCTTCATCCTCGAGAAGCCTAATGCATGAAAACCATAAATCCAGGACTTTATGGGCATACATATTAACCACCATTTCTTGCTTGAAAAAGGAACACAAATTGCCATCAGGAATTTGGTTATTGCAGACTAAAGGACCAACAAAGTCAGCTTGGTCCAATAAGCCAGATGCTATCATAGACTCTGCTGCCGCCCTACGCGTGTTTACAGGCTCTGACGCATCACTGTGTTGTTCAATTAGGTCAACATAATAGCTGATGCACTCATAAAAGATGGATAATTTAGACATACCAGATGGATCATGGTTGCCGAGTTTACCAACTTTGACATTTTGCAAGCCTACAACTGAACTACTTAGTGAGCCAGCAATTCGTTTTATACAAATCCCCATGCAACAAAGAAGCAACTCTTGAGTCTTTGATTGCCTAGTGACCTTGTACAAGGAAACCACCTTCTCCCAAAACTGGAGCATGGATTCGCTATCCATATCACCAAAAAATTTAGGATAACATTCTTCTCCATTATTCTGATACTCCTGCAAACTCCAGCTGTAGATAATCTTCAGAATGTAGTTCAAACATCTATGGTTATTCTCCAGAGTTAAATGTTTAATCACAGTGGTCTGGAGATCGATGCTGGTCAAGCAACTTCTCTTTATCTCACTATATTCTGGTGTTTTGAGAAATAAAAGAAACCACTTCAATGTTGCAATCCGAACTTCATATGAAGTGTCTGAGATTGACCGTATTAGCCTTTCCTTGAATCTGCTGAAAGAAATTGCATTTACAGATATCTTTGATAAGTTTGAACCAGGAGCGCCTTTGGGTGGTACTAACAGATACTCTACAGCAGCTTCTTTAGATGTTTGGTAAACACAGTTGAAATATGAACATGTGGCTTGTTTCCGAAGTTCTGAGATGGTTGGATCAAAATATGTTGGTGCACAAACCACTCCTAAATCCAAACACTCAGAAGATGACTTCCATAGGAGGTCCAGAATGACATCAATGTTTTTGCTCATTTGACATGTTCTAGCAACACCCAGCATGTTATCTAGCACCTTCAAAAAGCTGCTGTTGATAATTGGGCAAGGACATTGCTCTGGACTACCAATCCATGAGCATGAAGCAAGAATATGAATTAATTCAGCAAGAATGCTATCTTTTTGGGAAACATCAGCTAGATCTCTGCAGTTCGTGTCTAGAAGAGAGCTTAACTGCAATAGCATCCCATGAAGTGAATTGGAAGAACTATTAACTCTATTGGATGGTATAGACGAATCAGAATTCACAACATGCTCCCCAGTGACAGGTAACTCAGAGGCTATATTTAGGAGGACTAGTGGAAGTTTTTCAGTAGACACTAGACCTGTTAGAGCTCTGGATGCAAGAACACGAATACGAAAATTGCTCTGGACTGAGCATTTCCTGATGAATGGCATGAAAAGGAAAGGATCCAGGGGATCACCAGCTTCACTTGAAATTGGAGAAGGCTTGAGTCGGGATAAGAGAATCAGGATTGGACATAAGCTGGGATGAACAACTTTAGCAAGGTTCGACCTTACATGTTCAGAGGATCCATCCATAAGTGACTCCGTCGCAGTTTTTAGCTCATCGAATAAGAACGAATGCAAAGTAGGGTACCTACAAGATGAACAATCAGCAAAATGACTAGAGAATGTTTATTCTGGTACAAGCAAATAAATTTGTTTACCTTGAACAAGACAATGTTTCATTCATAACCATAAATATAACACAGTGGACATAAGAACTGAATTTCCAGAAGTCCAAAACAATGATTATTGATGACTGTCAATTTTTAGCTCATTAAATAAGAGGGAATGCTTGGTGCATACAAGACAAAGAGTCAGGAAAATGATTATAGCATCTGTTTTGGTACGAGCAACTAAATGTGCTTTACTTAAAACAAGACATTGCGTCAATCCTAACCACAAATATACAATTAGTGGACAAAAAAACTGAATCTCCAGAAGTCAGAAATAATGATTATTGATGACTTCAAAATCTTCTATAGATTCATTTTTCTCAAATCAACTGTTTGGTCCATACTTCAGAACAATGCAAGATACATGATGAATGCAATCAACTAGTAGTGTTGGTTCAGATATATACAAGAAGCCAACAAAAATAAAAGTAGAACATCCTATACCCAAATTTAAAATCTTAATACAGGAGGGGAAAAACAAAAGGCTAATAATTTTCAAACCAGCTGCGGGGGGCTGGGGTGGGGGTGGGGGTTGTTA
>JAABOM020000075.1:11856759-11890250 GCA_011800125.2 Solanum clarkiae
CCTTGCCCTTCACTTCTTGGACCAAACTGATTTCTCCTAGACCCCTGAAGTTGTGGTGGAGCACTAGCTGCAGAGTAGAAGGATGATGTCCTAGGTGGTCTATTAGAAAACTGAAGCCGAAACTCACCTTGGGATGGTGTAAACTGCCCTATAGATCTGGCACTCTTGGACTACGCCCTTTCTAACTCTTATGTCCTTCTCCTTTGCCTCTGATCCTCCAATTTCTATGCAAAAGCTTTCATTCTGGCTACATACATGTCTTTGTTCAAGGAAGCAATGGTATAGTATCTAACGAGATACGTGTTTAATCTATCCACGTATTGATGAACTCTATCTGCCATAGTAGCAACTACATTAGGAGCGTACCTGGCAAGGGAATTAAATTGAAGGCTATACTCCCTCACACTCATATTCCCTTAGTGGAGGTTCAAGAACTGATCTGCATGGGCCTCTCAGATATCTAATGGCAAGTAATGGTCAAGAAATGTCTCTTTGAACTCCTTCCAGGTAGTTGGAGGTGCATCTATACCCTTAGATTGTTTCCAAGCTTCGTAACACAATATAGCCACACCTTTCAACCTATATGTTGCTAACTCGACAGCTTCTGTACCACTCACATGCATAACATCTAAAGTGTATTGAATTTGATCAATAAAGTTTTGAGGATCTTCATTAGGATCTAATCCAGTAAAGGATGGACCAATTAAGGAAGTCACGTATCCTCGAGCTAGCTGCCCTATTCACATCACCTGCACCTATAATTGGACCTTCCTATCTTTGACCTTGGCCAACAACTATATGAGTCAATAGTAGGACTGCATTTCTCAGATCCGTCACGGTAGCATCGATAGGTGGTTTTGGGGAATTTCACTACTTTCTGGGTCATCAAGAACTGCAGGAGTTGGAGATGTCTGTGATAGAGACTCCCCTTGAGCCTTATTTCACTGTCTCACCCGACTGGGTATACCAACCACCACTTCTACTTCCTTCTCTTTACCTTTGTTTTTCCTTGTTTCTGGCATAATTGTTGTACAAACAATTTAGGGGTTAGACACAATGCACCTATTATACTTGGCTCTATAACACGTTATAAAGAATGAAAAGAAAGTAGCAACTCCTAAATGCCACGTAGCCTCTTGGTTATAAATATGGTGCACAACATATTAATAAACAAGATTCTACAAAGACACGACTTTGTAGACTGCCTAGGATGACCCGCTTTGATACAACTTCTGTCACGCCCAAAGTCCCACTAAGGCGGACTGGCACCCGCTGCCAACAAGGCCCGGGGGAATGAACTTGTATCTATGCGCTATCTATACATATTATAAGGGATTTGTACATTCAACAGGCCTTTAAGAAAGTAAATAGTAATAACAAGCCAAAAGTAAATACATATGGCTAGGCTGTTGGGGCCACGGTGTCTAAAGTACGACACATGAACACACCTTAAGTTAATAGTCTACAAAGCCTCTAGATAATGGAAAATATCTATTAAGGGTTGGGACAGGCCCCGCCTTGGCTATCTATACAATACAAAAATATAAGCTCTAGACACACAAATCTACGAAGCAACCTGGAGCTTGGTAACAGCAGCTAGATATCTTGTACTCCTATTGTGGAGATATACTAGCACCTGTACCTGCAGCATGAAATGCAGGTCCCCTGTAAGGGACATCAGTACGAGATAATGTACTAAATATGTAAGGCAGGAAATACTGTATATGAAGTAACGACTCAAATGAAACTATACACTAGTGTAGGATAAGAGACCACCTTTAGTTATAATGTGAGATCATTTACTTTATGTTCTTTTTATTACTTTACCTTTACTGTATAATTTGTGCACAGCAAGAAACACGAATAACCAGCTGATCAGTGGTAAATCTATATCTGGATCAGCCCTGGCTAGGCATTTCCTTTCACCCCTTGTGCTACCACCCGTGATAGGATCGACTATGGCTAGGTGATTCTTCCACCCCTTGGTTTACCACCCATCAATAAGCAATATACTTTATCTTTCAATTACTTTTGAAATGATTCTTTTGGTGGTCATAATATTGGAACTAGAGGACTGTAGATAAAACATATCACATGTAAATAATCACAAAAGAAAATACCATAATGAAAGGAGTAGGTTACACAAATAATGAAATGCATAGAAGGTAGAACAACACATGAACTTTTTTTAGTAGAACGAACTCGTGTATCTTCGTATTCAAGTATGTATGCAAGTCTGCAAGTGACTATGTACGGGAGCATATGAACATATAAAAGAGTGTAGACATGGTTGTTTGTTATGTCGGAGTAGAAAAGAGCCTCTATGTACCAAGGAAGAACCTAGGTTTCATGCCAAGTAATACAAAATGAGTAGCCTTACATACCTCGTTGTATGACTTCGTTACTACCTTGGAGGGATTACTTTTTCCCTCAAATATTTATCTCCAATATATTAGGAAGTAAGACTAGTATTAGCAGTAAAGAAAAACTACTTGGCAGCCCAATATCATAAACACTAACACCTGGGCAGCAAGCTTATAATTAGTGACCAAAGCCATTCCTTCAACCTTTTCACTTATAATCACATTTTCTAACAACCATTCTTATGTGCATGTCATATACATATTGTTTTAGACCCTTAGCAGTCTTACAATAGTTCACAAGGTACAAGATATGACAATCCTGTACAACATGCAAATAGGCAGCATCACATTCGTATTCTCGCGACATTTCGATGTCAAAAATCCCCAACCTGTTTCAAATTTAAACAAATTGTCCTCAATACATCTATACATAAAAACATCCTTAAAATAGTCTCGCAATAGTACCAAAGCATTCACAAAGGATGTGAGGCAATAGCCTTCCATCCATCAGCCCAGAAGTTCCTATTACAAGCACAATTATGATATCACACAAGAACTCATTTTCACGGAATGTAAAAAAGGTGCAACAGCCTTTTACATCATTATAGAACTAATATTCATTAACAACAGTAGGATCCCTTCATAATTAATCCAACCAAAAAGAGAAAAGCTTCCAAATAAATAAGAAAAATGTAGAACAACTTTTGGAACACATGCTATCCAACAATTTCAGCATAAACATAACCAACATAGTCTCTTGTTTTTCATAAGAAAACCATGCTAAACACATAAGTAAACTTACTTACCGTTACCTTCAAGGTGCAGGGCTTATCTAAGAACCCTAAAAGTCTCCTTGTGGCTGCTTTGCTTGGTTAAGAAAGTGTAGAGAGAAAGTTTGTGAAAGCTGATTTTTTTCCAAGTTAAGAATGACTTAAAAGTGCTACTTGTAAGCCTTGTTAAAGGAGCCTTTGGACAAATTTATTTTGTGCTTTAAGACTCATATTATTAAGGTGGTGATGCAGAGGCTTGGCCCTTTCACTTGGGGCCTAATTGGGTTTCAAAGTTGATGCGCCTTGGCTGCCCATTTTTCTAATTCCTCTTCACTTAGTTTGGGCCCAATTAGTCAAGTGGATTGTGATGTACTTGGGCCCTCTTATTATTCATCTTGGGCTTTGATTATTGTCCATTTATGATGGTAAAACATGGGCTAAAGTTACACTCTTAACACAGCCTTTATTAATTATTAGACTTGGACAAATTCGACGTCGGGCCTCGTCTTCGTTTACCTAGCAAATTTAAGCTAAGCAAGTAGGTGACTCACCTACTAGCTTCCTAAGTCCTACAAGCACCTCATTTCTCTCACTTCATTTAGGGTCGTGATCTCCTCAATTTGACTTAAAATTTATTCACTCTCGACCCTCTTCAACGTTAGACACACATATCGCCCTGTAATTTTAAATTCAAGCACTTTTTAAAAATTGGCGCTAATTTGAAAAGCTATATCATGTTTTCATTTTCATAGTAGTGTTGTAAGATGTGGGATGTTACAGTGATTGTCACGCTCCAATAGTAAATCGGTCGCAGTCAACAATAAACCTAACCGAAGTTTAGGGTCGAAACCATAGGGAATACAAGGCTTGACAAAGTTATCCACTAATAATCATTTCAAGTTTCAATCACTATATTCACTAAAATGGGGGGGGGGGCGGTAAGAGATTCATAATTAAGAAAACAAATAAACACTATGCTAAATATGCAAGAAAACAATCCAATTAAGGAGCAACTTAGGAATTATGTTCCCTATGATTCGTTGACTCAATTACCCTAGACAATATAACCTTAATCGGGAATTCACATGCAGGATGGTAACTTAGGTTCTTCTAGCCCTCTTGTGAGGGTGAAGGTCGAATTTCACCATGGCACTTAGTCGGCAACCATGGTGTGCCAACTAACCATTACTCATTGTCCCAATCGAACTCTCTTTGGTCAGGTTTGGTCAATTAGATGAGAACACGTCAACCGAATTCTGTCATTTACTTCCCTTTCCTTATTCATCACTACCTTGGTTGGGATCATGATAGTAGGCATGGTTTTGTGTTGGCCACCACCAAACAAAAATCTAAAAGAAGGGAAATAAACAATACACGCAAAAACCCAATGAAAGAAATGTACAAGGTCTAGGTTATTTTAAGTCAACTACTCATGGTTCCCACAACCCCAAGTTGTAGGTGCTTAGCTACTCATAGCTAAGGCAAAATCAACAATAATGAATATACTTATATATGACATAGTTGAGAGTTTACCAAAAACAATGAAGAACAAAAATACCTTCAATCGGAAACCACAAGCTTTGATAAATGGAAGATGAGTACAGTGTGATTTTCCAAACCAACAAAGTGGGTCTTCAAATTAAAAATTGAAATCTACACTAAACCCTAGAAATATTGTAGAAAGAGTATTCAAAGTGTGGAACAAAAAATTCAAATTCTAAAGTTTCTCCCTAAAACCCTATCATAAAGTATTTATACTATTTACAAATTTACCCTAAAAATTAAATAGAAAAGACAGTTGGTAACAGGTACATCATGGAGGTACGACACGTAGCATACGAGTCACAATCGAGGTTTCATTGTCAGCCTCTGGCATTTTGTACTTGAATTCTATGACCCACTATTATGAGTCATTGCATGGGCTACGGCTCGCATGCTCTTCTCATAGTCTAGACCTTTAATTTTGGGTCCAAACTTTTAGCAAACTATTCCTTGCTACGAACCTCACCCATACGAGTTGTAATGAGACTTACCACTTGTAGGGTGGCCTCGTATGGCTGACCTTCACTTTGCAACTTCTTAATTTTGCTCACTGTTTCATGCTACAAGGGAACTTTACGACTCGTAAGTTAGTCTACGATTTGTACGGTGGCTCGTATGTACTGTACTTCAGCAAAATTCTATAATCTTCTCCTAAAATCATGCCAACCTGTATTATCTGCACAACTAACACAAAAGTTGATAAAACCATAAAAAGTCATTTTAAGAACTTGCGAAATCCCTTATTTTGGTGATCAAATGTGTTGTATTTTGACAGCACATCAACACCCTCAACTTAGAAATGTTGCTTGTCCTCAAGTGATGACTCAATCTAAATAGACAATGGGAAACACATAGTAACTACTCTAATGGCATATACATTACTTCACTCCGATTCAGACACCCACTTCTTAAATTCGAAACCTGATTACAGTGTTTCTAAGCAAACAAAAACATAATAATGCATTCGACAATCCAACTATGACAAGTGAAGGAAACAATCCACAATCATGGAACCAATCATATGCCAATCATGCAGTACCAATGCCCTCATAGAAAAGTAGTCCTTGTATCTCACTTAAGATGCATTCAAAATTCAGGGACTGCGCGAGCATTCTCACTCTCATAAATGAAATTCATGCATAATAACTAACATCATAGGCTTTCCACTATACTCAACTCTGGACTGATGACAAAGTGGATTTGTATCACTTTAGGATATAAAAGTCTTGTCACATAGGCTCATGGGGCTTTGGTATAGCATTTTAGGCAAGTAATGACTAAAAGCTATCCTTGAACCATGTTTTTCAACACTTTTACCTCTATAACTCAACCATTTTCATTAAATCCACCCTTATTCTTCCTTTTTAAACTTTTCTTGGGTGTTCTCTTTCTCTTTTTCGGCTATGCCTTATTTTTAACTCATTTTGCTATTCTCTTCAATCCAAGGAAACTTCTCTTTTCTTTTTCTCACCTGGCACATGACTTTTTCTTTTCTTTCTCTCTTTCCCAACTACTCACCTAACTTTCATTACTTTTACCACAATAAAGGCCACCCTCAACTTAGGCTTTTAGCCTGAGGTGAAGTACACAATATCTATTCCCCAAACCAGGGCCACTATTTGTAGCCACCCTCAACTTACACATGTTCAAGCATATACCAGGGCCAATATCAAGGTAGTTCATAAAACGAGGCTAGGATAGCTAGGTGTCAAGAAAGAACAGGTACATGAAAATCTCAAACATTTGGAAGAAGAGATTAACTATCATATTTGGTAAGTCATATAGGAAAAAGTGAACTTACTAAAAGAATAGTAGCCTAAGATCCTTTCCCAATCAACCACATCACAAGTCTAATCTTAGAGTAATAAGGCAAATTCTGAGTCCATACATAATATATGAATGAGATAAAATAAGCTCACACACATGGCATCACATACACAATCACGTACGGGCTCACAAGTCATGTTTCAAGCATCAACTTGCCTTCTCTTTATCAAAACAAACATTGTTAGATAATCATATACAGGATTGCAATAATAACCAACAATCAAAGAAATTTTGAGGGTACCGAATTTTCAGAATATTCAAAAAGCATTTAAGATTATTGATATGCCAAAAGATAATAACTACTATATATCTATAAATTATCTTTACTACCTAGACATTTCTGTTCAACAAAAATTAAAAGTATCCACAAGAAAAAAGAAACACAGCAAGAAAACCTTGGGATCAAAAATAGGGGAAGTTATGGAGTCGAGGTTACTCAGACTTCACCCTAATTCATAACTTCCCACAACTCACCAAAAGAAGATACTTTATCCTCAAGGTAAACACATGTAAGAAATAAGGGAAAAACAAGGGTCATACCTTGGGTTTCCTCTCAAAAAGCGCTTGATTTAATGTTGCGGCACGACGAGAGGAGCTTCAGCATTCTTGCTTCTTCCAGGCCCCAATCCCCAACTACCTTAATTTCATCCATGTCATCGATGTAGAGCTTAAATCTTTGGCCATTTACCTTGAAGATCTTTCCATCTCTACTTTCTAGTTCGATAGCACCATGAGTAAAGACACGTACTACGCGGAAAGGCCCCAACCACTTAGATCTGAGCGTCCAGAGAAACCACTTCAATCAGTAGTTGTAAAGCAACACCATGTCCCCTAGTGCAAATTGGTGGTTCTCAATTTTGTGGTCATGATGAATCTTCATTTTTTGTTTGTACAATGCAGAACTCTCATACACTCTCAATTTGAACTCATCTATCTCATTAATCAACATTAATCTAGATGTTACTGCTCCATTCCAATGTAGATTGTGCTTCTTTAATTCCCACATTGTTTTATGCTCCAGTTCGACAGGTAAATGACAAGCCTTTCCAAACCTCTGTTGGCATGGAGACATACCAATGGGTGTTTTGACGGCAGTACGATAAGCCCACAATGCATCATCCAACTTTCGATACCAATTGGTGCAATTCACATTTATGGTCTTGGACAAGATCTATTTTATCTCTATATTCGTTACTTCTACTTGCCCGCTAGTTTGGGGTGATAAAGTTTTTCCACCTGATGCTTTACACCATATTTCTCAATAAATGGTTTGAATAATCTATTGCAAACGTGAGATCCTTCATCACTGATAATTGCTCGAGGTGTTCCAAACTTGGAAAAAAAATTCTTTTAAGGAAACTTGTGATATACTTGCCCTCATTGTTTGGAAGGGCTATGGCTTCCACCCATTTAGAGACATAGTCTACATCAAACAGGATATACTTATTCCCATGAGAGCTAATAAAGGGTCCCATGAAGTCAATGCTCTGAACATTAAACAACTCGATCAACTAATTGGTATTAAGAGGAAGTTCTTGCCTCCGTGATTCTCCACCTTCTCTTTGAGATCTATCATGGGAATTGAGATAATCATGAGCATCTAGACGTATAGAAGTCCAATATTATCCACATTGTAACACTTTGTACACTATACGAGCTCCACTATAATGACCACCAACTAATAAGCAATGGCATGCTTCAAGGATGCTCATCATCTCCACTTCAGGAACACTTTTATGGATGATCCCGTCAACACATATGTGAAATAGGTGTGGTTCATCCCAAAAGAATTTTTTACATCATGCATGAACCTATGACATCGATGGGTATTGAAATTAGAAGGTACAATATCACTCACAAGATAATTGGCATAGTCGGCAAACCAAGGAATAAGATCATGTGAATTCGCCAACACACGCTCATCAGGAAAGGAATCATCAATATCAAGACTATCATCAAACTGCACCATAGCTCCATCCTCTAATTTGGAAAGGTGATCTGTGACTTGATTCTCTACCCCTTTCTATCAATCACATCAAAGTTGAATTCCTGTAAAAGAAGCACCCATCTAATCAATCTAAGTTTTGCATCTTTATTGGCCATTAAATACTTGAGTGTCATATGGTATGTATGTACTATCACTTTGGCTCCCAGCAAGTATAACCGAAATTTCTCAAATGCAAAGACCAATACAAGTAACTCCTATTCGGTTACCATGTAGGTTTACTGGGCGATGTTCAAGCCAGATGATAGGTGCTGAAATTAACCTTCTGTTCAATTTTTTGAAAGCTTGCATACAGGCGTAATCAAACAAAAACTTGGTATCTTTCTCAAACAATTTACACAAAGGATGCGAAATGTTGGAGAAATCTTTTATGAAGCATCGGTACAATCCTGCGTGGCCCAAGAAGCTCCTAACCCCTTTTACTAAGAGCAGTGGTGGAAGTTTCTCAATCACCTCAATTTTTGCTTTATCAACTTCAATACCTTTGCCTGAAATTCTGTGACCTAGCACAATGTCCTCCTTAACCATGAAGTGACATTTTTCCCAATTCAACACCAAGTGACTTTCTACACGTCTCTGTAAAACATCAAGCAAATGCAATAGACAAGCTTCAAAGGATTGACCTATGACAGTAAAATCATCCATGAACACCTCAATTGTAATCTCCACTATGTCTAAGAAAATCAACATCATGCATCTTTGAAATATGGATGGAGCATTACATAATCTGAACAATATTCTTTTGAATGCAAAGGTTCCATAAGGGCATGTGAATGTAGTTTTCTCTTTATTCTCTGGTGCAATGATAATTTGATTGAATCCCAAGTATCCATCAAGAAAGCAGTACAAACCTTTCTCTGCAAATCTATCAAGCATCTGATCCATGAATGGTATAGGGAAATGGTCTGTCTCAGTAGAGGCATCAAGTTTTCTGTAATCCATATGCACTCTCCATCTGGTGACTGGTCGCATGGGAATCAACTCATTTTTGGCATTCGACACTATTGTGATACCCCACTTCTTTGGGATACACTACACAGGGCTCACCCACTCACTGTCTGCAATAGGGTAGTTTACCCTGTATCTAACCACTTGATAATTTCCTTTTGAACAACTTCTTTACTAGTGCTTAGCATTGGGCTTGCAGTCCTTAACCAATTGAATCTTGTGAGTGTATATAACAGGAGGGATGTGAATGATATTTGCAATAGTCTACCCAATAACCCTTTTGAATTTTTTTAGTGCTACCACAACAGCCTCTACCTGACATTTACTCAAATCTGCAGCAATGATGACCGATAATGTATAATGCTTCCCCAGAAATGCATATTTCAAATGTGACGGGAGTGCTTTCGGTTCCAACTCCAGTGGGATATCTATGGAGGGCTTTGTGGGTAGCGATTACTTGTTATACAGATCAAGTTCTAATTTTGCCTGATATTTCGGGCCAAATGATACCCCAAGGGAATTCACTGTCTCTTCATAATCTAGAATACAGTCACTGTCAAAATTTATCAAAACTGCTTCCAAAGTATCAACTCTAAGGCATAGCTCGATGGGAACTTCTGATTCATCATTATCAATAGCTTCAATCATTGAGACTACCCTTAGATCACAGTATTTGCTACTTTCTTGACAGATATGGAATACCACTGCTTCTTCACCAAACCTAAATGTGAGCAATCCTTTCTCTATATCAACCAGAGTGCGACCTGTGGCTCGGTTGGGTCACCATTTCACATCTAGTACCTAGGCTTGGGTTGTGAAAAATTGGTATCAGAGCCTTAGGTTGTTAATGATCCTCCGCATCCAACACACCCATTGATTAGATTCTTATTCATGGTTGTGAAGTACACAACAACTATGAGTAAGAGGCTATAAGGTGTTTTATTAAATGTTTCCCTTCTTCTTGATCTATATCGTGCTATAAAAGTTAAGATAAGGTTTCTCCCCTAACAAATGTTATTTGCTATGTTGGATCATGCCTATCACAAGAGGAAAAAGAGCTCGCAAACTCGAAGAGAAATCGGCCCATGAAGAGTTTTGGGAGGCTATTTCCATGTTAGCTCAAGCTATTACTAACCAAATCAAAGGTGCCCAAGCCCCTCATGCTCCTACTCTAGCACTTAGGTTAAGGGACTTCATAAAGATAAAACCATCAGAGTTCCATGGGTCTAAAGTGGATGAGGACCCTCAAGAATTTATTGATGAGGTGTACAAAGTGTTGTCTATTATGGGATTTAGACTAGAGGAGGAAGCAGAGCTGGTGGCCTACCAACTTAAATGGATGGACAAAATATGGTTTACTCTATGGAAGGGGAAGAAGGGGAACAACAATGTGGTCCTTTAGAAGGAGTTTAAGGTGGCGTTTCTCAACCGGTTCTTCCCTCTTGAGCTAAGGGAGGCCAAAATGACGGAGTTCATGAATTTGAAGCAATGGTCCATGAGTGTGTTAGAGTATACCCTCAAGTTCAACCAACTCTTTAGATATGCTCCACAATTGGTGGGTGAGCCGAGGTCTAGGATGAACAAACTCGTGATGGGTATGTCCGACTTAGTGAATGAGGAATATCGTGCCGCCATGTTGATAGGTGATATTGACCTATCTTGCCTCATGATTTATGCCAAAAAATTGGAGGGGGAAAAGTTAATAAAGAGAAGAATGGGTGAGGCCAAAAGGGCCGATTTTGAGGGTAGATTCCAACATCCCAAGGGTGGCCAATTTCATCAAGGCCAAGGGTCTTCCAATGCTCCTAAAAGAAGATTTGCTAATAACAACCCAAGGGTCCAAGGTGGTGGTGGTATGGTGCCTAATACTAGGTGCCCATGATGTGGTAGAGGCTATGATGGCTAATGTTTGAAGCATACTAATCTTTTTATGGTTGTGGTGGAGTAGGCCATAAGGTGATTTATTGTCCATGTGCACAATATAAGGGTAGAGATGACCATTCACAAGGCTGAGGTGCGAATGCAGTTCCTATAGGAAGAGGATCTCAACAAGGTAGTGCCCTAAGGCACAATCGATTATATGCTCTTCAAAGAAGGCAAAGGGTAGATGAGGTACCCGATGTCATCACCGATATGTTAAAAGTCTTGAATTTTTATGTGTGTGCATTGATAGATCTGGGTGCCACTCTTTCTATTGTTACTCCTTTTGTTTCCAAAAAGTTTCATGTTGAACCCGAATTATCATGTGAGCCTTATGAGGTGTCTACTCCCATTGGTACATCCATTGTTTCTAGAAGGGTCTATAGAAATTTTCCCATTTTCATTTACCATAAAATATTGCCTTGTGATTTTGTTGAGTTGATATGGTGGACTTTGATGTCATTCTTGGGATGGATTAGTTGTATGCATATTGTGCCTCCATTGATTAAAGAATCCGTAAGGTCAAATTCCAATTCCCTAGTGAACCCATCCCTGAGTTGGGAGTCATAATGTGGTGGTCAAGGGTAGATTCATTTCTTGCATTAAAGACCAAAAGTTGATTTCTAAGGGGTGTGTCTATCATCTTGTGAGGGTTAGGGATGTTGAGTACAAAATCCTTCCTATAGGGTTGGTTCCGGTGGTAATGAGTTCCTTGATGTCTTCCTCGATGAGCATCCCAGTGTTCCTCCTGAAAGGGAAATAGATTTTGGCATAGACCTCCTTCCTGATACTCAACCTATTTCTATTCCCCCTTATTTTATGGCCCCGCGGAGTTGAAGGAGTTGAAAGAACAATTGAGGATTTCTTAGAGAACGATTTTATAAGGCCTAGTCAATCATCTTGGGGTGCACCGATGTTGTTTGTGAAGAAGAACGATGGTTCTCTTAGGATTTGTATTGACTACCGACAACTTGATAGAGCCACCATCAAGAATAAGTACCCTCGGCCACCATCAAGAATAAGTACCCTTTACCAAGGATTGATGATCTTTTTGACCAACTTCAAAGGGCTAGTCACTTCTCTAAGATAGATCTTCGGTTCGGGTATCAATAAATTAAAGAGAGGAATTGTGACATTCCCAAGACGGCCTTCCGAACTAGGTATAAGTACGATGAGTTTGTGGTTATGTCCTTCGATTTTACTAAGGAACCAGCTATCGTAATGGATCTTATGATTAGGTTCTTTAAACCCTACCTTGACTTGTTTGTGGTGGTATTTATTGATGATATCTTGATCTATTCCAATAGTGAGGAGGAGCATGTGGCTCATTTTGAGGGCAGTGTTACAAATCTTGAGGGAGGAGAAGTTATATGCCAAATTTGAGAAATGTGAGTTTTGGTCGAAAGAGGTTGCCTTCCTAGGTCATGTGGTATTAGGTGATGGTATTAAGGTGGATACTAAGAAGTCAGAGGTAATTAGAAATTGGCCTAAGACCTTTGACTCCATCGGACATTAGAAATATCTTGGGGTTAGTGGGTTATTATCAGAGGTTTGTGAATGGGTTCTCTTCTATTGCTTCTCCCGTGAATGAGTAGACCCAAAAGAAGGCAAAGTTTGTGTGGATCGATGAATGTGAGAAGAGTATCCGAACTTTGACAGATAAGCTTGTCTCCCCTCCTATCTTGTCACTATCGGAAGGCTTGGAAGGGTTTGTTGTGTCTTGTGATGCTTGGAGGATTAGTTTAGGGTGTGTTCTGATGAAAAATGGAATGGTGATAGCATCTGCCTCCAGACAACTTAAGGTGCATGAGAAGAATTATCCCACCCAAGATCTTGAATTGGCAGATGTGGTACATATTCTCAAAGAAATAAGTTTAAAATTATAAAATGCTCTTAGCAAATCACTCACTCAATATCTATGAAGCCTCTACTCAACAATCTAGATGGTTTTATGACAGACCAAAGACACCTCAAATCAATAAAGTACTTAATAAAAGTAAGAAGATTAAAAGGGCTACTCCAGAATGTAAGTAGAGCTCACCAACTCTGAAGTGTACTGATCTAGATCTCAGTGATGCACAGGATGAAGTATTCTATCACCTCATCTCATCGACTCATGCTCATCTTAGTATATGCAAGTTAAAAGAATTTCATGCATTTCATCATATATATGTGGTAAAAAGTAAACTCACTTTAAAATCTCGTGCTCAATCAATGTTGCTTGGGAGTTTCTCTTAACCAACATACCTCCCAACACCTATAATTAAGTGGTGGACTACGAATATGGCATCGTTGCCTCTCCCACCCTTAACTTGACATAGAAAAGGATACATCAACACTACCTCATGGATCCATAATGAATATCCACTAGCGGGACAAGAGTCATTAGAATGAGTTGTACGATTATCCTATGCTGGCGACATAGTTCTGTGCGTTAAAGTAAAATATTCTCACTTCCCGCTCAATTTTTCAATACTCGTCCCAAGTCTAAAACATGTTCAACTCATTATTTAGCTCAATCCTTAATACTTAGTCAATCAACTCAAAACTCAACCTCATTAGGTTATCTAAACTCATCTCAAGTACTCATCAATTCATTCAATCAATACAAGAAATCTACTCCACTCAACTCAATATTCATTTAATGTAATCTCTCCAACATGACTCGACTCAAACGGTCATGTAGACTCTCTCAATTTGACTCATCATAAAATGTAGATAAATTCTTCATGATAATATAAATAAAGAAAGTGCTTGAACTTGTCTTTCTCCTCTCTCTTCTTGAGTCTTTAAGGGAAAGGAAGAGGAGGCCTTGGGATAGGCATATACTTTTGTGGCTCTTTAGCTGCTTCGTTTACCCCATCCTTGACACCTTCATATCTTTCAACCACATCCTTTTCTGCAACTATCTTCTCACGAATATCCTCTACCTCAACTGGCATAGGAGGATCAATGGTCGCTTGCCACCCCTAGTATTAATTATCATTCATTATCCCTCATTGTTAGGATTTTGCATAGTGTTGCTAGGCAATTTAACCTTCTGACGCTGATTCAACTGAGCTGACACCTTACCAAATCGTTGTTCAAGGTATTTAATAGCCACAGAATAATACTCTATCTTTTGATTTATGCTTGAAATATCGGATTTCATGCCCTTTAGAGTTTCATCTTGTGTCTTGTCTTTCTTCGATAAACGATCAAACATCTCCTCAATTCTAGAATTGCTTGTGTTTGTGTCACGGCTTTGTGGTGGCACGTATGGACCATTTTTGAAACCATCTCTTCTACCCTAATCTACTTTAGGATCCTTGTTCCTATCATAATAACCACCACGGTTGTCTCTATAAGCTCCATCTCTACCATAGTTCTGACCTAGGTTTCCTTGCCCTTGGCACCAGTAGTCCTAATTGGTCCCTTGGTCATTGGTCCGAAAATTCCTTGTCTGATTATTCATAAAATATGCATCCTCCTCAAAATAAGGGTCCTCGTACATCGGTGCACATTGAGGTTTGTGAACTACCGTATTTACTCCTTATTAGTTTTGCTTGATAACAACATCTATGCTTGTGCGAAGTTGATCAAGTTGTTGCATAATCTCCTTATTAATTTTGGCTTGCTCTGAACCAACACTCACAGCATATGATCCCTTTATGGAAGCTCTATCCTATTGTTCCCATGCACAATTTGTCTTAACCACTTTCTCCATAGGCTCTACAATCCTTGCAAATGGTTGATCTAGAAACATATCCCCCATAATAGTGTCAACACAAGCCTGACTATTCTCATCAGGGGCACGGTAGAAGATCTCTACCAAGGCATCATCAACTTTCTTGTGCTCAAGGATGCTCCTCAAACACTTAGTAAACCACTCCAACGTAGTACTTATCAAATCACCAGGAAGTTGCTCAAAATTGTTGATCTAATCCTTTAATTTAAGCTTCTTCGATTTAAGGAAGTACCTCTCCAAAAAGGCCTTCTGTAAATATGTCCAACCAGTGATTGAACTCTGTTAGAGCTTAGATAGCCATAATGCAGCATTGCCAGTAAGAGACAATGGAAAGACATGAAGTCCCATAGCATCATAGATAGATTTTGTATCCCCATCACACTCTTACAAACTAATGCTACATTGTGCAAGTGTCTATTTGGATCCTCTGATGGTAAACCTGCAAATAGCCCATGGTTCTTCAGTATCTGAACCAACCCACTAGAGACTGTGAACTTTGTGTCAGCCGGTAGTGGTGGCATGTGACACCCCGTAACTATATGCTCTTATGTATCCATGTTTCAAGCCTCATTTGGTTAGAATTGGGGTGTATTAGGTTCATGGGACACTCCTAGCACCTAAACGAGTTCAAGACTTCTCTAAGAGTTATGTTTTGGTTGATGGTTCATGAAATGGTCAATGTTAAACTAGCATAACTTTTTGCACATTTGGAAGGTGGGCCATAACATGTCAAATGAAAGATCTTTGAGTTAGCTTCACAATGCACTTAGTTTCACCTTATTTCCAGTTCGGATGAAGGAGTTATGATAGTTTTCATGAGACCCTCCCGTGCAGTGAACTCGCACGAGTAGTTTGACAGCCAGTGTGCCCTTTGACAGGCTGTTTGAAGTAGTTGCAGCTGAAAAGGGCCATTTTTTGGCACAAGTAAGGTGGTACAGCTAGTGGCATGGGCCCTGTGGCCCACCACTGAACATGGGGATGGACACAAGTTGTGCCAAAGCAAGCTTGTTGGACTTGGGAAAAATATGGCTAAGGTTGGTACCACGGGCATTGTTGACGGGCCATGTGGAGTACGATAGCCCGTGGCACCTGGGCGTGTGGAGGACTACAAATTTTTGTCTAAATGAGGTTGGATAGACCAGTAAATGGTCCGTGTAACCCCACACGGTCCGTGAAAGTGACCGTCAAAATGACATCGATGCTAACTTTTTCTCAAGTGTTCCAATTCCATTTTTTCTGTATAAGTCTTGTCTCACGGGCACTCCACTCGACCCATGGAGTGCCACATGGTTAGTCAAGTCTCTAGTGAGACGATACTTTGCCAATTTTTCCATCTGTTCACTTATGGCATCTTCATAAATTTTAATTACTCTAATGCCATTTTTAGACTTCCAATGCTATCCTATCTTCGTAAAAGACCTAAATACTATCCTAGAGGATAAAACTCATTACTCTCATCTCATATACACTCTCAATTCTCTCAAAATCCTTCATCAAGACCTAATTCAATTTCAAGGAAACCCAAGAACAAAATTGGATTCAAAGATCATTTCAAGCCTCCATTCTTCCCATTCTCAATTCCAAGCAACTCTAAACTTAAGGTATGTGGTGTTGAACCATTGGATCCTTCCACCCATGGTGACTAACCCTCTTTTGCTTAATAATACATGATTAAAAGTTGATTTTACATGTGGGTCTTGTATATTGAGAAATTTACTGCAGAATGATTTTAGTTCATGAAAGTATGGTTGTTTTAGCATGCTTTGAGCTTCAAATGTTGGGTCTAATGTTAGATTTGATGAGGGATTTTGATGTGAGTGTCTTGGAGGTGTTGTAAGGTGTTGACTTATGGTTTTATCACTAATTCTCTTGCTTGATTTAATCTCTAAATTGCATGGTCTTTTACCCCCATTACACCCCCCAAGTGTTTTATAAATGTCTGGATGTGGTTTCTTGAGTAGTTGAAGGTCTAATGCATGTGATATGATATCAATAATGTTATGATGATGAAATGAGCTTATGTATATGAGTATTCCCGTATAAAGTGTTGCACTAGAGTATATGATGAATCCTATATAAGGTGTTGCATTAGAACATACCCGATCCGGGGGGAAAAGAGCCTGGGTAACCATGTTGGCGGTTTACACGCATCAATCATGCGTTTATACTTCGTCACCATGTTGGTAAGGTTTGATTACCATCAACCATGTGAGGGGTTGATACCACATAACCACTAAGGGGTTTATACCTTGAACAGCTAGCTTGGTCTCTTCTTCATATATGATATCCTATATAAGCATGAGTTACGTAAGCATGATTTTTTACTTAAGCATTGATCATACATGACATATTTATATTATGTCTATTTCATAATATCGTCCATTTTTATTATGATGTCTACTTTTTGTATTGCATACCACATACTTAGAACATTCAAACGTACTAACACATACTCTTACCTACATGATCATCCTCCTCCTCCACGTGGCTAGTCGGTGATATTCCAAGCTTGTTGGTAAGTCCTCAATTTTGGGGACCTTAGTCTATGTTACTATTATCTATGTATTGAGACACTATCTTATGTTCTATTGACTGTAAGGGTGAGCCTCGTAGCTTTGTCTTGTCCCCTGCTCTATTTATGAAATTAGAGGTGTTTGTTGGACGAGTTATGTATTTATGATATGAGCTATGACTCCTTTTCTTTGATATTGATGTTTTGACAAGATATCCCTTAGCTCCTTGTTCCTTTTGCTTACTTTATGGCTTTTATATACTTCCACGACCAAGAATGTGTAATGACAAGTTAAAAGGTTTGGTTGAGGTTCCTTCAGGTTACCCATTCACCATGTCATGTCCAGGACCTAGGCTTGGGTCATGACATGGGAGCACAATAGCCCCAGTCACATCCATAGCATAGGTTTTAACCTATATTAATTCCATTTGTAAGCATTGGCGTCAAAATCCTGAGGTTGTGGAATGTTCTCCAAAGGAGTTGGATTCTCATCCCCATCATTTCGGTTCAAAGCTGCACTGGACGGGTTGTTGATATTTTCTTGGACCATTCTTCTAGTGATTCTTTGGATCTCGAGATCAAGTAGAGTTAAGGGATTGCCTTGACTTTGAGTGTTGGGCATACACTACCAGTATACCCTGTAAAGAAACAAAAACAAAAATGTAAACAAAATCAAAATAAAGGGAACTAAGCATTAACACTCAAATTACTTAATGAATCAACTTAAGTCTAGTCGTATTCCACGAAAACGGAGCCAAAATGTTTCATGACGCCCAAGTTATACCTCGTTTTAGTTGATAAAGTAGTCATTGTCAAGATATAAAACCTAACCAAGGTTAGGGTCGAACCCAAGGAAATACGTAGACTCAAAAAAATTTCATCAATAAGAAATTCAAGTAATTAGCCAACTCAACTCCCCAAAGTAGGGGGAAGGGGGGTTTGCAATGTTCAACAAGAAAATAAACTGAACTAACTATCACAAAAGACAATCAATAATGGAGAACAACTAGGATATTATGTTTCCCATGATTCCTCAACTTAGTATCCTCAGATAAACCAATTCATATCAGGTGTATATCTTGCAAGATGGTAATTTAAGTTCACCAAACTGTTTGGTCCAGTGAGAGGTGAATTCAACTATGTGGCTTGGCCCATCTCCATAGTATACCATACTAACCATTACCTATAAGTCCCAATCAACCTCGCCTTGGTCTAGTTTAGTTGATTTGATGAGAACTTATCATTGAATCCTATTAATCAATCTCTTTTCCTATTCATTAACACCTGGATCGGGAAGGTAACACTAGACAAGTTCTACTATAGGCCACCACTACAAAACATATAAAATGAGGAGAATTGATTAATACGTGCAAATAACCAATCAAAGAGTTGTGAAATATCCGGATCTACTTTGTTAGATCTCCATTGTTCCCATAACCATAGTTGTGGATCTAGCTACCTATGCTGTGGGTAGATAAAGAAATTATGAATTGTGATAAAATAATTAAATACTTACAAAATTGAATTCATATTCAAGCAAATCATTGATTGAGAATCACAAGATTTAAGATCTAATTAATTAACAAGTGTATTCTCCTCCAAGTATTGAGGTCTCCAAGTACAAAACCCTAAAAGTACTCTGCAATGACGTTCTCTACTATCCCATTCTTGAAAAATAACTTAAGAAGTACTATTTATAGTAAATACAATTAAGTTGTAAAAAATTAGAAAAACTGGTCAGCGGAACCTACGAAAGGTATTTATGACTTGTAGTGTCTTTTAAGAGTTGTAATCGGGGTTTTATATTCTACTCTTGAGATTTTGGACTTCTCTTCAACAAAATATCTTCACAACTCAAAATTATTTATGAATCGTATTGACCTCTCATAGACTTCAATTGCTTCAACTGTTCCTTCACTAGAAATCTTCACAGAACCCATCTATATGATTCATAGAATGTTTACGACTCGTATAGAGGTCTTATATAGCTGAACTTTAGATATCATCTCTTACTGGAAATCTTTAGGGAAAAACTCGCTTTACGACTCATAGAGGGTCTCGTAAACCATCAAAAACCAGAAAACTCTACAATTTTGCCCCAAAGTCATGCCAAAATGCTTTCCTGCAAAACTAAACACATAAAACCACAAATGTCGCACTGAGAATACCAAAAATCCTAAGTTTAAGGCATTAAAAATTGTTATATTTTGACAGCACATCATAGGGCCAAGGTTCTAATATTTGGGTTGCTAATGCAAGGGTGCCTCCTCCCAAGGCACCGGTTGGTGGTAGGCCATTGTTTCTCCAGTGTGACAAGTGTGGGAAGAACCACTTTGGTGCTTGTTGGAGGTATTTAGGTGCATGTTTCAAATGTGGTGACAAGAATCACAAGGTTTTTGATTGTCCTAAAAATGCTCAGAGAAGTTAAGGTCAGGTATTTCAGAGTGGTTAAGACCAAAAAAGTGCTCCCCAAGGTGTTTCCCCAAGGAACAACAAGTTCTATGCTTTTACATGCTCATCCGGAAGTGGAGGAAGATGCAAATGTTGTGGCTGGTATGTTGAATATCTTTGATTTTGATGTTTATGTTTTGCTTGATCCGAGTGCAAATTTGTCTTTTGTGACAATTATTTTGTGTGTTGGATACTTTTTATTATGAGGATGAGCCCGGGAAATGCCTCGGCCCCCACTCCATTCTAAACTAGAGGTGTTGTTCGATACTAAGTTTGCATATGCTTTAAAGTTTGACTCTTCTTATGTTTCTATCTGTATGAAAGATTTCCCTTAGTCCCACTTCCCTCTTTATACATGACTCTTGTTGATGCTTATTTTTATTCCCGCAACCGAGGATATATGCATGTTAACATAAAGAGGCATGTTTGGGTTGTCCTCGGACTTCTCATTCTTTGTGTCATGTCTAGGACCTTGAATTGGGTCATGAAATGCTTGGTATCAAAGCATTAGGTTAGTAATAGTCCTCGAAAATCTGACACACTGCATAGATTAGAATCTTATTCATGGTTGTGAAGCCTGGTAGAACTATGAATTGGAGGCTATGAGGCGTTTAAGGAAATGTTTCACTTCTTTATGATCAATATCATGCTTTAGATGTAAATATAAGGCTTTCCACCTAATGAATACTCTTTGCTCTTCTATATCATGCCATTACAAAGAGGAAGAAAAAGAAGAGGCCGCACACCTGAGGAGCAACCGGCCCCTCCCACTTATCAAGCTCCTCAAGATGGAGGGATAGCCCATGATGAGTTTTGGCATGCCATCATAATGGTGGCCCGTGGTATGATGAACCAAATGAACCAAGGGGCCCAAGCCCCTTATGCTCTTACTCCGGCCTCAAGGGTGAGGGATTTCGCAAGGATGAATCCTCAGAAGTTTCATGGATCCAAGGCGGAAAAGGATCACCGAGATTTCATCGATGAGTAGGTGCTATCTATCATGGGGTTCAAAGGAGAAAGCGGAATTAGTGGTGTACCAACTCAAGGGTGTGGCCCAAGTTTGGTTTACTCAATGGAAATTGGAGAGGAGAGATAATGATGCCATTCTTTAGGAGGAGTTCAAAGTCGCCTACCTCAACCGGTTCTTCCCTATCAAATTAAGAGAGGATAAGGTGGTTGAGTTTATGAACCTCAAGCAAGGTTCCATGAGTGTGATGGAGTATGCCCTCATGATCAACAAACCTTCCAAGCATGCTCCACATTTGGTTGCCGACCCTAAGGCTAGAATAAACAAATTTGTGTCGAGAGTGTCTGAATTGGTTAATGAAGAGTGTCGCACCAATATTCTCGTGACTGATATGGATTTGTGTCGGCTCATGACTTTTGCCAAAAAAACATAAGGGGCAAAAGCTTAAAAAGAGGAGAAGTGGGGAATCCAAGAAGGCTGTGGTTTCCAAGGTTCTAAGGGTGGCTGATTTCATCAAGGTCACCAAATCCAAGTCAAAGGCTCCTCCAATGCTTCTAACAAGAGAATTTCCAATGATGGATTGTCTAACCCAAGATTCCAAGGTGGCAATGTTGGGATGACCCATCCTAAGTACCAAAAGTGTGGGAGAAACCATGGTGGTCCATGATTGAAAAATTCAAATGTTTGCTTTGGTTGTGGTGAGATGGGTCACAAGGTCATTAATTTTCCTCATGCTCAAAATAAGGGTAGAGACGGTCTCCTCAAGGTCAATGTGCTATTGCGGGTCAAAATGGCAAAGGGAGAGAAACAAGGGGCTTCTCCAAGGAAAAATAGGTTTTATGCTCTCCATGGAAGGGAAGGAGTGGATGAGGTGCCCGACGTCGTTACTGGTATGTTTAAGGTTTTTGATTATGATGCGTAACCATTGATAGATCCGGGTGCCACTCTTTCTTTCATTACTACTTTTGTTGCCAATAAGCTTCATGTGTGTCCCAAATTGTTTTGTGAACCTTATGAAGTGTCTACCCCTATTTGTGAGTCTATTATTGCTAAAAGAGTCTATAGAGATTATCCTGTGTCTATATTGCATAAAGTCTTGCCTTGTGATTTTGTTGAACTTGATATGGTGGATTTTGATATTATTCTTGGGATGTATCGGGTACATGCATATCATGCTTCCATTGATTGTAGAACCCGCATGGTTAGGTTCCAATTCCTTAATATGCTCGTCCTTAAGAGGGAAAATCGTAATGTAGTGATCTAGGGTATACTCATTTCTTCTCTCAAAGCCCAAAAGTTGATTTCTAATGGCTGCATTTACCACCTTGTGAGGGTTAGGAATGTTGAGACTAAAGTCCTACCTATCGAGTCAGTTGAGGTGATCAATGAGTTTCTTGATCTCTCTCCCGTTGAGCTTCCTGATATTCCTTACAAAAGGAATATAGAATTTGGTATAGAACTCCTTTTCGATACACAACCTATTTCCATTCTTCCTTACTGTATGGCCCCGACGGAGTTGAAGGAATTGAAGGGTCAATTGAGGGGTTTGTTGGGGAAGGGTTTCATAAGGCCTAGAAAGTCACCCTGGGGTGCACAAGTGTTTTTTGTAAATAAAAAACACGGTTCCCTTAGAATGTGCATTGATTACCGGTAACTCGATAGAGTCACTATAAAGAACAAGTACCCTCTACCAAGGATTGATGATCTTTTTAATCAACTACAAGGGGCTAGTCACTTTTCTAAGATTGATCTTCGATCCAGATACCACCAAGTGAGTGTGATATTCCCAAGATGGCTTTTTGGACTAGGTATAGTCATTTTGAATTTTTGGTAATGTCTTTTGATTTGACCATTGCACTGGCTATATTTATGGTTCTCAAAAATAGGGTTTTTAAACACTACCTTGATATGTTTGCGGTGGTCTTTACTGATGATATATTAATTTACTCCCAGAGTGAAGAAGAACATTTGAATCACTTGAGGATGGTGTTATGAATCTTGAGAGATTATACGTTGTATGCTAAATATGAAATGTGTGAATTTTTGTTGAAAGAGGTTGCTTTCCTAGGACATGTGGTGTAAGGTAATGGAATTTCGATGGATCCTAAGATTATAGAGGTGATAAGAAATAAGCCTGGACCCTTGACTCCGATCGATATTAGGAGTTTCTTAGGTTTGGTGGGTTACTACTGGAAGTTTGTGAATGGTTTCTCTTCTATTGCTTCCCCTATAAAAAAGTTGACCTAAAAGAAGGCAAAATCTATTTGGCTGATGAATGTGAAAAAAGTTTTCAAACATTGAAAGACAAGATTATCTCCTCTCCTATCTTGGCTCAACTGTAAGTCTTAGAAGGGTTTGTGGTTTATTACGATGCCTCAAGAATTGCCTTAGGGTATGTATTGATGCAAAATGGCAAGGTTATAGCATATGCCTCTAGACAACTTAAGGAGCATGAGCGAAATTATCCCACCCATGATCTTGAATAGGTAGCCGTGGTGTTTCCTTTGAAAATTTGGTGTCACTATTTGTATGGAGTTCATGTTGAAGTGTTTAGCGACAACAAGTGTCTTTAATATGTGTTCACACAAAAAGATTTAAACTTGAGACAAAGATGGTGATTAGAACTCCTTAAGTATTACGACATAAGTGCACATTATCATCCTGGCAAAGCCAACGTTGTGGTCGATGCTCTAAGTAGAGTGTCCATGGGTAGTCTAGCTCAAATTGATGTTAGTAACAAGGAGGTAACTGGAGATATTCACCAGTTGGCTAGGTTAGTGGTTAGGTTGGATGAAGTTTAAAATGGTGGTGTAGTGGTTATTGATGTTTCCAAATCTTCTTTGATTGGGGAAGTCAAGTCAAAACAAGACCTTTACCCTGCCTTGCTAGGATTGAAGGCCATGGTAAAGGATGGTAAAGTGGAGTTTTTCTCCCAAGCAGGAGATTGTGCCCTTAGGTACCAATGTAGGTTATGTGCGCTTAATGTTGGTGGGTAGAGGGATGTGATTTTGAAGGAGGCACCTGATTCTTCCCAATTCAAATGTATAGGGACTTATGGGAAGTGCCTCAGTTGGTGGTTTGATGTGGGGGAAGCGGCTTTGTTAAGCCCTGATTTTGTTATTGAAGCTTTGTAGAAAGTGAGGTTGAAAGGGAGAGGTTGAAGACGACCCAAAGTAAAAAAAAGTCCAACTCTGATGTGAGGAGAAGAGATATTGAGTTTATTGTTGGGGGTTGGGTTTACTTACAGGTCTCTCCCATGAAGGGTGTGTCTCGGTTTGGAAAGAAAGAAAAATTGAGCCCAAGGTTTGTAGGACCTTATCAAATTTTGAGGAGAGTTGGAAAGGTTTCATATGAGTTGGAGTTTCCTATGGAAATGAATATGGTTCATCCATTTTTCCATTTGTCTATGTTAAGAAGATGTGTTGGTGACCCAAATGCTATAGTGCCCTTAGAAGTTGTGTGTTGTGGAGGTTAATTTTACCTATAAGGAGGTCCCGGTGGAGATGTTGGATGGACAAGTAAGCAAATATGTGACATTTGTAATAGTCCTTTGGGGAGAATCAACGAGTCAAAAGTGTCGCCAGAGAAGCCAAAGCAGATATGAAGAAGCAATATCCACACTTCTTTCACTCTATTCGAGCCTGAGATAACAACTAAGACCCATCTACGATTTCAAGTCTTAAGTTTTGTCCCTCCTGTCATCTTGCATGTATTCTTGTTCATGGTAACAAGTTTATGGTGATTTTCAATATTCATGTTGAGACTTTTTGAAAATGACGTTTAAGTGCATTGTTGCATGCATGTCGGGTTGAAAGCTTCATAATTACTTCTCATAATCTTGTTTGTTTAACATTCGGAGATGGATATTGCCAAGGCGAAAATATTGAAACGCCCCTCATGTTCTTTGGAATGCCCCATAATCGTAATTTCTATATATCTCAAAATTCGTGCGTGGTTTCAAAAATTCGACTTTATATTCTTGATCAACGGGAAAATTTGTATGGGAAATAGGTATAACCCGAATTTTAGAAGACTTGTAGTGAAAAAAAATTCTTGCTAATTGCTAAATTATTAGTGTTTGTCCGTACGAAGGCCATGACATTCCTGAGCCGCGAACTAGAGTAGATCATTCTCCGCATCTGATCCGCATCGTGCCTGGAGTGTGGACCAGTGTAAAATATTCCCCCAGTTTTCTTATTTCATGGAAGGGCATTGGGTTAATAACCCCATACCCAATATCCCATACTTAGCCATTTTTCAACTCTATAACTCACAAAACCCTCTACGAAACCTCTCCAAGACTTCATCAAATCTCTTACTCAAATTCAAGGATTTCAAGCTCAATTTTGAAACTCAAGAACTCATCTCAAGCTTCAAGTCTCCTTCAATCTTATTTCAAGAAAATACATATTTGAGGTATGTGGGTTTTCATTCACGGGTCCTTTCACCCATGGAGCCCAACCCTCTTTTTTTTAAGAAGATTGCATGATTTCAAGTTGTATTACTTATAGGTATCTTTTATTATAAAATATGAGCATAAATTATGTTGTGGTTTTATCAAGTATTGATTGATTATGTATGATTGTCTACTTTAAACTTATTCCATAAGTTGATTCATATCTATTGAGACTATGCATGATTTGAGCTTTGAAAACTATGAACTATGATGAACTTTTGATATGGATTTCATGATACCAAAATTAGGGGTTTTACTACAATATTGGTGGGTTACTTTTGAATCCTATTTTACTCTTCTTGTTTATTGTTGGATTGCACGATTTTGAACAAGTATCATGAACCTACCATATGTTTGATGAAATTACATGAGTAGAATTCTCAAGTTGTTGAAGAACTATTATATGATTTACAAGTCAAGTTACTTCATGATGATTAAGGACTTTCAAGCATGTATTTAATTCATGAAATGTATCTATGATTTTGCAAGTAACAATTGATCCTTATTTCAAGATATTTACCTCATTTGTACTATTTGTGTTAATGCACGATTTCATGCATGAGTATTATCTATTATTATGTTTAAGTTAGGCACACTAGTGGAGGTCAAGCATGTTTAAGAGCTACTCATGTCATGTTATCGTGTTTCTTACAAGTTATTAAAGTTATGATTAATTCAAGTATTCCATGGGATTACACTTTGCACCAATTAAGGCTTAAGATGGGGGCTCGACTCAAGGAGTCCTTACATAAAGTCTTTAGTCTCTAAACTATGTACCACCATAGTATTATTATTACCCTTGCTATACTAGTGGATTCACCTTGTGCACATTCATGTTTATCATGTTTTGTTTGCCTTTGCAACTAGACCACATTTCTCTAGGGGGCGTCATGCCGGGTCACCTGTACCAAGGGGGTATCAAGCCCTGGATTACAACTTGTACCTGCTTGGTCTACATTGGTTGAGGTCTCCTCCAAAATATGTATGATATGTTATGCAAGTTAAATGTTTTACAAGCACATTTATTTACAAGCATTGATCATGTATGTAATATTGATGTTATATATACATTGGTTATGATTATGCATTTTGAATGTATTGGCTTATGTCTCTGTTGTATTGTACTAGTCATATTTAGTACTTCAAATGTACTAATGCATATTCTAGGGCTACATGATATCGCCATGGACAGACGGAGCTCATTTTGATCATCCTCCTCCTCGTGGCTAGTTCAGTTTCTTGAAGAAGCTTTTGGTGAGTCCTCAACTCTGAGGAGAATATCTATTTTATTTCATGTTATGTTGGAACTCATTCTTTATATTGGATCCTTTTTATTATAACGGTGAGCTCGGGAAGTGTCTTGGCCCTTGCTCCATTCTGAAGTAGAGGCGTTGTTGGAAACTAAGTTAGTATATGCTTTCAAGCTTGACTCTTCTAATGTTTCTATGTTTATGAAAGATTTCCCTTAGTCCCGCTTCCTTTTTTATACTTGACTCTTGTTGATGCTTATTTTCATTTCCGCAATCAAGGATGTTTGCATGTTACGATCAAGAGGGTTTTTTGGGTTGTCCTCGGACTTCTCATTCCCCGTGTCACATCTAGACCCTAGGCTTGGGTCATTAAAATATAAGGACCCCTTGAGTCAAGCCCCCATCTTAAGTCTCAATCAATGGTAAGTCTAGTCCCATGGAATATATGAAATAATCATAACTTTAATAACTTGTAAGAAACATGATAACATGACATGAGTAGCTCTTAAATATGCCTGACCTCTACTAGTGAGGCTAACTTGAACGTGAGAGTAGATAATAATCATTCATGAACCCTTCCTTTAATATGAAAGTCTCACAAGAGGTAAAAATCTTGAAATAGGGCTCAACTTGTTATGTGTAAAATCATAGATACTTTTCATGAATTAAATACATGCTTGAAAGTCCTTGATCATCATGAAGTCACCTGACTTTTAAATCACGTAATAGTTCATTAACAACTTGAGAATTCTAGACATGTAATTTCATCAAATACATGGTGGATTCATGATACTTGTTCAAAATTATACAACTCAAGAGTAAACAAGAGGAGTAAAATCAATTCAAAATCAGCCCACCAATACTGTAGTAAAGCCCCAAATTTTTATATCGTGAAATACATATCAAAAGTTCATCATAGTTCATAGTTCTCAAAGCTCAAATCATGCATAGTCTCAATAGACATAAATCAACTCAAGGAATAAGTTTAAAGTAGATATTCATACATAATAAATCAATACTTGATAAAACCCCAACATAATTTATATTCATATTTCATAATAAAAGATACCCATAAGTAACACAACTTGAAATCTTTCAATTTCCATAAAAAGAGAGGGTTAGGCTCCATGGGTGAAAGGACCCATTGATGAAGAACCACATACCTCAAACTTAGATTTTCTTGAAATAAGCGTGAAGAATACTTGAAGCTTTAGATGAGTTCTTGAGTTCCAAAATTGAGCTTGAAATCATTGAATTTGAGTGAGAGCTTTGATGAAGTCTTGGAGAGGTTTTCGAGAGGGTTTTGTGAGTTATAGAGTTAAAAAATGGATAAGTATAGGAGATTTCATGTTTAAATGGGCATGGAGTTATTACCCCAATGCCTTTGGATGAAATAAGAAAACTGGGGAACATTTTACACTGGTCCATGCCCCAAGCGCAACGCGGACCAAACGCGGAGCATGATGTCCACTAGTCCGTGCCCCAGGTGTTTGACACTGGAATTCACAAATTAGTGAAAATTATTTTTCGCTACAAGTCTTCTAAAATTTGGTTTATATCCATCCCCTACTCAATTTTTCCCCTCGATCAAGAATATGAAGTTGGATTTTCGAAATCAAGCACATATTTAAAGATATATCGAAATAAAGATTATGGGGTATTCTGAAGCATATGAAGGGAATCTCGATGGGCTATTTGAAAGCTTACCTTTAGGGGATCCTCATAGCTACCTACACAATGTGGAATTCATCTGTAAGAGTGTGATGGGAACACAAATCTATCTATGGATGATGTGGGACTTCATGTCTTCCCATTATCTGTTACGGGCAATGCCTGCATTTGGCTATCTGAGCTCCCACAGAGTTGGATCACCAATTGGACAGAAAGCCTTTTTGGAGAGGTACTTCCCTAGATCAGAGAAGTTTAAGTTGAAGGACTAGATAACAAGTTCAAGCAACTTCCTGGTGATTCGATAAGCACTACTTGGGAATGATTCACATAATGTCCGAGGAGTGTCCCCGACCACAAAATAGATGATGATGCCTTGGTGGAGATCTTCTACCATGCCCTTGGTTATAAGAGTCAGGCTTGTGCTTACATTATCATGGGGCATGTTTTTAGATTAGCCATATGCAAGGATTTAAGAGCAAATGGAAAGAGTGTTCAAGAGAAATCGTGCATGATGGCGGCGAGATAGAGCATCCACTAAGAGTTCGTGTGTTGTAAGTATAGGTCAAGGGCAAGCCAGAACTAATGAAGAAATCATATAGAAACTTGCTCAGATTCGCACAGGTATGGAGGTGATGATGAAGCGGAGCCAAGAGAGAGCGAATGTAGTAAGTCATCAACCTCCATATGCACCCATGTACAAGGAGGCACATTACTATGAGGACACATGTTTTGTTACTCATCAGACCAGGGGTTTTCGGACCAATGCCCAAGGGTCCAATCAGTACTATTGGTGCCAAGGTCAAGGAAACCAATGTTGGAACTTTTGTAGAGATGGAGCTTACAAGGACAAACCATTGAGGTTACTATGATAGGAACAGGGGTCCAGATGCAGATTGTGGAAGTAGAGAAGGCTTCAGAAATGATCTTTATATGCCACCACACAATTGCGATGTAGGTGCAAGCAGTTCTAGAATTGAGGAGATGTTTGATCGCTTGTTGAAGAAGGCTGAGAGACAGGATGAGACTCTAAGTGACATCAAATTAGAGATTTCAAGTATCAATCAGAAAATAGAGTTTCACTCCATGGATATCAAACAGCTGGAGCAATAGTTTAGTCAAGTGTCGACTCAGCTTAATCAGTGTCAGAGGGATACAGTACCTAGAAACACAATACAAAATCCAAAAAATAAAGGCTAGTGTATGGCGATTACTACTCTGGAATGCAAGAGCAGCATTAATCCTCCCATGCTGGTTGATGCGGAAGATGTTCAAGAGAAGGCGGTTGCAGCTAAGGGTATAGGTGAAGGAGATGATCGTGGAAAGGATGGTTTGAATGAAGTACTCAATGCGCTACAGAGATTGAACCCCATTTCTAGGCCTCTTCCTCTCCTTTCCCTCAAAGAATAAAAACGAGAAAGGAGGAAGGCAAATTCAAGCACTTTCTCTCCCTCTTGAAATAGCTCTCCATCAACATCCCTCTCCATGAGGCATTGGAGAGGATGTCAGGGTATGCTAAGTATATGAAGGACTTGGTCACCAAAAAGCGCACTATGAGTCAAGGTCCTTTGTTCAGAAGAGAGAAAATCTAGGTGCTTTCACATACTTTGCACCATTGGAAATGTTGAGTTCGCAAGAGCACTATGTGATCTAGGTTCCAATATTAATTTGATGCCCCTTACAGTCTACAAGAAGCTTGGATTAGGAGCCTCTACTCCAACTAGCATTTAGTTACTGATTGCGGAACACACATTGAAGAAGCTTGTGGGGATACTATATGATATATTAGTAAAAGTTAAAAAGTTTGTGTTCCCTATAAATTTTGTGATCCTTGATCATGAGGTGGATGTTGAAATTCCTATCATCCAGGGAAGACCTTTCTTAGCCACTGGATGCACCTTAATGAATATAGTGAAGGGCCAACTCAAGTTCAGATTTGAGAAAGATAAGGTGTGTTCAATGTTTGTCAACAAGAAATGAAAGATAGTGACGTGAGAGTGGTTTTTTTTATCGAGGTTGTTGATAATGCTGAACCAGAGGTACCCCTTGGATGTAGACACCTTAGAGGCAGTGCTAATGAACTTCGACATCATTGATAGAAAAGGGACAGAGGATCAAGTTGAAAATTACCCCGCCAGATTAGAAGATGGGAAAATGATAATGTTTGATAACGAATTGGAGATTGATGATTCTTTTCCAAATGAGAGAGTGTTGGTTACATCCAACGATTTGATACCTTGTTTTGCAGACTATGCAAACTATTTTGTAAGCGACATTGTTCCACATAACATGAACAAATATCAACGTCGGAAGTTTATGTCTGATGTGAGAAAGTTCTTTTGGGATAATACATACATGTTCCGTATTTGTGCCGATAGGATTATTCGTCGCTATGTTCTAGATGTTTAGACAATGAGCATACTTGTGGCATGCCACTTGGTATAAGTGGGTGGGAATCATAGTGGAATTCAAACCGCTCACAAGACCTTACACTGTTGGTATTATTGGCCTACCATCCACCAAGATGTCACACCCCAAAGTCCCATAGGGCGGACTGGCACCCGTTGCCGATAAGGCTCGGGAGAACCAACCTATAACTATGCGCTTTCTACACCTACTATAAGAGATCTCTACCTTTGACATGTCTTTAAGCAGATAAACAATGATAACTAACCAAAAGGAAATGCATATGACTAGGTCATTGGGGCCACGATATTTAAAGTACGAGACATGACCACATTTTAATTTACATAGTCTACAAAGCCTCTAAATAAAGAAAGATATCTGATAAGGGTCGGGACAGGCCCCACCTCAACAAACTGTGCAATGGAATATGTAAGCTCTAGACATATACAAAGCCTCGAAGCAACCTAGAGCTTGGTGACAGCAGCTGAATATTCTGCACTCCTACTGGGGAGATTTACTAGTACTTGTACCTGCATCATGAAATGTAGGTCCCCCATAAGGGACATCAGTACGAGATAACGTACTGAGTATATAAGGTAGGATATACTGTATATAAAGTAATAACTCAAATAAAATCATGCATCTGTGGAAGATCAGGGACCACCCTTATTTATATTATGGAATCATGTACTTTATGTTCTTTATATCACTTTACATTTACTGTAAAACCTGTACATAACTGTAACAAATGACCAACTAATCAGTGGAAAACTGTATCGGGATTGTCCCTGGCTAGGTTATTCCTTAACCCCCTTGGGCTACCACCCGTAATAAGATGTTTCCCTGGCTAGGTGATTCTTCCACCCGTCGGGATATGGGATCGTCCCTGGCTAGGTTTTTCCTTAAGCCCCTTGGGCTACCACCCATGATAGGATCGTCCCTGGCTAGGTGTTCCTTCCACCCCCTCGGGCTAAAAATATCAAAACTGTATTCTTTATCTTTCAATTACCTTTGAGATAGTTCTTTTGGTGGTCACAATATTGTAGCTGTAGGACTGTATATGTCGCATGTGACATGTAGATAACTATACAAGACAATATGACAATGAAAAAGAGTACGCTACACAAATAACAAAATGCATATAAAATAGAACACCTCGTGAACTTTATTTGGCAAAAAGGAATACATGTATCTTGGTATTCATATATGTAACCAGATTTGAAAGTGACTATGTATGGAATCATATGAACATGTCAAAGAATGGAGACACAGTTAATAGTTGTGTCGGAGTTGGTAAGTGTCTTTATGTGCCAAGGAAGGATCTATGTTTCATGCCAAATAACCTTACATACCTCATTGTATGACCTTGTTACTACATCGAGATAATCTTTCCTTCCTCAAAATACTTATCTACAACATAGTTGGTGATAAAACTAGCATTAATAGCTAATAGATACACCTTGGCATCCCAATCACATAAGAAAACAATACACGGACATCAAATGGGTGTTTATAAACCCGAGCATATTCCTTTAACTTTTCCGCCTCAAATCATATTTTCCAATACATATTAGTATGTACACATCATTTACATCCTATTTCAATGCCATAATAGTCTTACAACAGCCCACAAAGCACAACACATCACAATTCTACACAATCTAAAAATGGACAGCATAACGTTACCTTCCCTCGCTACATTTTGACGTCGACAATTCCAAACCTATTCTAACTCTAACAAAACTGTTCCAGCAACACTTACACATACAGACAGCCTTGAATCAGTCTCAAAACAGTAACAAATAAGTCATTAAGGGAGTGAGACAATAGCATTCTATCCAACAGTCTACAAGTCCATACTAAGCACACAATTATGATATCATATACTCACTCACTGTTATGGACTGTAAAAGTGGTTAATCAGCCTTTTGACATTGCTGAAACAGCAACCTTTGTTTAATACATAAGTACTACTTCATAATAAAGCAATCCAACAAGATAAAAAGCTCTTAATTAACAAGAAAATTGCACAAGAATCCTTAGCATACAAACTGACCGGAATTTCCAGCATATGAGTGATTAACTTGTTTCTTTGGTTTTGACAAACAATCCATAATAGGTGCATAAGTCAATTCACTTACCTTAAAGGTCAAGGATTAGAGCTTCTTTTGGGACCCCTGTGACATTGTAAAGCTTGTCTTTCACCTTCTTAAACGAGGGCAAACTAACACCAAGAAAGCAGATTTTTTTCTTGTCTATGTTGAAATGAATTTGTGTGTTGTTCTCATCCTTTTTTAAAGGCCTAGATTGGCCTACTTACTCTTGAAGTTTGGACCATATTAAGCCACATATTAGTAAGCTTCTTATGCAGTAGCTTTGCCCTTGAACTTGGGCTTAAATGGGTCACCAAGTTGATGGGCTTGGGCTGCCTATTTTCCAACTTTCACCTACGTAGTTTTGGGGCCAAGTTCCTAAGTGTATTGTGATGTATTTGCGCCCCTTTTTATTCTACTTCTTGGGCTGAAAATGTAGCCCATTTATGATGCTAAAACATGGACCAAAGTTACACCCTTAACACACACTTTATTCGCAACAGAACTTTGACAAATTCGACGTCGAGCCTCGTCTCCGTTTAACTACCAAATTTAAGCTAAGCAAGTAGGTGACTCACCTACTTGC
>JAABOM020000075.1:11896584-11912166 GCA_011800125.2 Solanum clarkiae
TGAAATTATCTATGATTATGCAAGTATGAAGTTAAGCCCTTTTCAAAAATTTATTTTCAAGAAAACCTACATGAATTCACTAATTTTAATTTGGGATTTGAATATTATGATTTTTAAAATTTTATTGACGCATGGTAGTGTTTATTTGATGATTTCAACGTAACTTAAACCGTCATATGAGGATTTACTTTGGGTTTATGAAGTTTTAAGTATGCATGTTCCCTTTTTGAATGATTTATGCATCAGAGATTACACTATGGATTTAAATATGGAATTAATTATGTTTTCACTTCAATTTCGTAATATAAATGCTGATTTTAAAATGGAGTCTTAATTACTTATGTCATTTCCTCAATGTTCATAGCATATGCATTCATGTGCACGGATTATTTTGAAAAATTATGTAATGGGTAAGCCAAATTTCATTTTATGGTGTCATATTGATAAAAAGTTGGTTATGACAATATTGTAATCACATATACGTCTTTGGTTTTGGCTCTTAAAATATTTTGGGTGCTTGCACCATTTTGTATATGAATGGGTTATTCCTATGCATGAGTATTACGACTATGAAATTATGATTTTGGCATTTGAGCTTAAGTATGAATTATCATATATGTTATTTGGCTTTCAAGCCTAATTGTGCATTGAAATGATTTGAAAAAATGACTATTGCCTCTTTGAAAGTATGTACATGCATATTATGAGTATTCTTGTGGAATGATAACTTAGCTTGTTGTGTTGGGGGTCTTGGGGTAGTTTGGGCTACTTGCATAGCATGTTTCTAATGAGTGTAGAACCCAAAAGGTTATATTATGATGGTTAAGGATGGTTCGATCTATTTGGTCAACTATAATGGGTTAGTCACTACTGTAAGATTGATCTTTGGTTTGGGTGTTGTCCCCAAGTGAGGATGAGGGTAGGTGATATCCCTAAGTGTCCTTTTCGGACTAGGAGTGAGCATTTTTAAAATTAGTGGAGTTGTTTGGTTGGATTAAGAATCGGTTGTGTTTTATGGGTTTCATGAATAGGGTCTTAAAACCCTACCTTGGCATGTTTGGTAGTGATCTCTAGTGATGAGGTATTGATTTGGTTAGAGCTTGTGAATCATTTGGGGGTAGTGTTGCTAGTCTTGGAGGATAAGAGGTTTTTTGCTAAATATGATAAGTGTGCATTGTGGTTAGCAAGAAGGTGGTTGAGATTCTTTAATGATTATGAATGAATGTGCATTACTTTTCCCCAGAAAGGTTAATGCTGCGTTCGGTGCTCTAGGTAGCCTACCATGTGTGGATAGTGGTGGCAAGAAGGAGACTAGTGGGATCCATTGGTCGGCTAGATAGGGAGTTAGGTTGAAGGAAGTAGAGAATGGTGGCATAGAGTTCTTAGTGGTTCCAAATTTTCTTGGGTTAAGACAACTAGATTGGGCAAGGACTTGATTTCCGCCTTATTAGAGTTGGAAGTTTTGGGTTAGAGAATGATAAAGTGGAGGTTGTCTCCCAAGAGGGAGATGGAGGCTGTGATGCCAAGTGGGTTATGTGTATTTAAGATTGACAATTGAGTTGAGGATTGCGAGTCCTCACTGTGTGTAGAGAGAGGTTGGTAAGGTTGCATAGTTTGGGAATTGCCTATGGATATACATATGGTTCATCCAGTTCTTCATGCTTCTAGGTGGATGTGATGTGTTGGTGACTTTAGTGTTATAGAACACTTTGACTTTGTAGGTGTTAAGGAGGGTAAGTTGGCTTAAGAGAAAGTCCCGGTGGGGGTGTTGGATGGATGAGTGAAAGAGTTGATTGATAATGATGTAGTGTTCTTCAAAGCCCTTTGGAAAGAGTCGTCTATTCGTATGTGTCTCTCGGGGAGCTGGAGCGAAGAGCAATATTCATATCTCTTTCATTCTATTCAAGCTTATGATAACACGTCAAGTACTTTTTATGATTTCAAGTCTTGTATTTCAGCCCCTATATCATTCATATGCATTCATGTTTAAGTTAGCAAGTTTATGATGATTTTACACTTATGCTGATATTTTGAAAATGGTGTTTTAAACATAATATTGCATTCTTGTAGGGGCTGATTTATTTACGATTACGCTTTTCATCTACGTTTCTTTTACATTCGTGGACGAGTGTTCCCAAGGGGGAGATATTGTAACGACCCAAAAAGTGCTCGAAAATGTGCCTCGGAAGTGCCTGGAATTGTAATTTCTATATATCTAAAAATCTATTTGTTATTTCAAAAATCCGACTTCATATTATTGTTTAGCGGGTCAAACTGAGTGGAAAATGGGTCTAACTCGAACTTTAGAGCAACCGTACCAAAATCTGAATATCACAATAAACGCTATTTAGGAGGGTCAACTTTGAAGGGGAATATCACTTAGCACACAAAGAGCTAGGTGGACCACAACCTACCATATTAAATACCTTTGAATTATATTTTCAACTCACTTTGTTTAACCTCATTCTGAGTTCGGATGAAGGATTTATTCCCATTTTGTAGAACTCGTATGTGCAGAAATTCAAATTCCAGTGAGCAATCCGTATTTTGGTCCTATTTTTCTTTACTTGAGTCCAAGACTTTTAAGTCTTGGGCCTAAGGGTTCCCACACTTTAAAATATATATACTTAGTCTTATTTGACCCTCATATTCCGTAATACTCGTCAAAACACTTAGACTCATTTTCACCCTAAATTTAAGTCCTAAACTCAAGACCAATCTTAAGGATTTCTTCAAGGATCTCACTCAAGTTTCAAATCTCCATTAAAGTCTTCTTCAAGAACTTCTCAAAAGCTAAGGTATGTGGTGTTGAACCATTGGTTCCTTCCATCCATGGTGCCTAAGTCTCCTTTTTACTAATATTGCTTGATTTAAAGTTGATTTTACATGTGGGTCTTGTATATTGAGAAATTTACTGCATAGTGATTTTAGTTCATGAAAGTATGGTTGTTTTAGCATGTCTTGAGCTTCAAATCTTGGATCTAATATTGGATTTGATAAGGGGTTTTGATGTAAATGTCTTGGAGGTGTTGCAAGGTGTTGATTGATGGTTTCATAATGGATTTTTTTGCATCATTTCATCTCTAAATTTTATGGTCGTTTGCCCTCATTACACACCCCCAAGGTGTTTGATAAAATATCTAATTATGGTTTCATAAGGAAATGAAGGTCCAAAGTATGAGATATTCTATGAATAATATTATGATGATGAAATGAGCTTATGTATATGATTATTCCTATATGAAATGTTGCATTAGAGCTTATGATAAATCCTAAATAAAGTGTTGTATTAGACCATACCCGATCCGAGAGGACAAGAGACCGAGTAACCATATTGGCGGTTTATACTCATCAATCATGCGGGGGGTTTATACTTCGCCACTCTGTTGGTAAAGTGTGACTACCATCAAACATGTGAGGAATTTATACCATACAACCACCAAGGGATTTATACCTTGAATAGCTAGCTTGGTCTCTTCTGCACATATGATATTCTATATGAGTATGGGTTACTTAAGCATGTTTGACTTATGCATTAATCATACATGTCATATTGCTATATATTATGTATATTTCCTATTGTTATGCATTTTGAAATTGATGCTTATCTCTTGTTGCATTGCATCCCACATACTTAGTACATTCAAATATACTAATGCATACTCTGGCCTACATGATATCACCATGTAGGTACCAGAGCTCCTATTGATTTTTCTTGTGGCTAGATGGATTGTTCAAGTTAGCCTTTGGTGAATCCTCCATTCTGGGGACAAGGACTATCTCTCACACTATGTATTAAGATTCTCTTTACTTTATCGTATACTTATGACTATGAGGGTGAGCCTTGTTGTATGTCTTGGCTCCGCTATTATCTATGTAGTTGAGGTGTTATTAGACAAAGCTATGTATTTATGCTATGAGTTAATTAATTTATCTCTTGACTCTATGTTACGACAAGTTCTCCCTTAGTCCCTCTTGCCCTTATTTCCATTCTTCAAATGTTACTTAATTGTTTCCACGACCAAAGATGTATAATGATATGCTATGTGGCTTTCTTGGGATTCCATCGCGTTCCCCATTCGTCGGTTACGTCTGGGTCCTATTTTGGATCGTGACAAAGAAGAAAGACATGTAAGGCTCAAATTTTCCTTTGGAAAAATGGGTAAACTTTATCATTTGGTGGGTTATTTAGGCAAAAGTGAACTAATTCGAAGAATAAGGGCCTAAGATCCCTTCCTACTCCATCAATCTCTAGTCCAACTCAAAGTAACAAGGCACGTTCTGAATCAGTACACAGTGCATGAACAAAACAAAATTTAGCTCACACGCACATGACATTGCATACACAACCAACATAGACTCACAAATCATGGCTTATGCATCAACTTTCCTTCACTTAGTCAGAACAAACATTACCAAGCATTCAAACATGCATGATCACAAAATAACTACTAATCAATAAGAATTTCAAGGGTACCAATCTTTGCAAAAGCTTTCATAAACCATCAAAATCATGTACATACCAAAGTTTAATCACTATATACCACAAATATTATCTAAATCATCTAAAACATGCCGGTTCAACATAAAAGTAGAAATCCACAAGGCAAAATAACAAAGGCAAGAAGAACTTGGGATATCAAAACTATGATAGTTTTGGACTAAAGGCTACTCAGACTTCATCCTAGTCAATAACTAGCCATACCCCATAAAAAATAAGTACTTTGTCCTCAAATGTACAAATCAAAAACAAAATAAAAATAGGGGTCACACCTTGGGTTGCCTCCCAAGATGCACCTAGTTTATTCTTGCAGCACGACACAGATGGTGTGCTTCCTTATATCTCTTCAAGGTCCCACTCTTCCACTATCTTGATCTCCTTTATTTCTACCATGTAAAGTTTGACTTCTTCACTATTTATTTTGAAAGTTTCTCTTCTCGTCTCTCCAATTCAATAGCACCATGACTAAACACATGCGCTATTCAGAAAGGCCCTATCTGTCTAGATTTGAGCTTTCCAAGGAATAACATAAAACTGGAGTTATAGAGCAACACCAAGTTCCCTGTTGTAAACTGACGGCATTCAATGCAAGATCATGTTGAAATTTCATTTGTTACTTATATAACGACGAGTTGTCATATGCCCTTAACCGGAATTCATCAAGCTCATTTGAGTTGAGTCAACTGAGACTATGCGTCGTTATGTCACTCAAGATTCAACTTCTTTAAGGCCCACATTGCCTTATTTTCAAGCTTCACTGGTAGATAACATGCCTTCCCAAAGATAAGTTGGTAGGGAGACATGCCAATAAGAGTTTTAAATGCAGTCCGATATGCCTATAATGCATCATTAAGCTTCCTTGATCAATCTATTCGATTTTCTTTAACCATTTTGGCTAAAATCTACTTGATTTCCCTATTGGATAACTCTACCTGTCTACTTGTTTGAGGATGATAGTGTTTCCACCTGGTGCTTTACATCATACTTTTCAAAGAGTGTTTTAAAGAGCCTGTTGCAAAAGTAAGAACCAGCATAGCTGATGATGGCCCGAGGAGTACCAAATCTAGAGAAGATATTCTTTTTGAGGAATGTTGCGACACTTTTGCCTTCATTCTTAGGTAGAGCCACAGCCTCCACCCACTTGGAGACATAATCTACAACTACTAAGATGTACTTGTTCCCATGCAAGCCAATGAATGGTCCCATGAAATCTATCCCCCAAACATCAAAAAAACCAATTACCAAAATATGATTTAGAGGGAGCTCATGTTTGTGGGTGGCTCCACCTTCTTTTTCACATAATCATGAGCATCTTGGTGGATTATGGGCCAATAATACCCACATTGCAAAATTTTATGGCTTGTTCAAATCCCACTATGGTGCCCACCTACAAGTGATGAGTGACAAGCATCAAGTATGCTCATCATTTCCACCTCAGTGACACAGCGACTGATAATTCCATTAGCACACACAGAGAATAAGTATTGATCATCCCAAAAGAATTTCCTCACATCATGCATAAATTTTCATCTTTGATGTGTGTTCAATTTAGAAGGTACAATGTCACTTACCATATAATTAGCATAAAACTGTGAACCAAGGTATAAGATTATGTGATGTCGCCGACACTCGTTTGTTAGGGAAGGAGTCATTACTCTCAAGACTATCATCAAACTGTATCATTGCCTCATCCTCTAATCTAGTCAGGTGATCGACAACTTGATTTTCTAACCCTTTCAATAAATCAAAGTTGAACTCTTGTAACAGAAGTACCCATCTTATCAGTCTTGGCTTTGCATCCTTTTTGGACATCAAATACTTTAATGTTAAATCGTCTATGTGCACTATCACCTTGGCTCCCAACAAATACGACTGGAACTTTTTCGAATGCGAAGACCAATGTAAGCAACTCTTGTTCTGTGATGGTGCAATTCTTCTAAAATATGTTTAGGGCTTTGCTGGCATAGTATATAGGATGTAAGACATTATTTGTACGTTATCTCAAAACAATACCTAATGCAACCCTGCTAGCATCACACATTATTTCAAATGTCTTGGACCAATCAGGAGCTACAATAATTTATGCTGAGGTCAACCTTATTTTCAATTCTTCAAAGGCTTGCATCCATGCATCATCAAACACAAACTTGGCATCCTTCTCCAACAATTTACATAATGGGTATGAGATTTTGGAGAAGTCTTTTATGAACTGTCTGTAAAACCCGACATGCCCCATAACACCCTTTACTGAAATGGGTGGTGGGAGCTTCTCAATTACCTCATTCTTAGCTTTGTCGACCTCAATGCCTTTACCCAAGATTCTATGGCCCAACACAATACCTTCCTTAACCATAAAATGACACTTCTCCTAATTTAATACAAAGTGACTTTCCACACATCTTTGCAGAATATCATGCAAGTTTCCCGAACAATCTTGAAATGAGTGGCCAGTCACACCGAAATCATCCATGAATACCTCAATAGTGCCTTCCACCATATTCGAGAAGATAGACATCATGCTGAAATGTAGCCAGGGCATTACATAATCTGAATGGAATTCTTTTAAATCTGAATGTACCATATGGACAGGTGGAAGTGGTTTTGTCCTGATCTTCTAGAGCAATGATGATCTGATTATAGACAGAATACCCTTCAATGAAATAGTACCATCCTTTTTCTCTAAGTTTGTCGAGCATCTGATCCATGATGGCATAGGGAAGTGATCCTTCTCTGTTGAGGCATTGAGCTTTCTTTAGTCCATTCACACCATTCATCTAGTGATTGGCCTCATAGCAATCAATTCATTTTTTGCATTGAGCGCTAGTGTGATGCCCCATTTGTTTTGGACCACACTGAACTGGACTCACCCATTCACTATTGCCAATTGGGTAGATTATTACAATAACAAACCACTAGATGATTTCCTTGCAGACCACCTCTTGCATAGGAGGGTTCAAACGCCTTTGATGATTGATGTTGGGCTTGAAGTCTTTAACTAACTAGATTTGTGAGTGCACATTCCTGGAGGAATACTAATGATATCTGCAATAGTCCACCCAATAGCCCTTTTAAACTGCTTGAGTACAATCACAAGGGCATCTGCTTGCCCCTCACTCAAGTCTATGGCTATGATGATTGGTAATATCTTGTTCTCTCCTAAGAATGCATACTTCAAATGCAATGAAAGTTCTTTCAATTACAACACTGGTGGCATCTCTATAAAAGGTTTTGTAGGTGGAGTCTCTCGGTTCTTCAAGTCTAGGTCCAACTTGGTCTAACGTCTAGGGCCACGTGACTACCCAACACCATTTACTGTCTCCTCAAAATATCAAGAATGCCTCCAAAGTGTCAAATCCTAGTCATAGCTCAACAGGTACTTCTGACTCATCATCATCATCAACTTCTTCAGTCACTGAAAGTACCCTCAGATTCCAGTTATTCCTTTTTTGTTGACAAACATGAAATACGGCCTCTTCTTCCCCAACTTAAAATATAAGTGGCCCTTTCTCCATATCAACTAGAGTGCGACTTGTATCTAAGAAGGGCCTCTCAAAAATAATAGGAACTGTAAAATCAACCTCACAGTCAAGTATAACAAAATCTGCAGGAAATATAAATTTTTCTACCATTACCAACACATCATAAAGCACTCTCATGGATTTTTTTGATTGTTCTGTCTGCCACTAGTAACCATAATTTTGCAGGAGTAAGAGTTTCCAACCCGAGTTTCTTAAAGATGGAAAGTGGCATCAAGTTGACGCTAGCATCCAAATCATAAAGTGCTTTAGCAAATTCTACCTCCCCGATAGTGCATGGTAGAGTGAAAGCACCTGGGTCTTCACGCTTTTGGATTAATGAATTGGTAGTGATGGAACCACAATGTTGCAGATCATGTGAGAGAGCTTGACTCACTATTTTCTTTTTTATGACCAAATCATTCATCTACCTTGCATAACCCAACATCTTCTCTAAGGCTTCAATCAAAGGGATGTTAACCGATAGTTTCTTGAGTATTGATAGGATATGCTCGAGTTTGCTCTCCTTTTCCCTCTTCTTGATTCTTTGAGGAAAAGGGGGAAGAGGTCTTGGGAAGGCCTTATACTTCCTCGGTATCTCACCTTCTTCAACTACCCTATTTTTCACATCATTATCTCTCTCGGCCACACCCCTCCTCATATATTCTTTCTTATGCACATTTTCTATTTTGGTCGGCATGGAAGAGTCAATGCTTCTTTTACCTCCCCTAGTTGGAAATGCCATGCAATGTCCCTCATTCTTTAGGTTTTGGATTGTATTGCTTGCAAAGTACCCTTTTGGCATTGAATCGATTGGAGGGACACTCAGCCGAAGTGGTGTTCCAATTAATCAATCTCCACAGAGTGGGACTCGATCTCTTGGTTGATATACGAAATATACGATTTCATTCCCTTCAAATTCTCATCTTAGTGATCGGCCCTCTTTAACAACTTGTCAAATATCTCCTAAATCCTTGAATTTCTAGAATCGACTTCGCGATTATGATGAGGTACATAAGGACCACTTCTATACTCATCTTTGTTGTCTTGTTCGACTTCTGGCACCCTATCTCTTTCAAAATAACCATGATTTTTAGAACCTTGACAACAATAGTCCAAATCGGACCCTTGGGCATTGTTCTGAAAACCCATTGTTTGATCTCTAACAAAGCAAACATCTTCATCATAATATGACTCACCATACATAGGCGTTCTTGGGGATTGGTGGACTACTGCATGAACACTTTCTTGAGTTTGTTTCACCACCAACTCCATGCTAGTTCGGAGTTGAGCAAGTTGTTACATGATATCATCATTGATTTGTGCTTGATCCAAACTAACGTTCACTGTACAAGAGCTTCTTGTAGTAGCTCTCTCACTTTGGCCCCATGCTCTATTTGTCTTCACTACTTGCTCCATCCTTTCCGCTATCCTTGTGAATGGTTGGTCTGAGAACATACCTCCCGTAATTCTATCCGTACATGCTTGACTATTCTCATCAAGAGCCCAATAGAAAATTTCCACTAAGTTGTCATCCACAATCTTATGCTCCGTAACCATTCTCAAACACTTGGTGAACCTCTCCCACATTGTACTAATAGAATCATCCAGCAATTGCTCAAAGTTATTGATTTGGGATCCTTTAGTTTGAGCTTTTTGGACCTTGGAAAATATTGCTCTAAAAAGGCTCTTTGCAATTTTTTCCAACTGGTGATTGAACACTGTGGGAGTTCTGACAACCATATTGTTGCATTTCCTGTGATAAACGGAATACTCATAATCCAACAACATCCATAGAGAGATTATGTATAGCCATCACACTTTTACACACAAATGCAACATTATGAAGATGACTGTGAGGATCCTCAGTAGGTAACCCTGCAAACAAACCACGGTTCTGGAGTATTTGGAGAAGTCCACTCGACACTGTGAACTCAGTGTCTACCGATAGTGGTGGCAACACTATAGCACCTGTGACATCCATGGACATAGGGTTCAACCAACATTGATTCCAACTATATGCATTCTCATTAAAATTCCTATAGTGTGGTCTATTTTCCCTTAGTGTTGGATTCTTCTCTCTATCCACATCATCATGATGTCAATCTATGGCTTCATCAATTCTAATATCCATGTTTTCTTGGGCCATTCACCTTGCAACACGATGGATCTCAAGATTGATTGGAGTTAAGGGTCCACCTTGGCTCATTGTATTGAGGATACACCTAGTACACCCTGCAAAAGAAACTACACAACAAAAACAAATACAAGAGTAAAATACAAGAGAATTAAGAAATCAACACTTGAATTAACTACTAGTCAAATAAAGACAAAACCTTGCCATATTCCCCGGCAACGGCGCCATTAATTTTGATCACTCTCAAATAGTACCTCTCACTTTGAGTGTAAAGCGATCATTGTCAAATATAAAATCTAACCATAGGTTAGGGTCGAATCCCAAGGGAATATGGGATTTTTCAGCATTGATTCACCAACAATCATTTCAAACATCAATTAACTCTATTCTAGATTAAAAAGGGGGAATTTGAAATGATTTGTAAGAAGCTAATACTACACTAATGAAGCGAAAAGAAATTCAAATTAGAAAGCAATTTGGGAAATTGTGTTCCCCATGATTCACTAACTCAATCATCTCGGATAACGTAACCTAAATTAATACATTGCATACAGGATAGTAACTAAGGTTCTTCCAACTCTTGGGCAAAGGTAAAGGTCAAATTTCACTATGGCGCTTGTCCAACAACCATAGTGTGCCAACTAACCGTTACCTATTGTCCAAGTCAACCTATCCTAGGCTGGATTTTGTTGATTAGACGAGAACACATCAATTGAATTCTTTCACCTATTTTATTTTCCTATTCAGCACGACCTCAATCGGGATCATGACACTAGGCTCGGGTTTAATGTTGGCCATCAATAAACAACAAGTAAAATGAAGAAAAATGGATATACATGCAAATACCCAGCTTACGAAATGCAAATAATCTTGGTTATTAAGCTAGCTACTCATGGTTCCCACAATACCCAAGTTATGGGGGTTTAGCTACTCATGACTTGGGCAAGAAAACAAACAATGAATGAAGCACACATAGTTGAGAAATTACCCATGAAGAATGAAGAACAAGGAAACCCTTCCTAGAATCACAAGATTGAATGATGAATTTGATTTACAAGTGATCCCAAATATCCAAAGTAAGTCTCCAAATTAAAACCCTAGTTTGAACGATGAATTTGATTTACAAGTGATCCAAAATATCCAAAGTAAGTCTCCAAATTAAAACCCTAGTCTAAAACCCTACAATATTCTAAGAACTTATCTCTCTAAAAATTTGTGTAATTATCTTCTCTCCTTCTAAAATCCCTAACATATACTATTTATACTATTTACAAAAAAGTACATAAAATAATTAGAAAATTCAGGTCGGTAGTTATTATGACTCGTAGCTACGGTATGTTGGCTGACCTACGAGCCGTAATCGGGCTTTCTTTTCAACACTTGCCATTTTGGACTTCACTGTATGATCCACCTCTATGAATCACAGACTGGTATATAACTCGTAGTGCCTTCTCATAATCCACCCTTATATTTATTGGTCCAATTTTAATGAACACTATTAATCACTATGAGACACCCTTCTATGAGTCGTAGTGAGGGCTACAACTCGTACCTTGAGCTCGTATGGCTAAACTTCATTTTCTCAAATTTTGATTTTGGAAAGTGTTAACCACTACAATCATCCACTACGACTCATAGCTTGGTCTACGACTCGTAGTGGGTCTTGTAGATCCTTAATTTCAACAAAATTTGCTACTTTTCCTCAAAATCAGGCCGGCTTGTATTTTCTGCAAAAAAGAATAAACACAAAACACATAAAAAGCATAAAAAGTCATATTGAGAATACACAAAATTCTTTATTTGAGGCACCAAATGTGCAGTATTTGAAATCACATTAGCCACTGACCAGAGTGGCCATAACGACGGTGGTAGTAGCATAATGAAATGTGAAGCAAATACTGTAAGAGGTTTCAACCAATCTTTGCTAACAGTATCTGTGGTTCCCATATTTGGAAGGAGATGATCAGTACTAAGGAGGAGTTAGAGCCCTGTATCTAGTGGCAACTAAAAGGAGGAAATTCTAGCTTCTGGTATGATAATTGGACTAGATTTGGGGCTCTATACTACAAAAAAAGGGAGGATGCTCAAGAAGATGATGTGGAAGTGCAAAACTTTATCACTGCAAGGTCTTCACCGGAGGCAAATCTACTTGAATGCTTGTCAGCAGATAAGTGTGACTACATTATTATAGACATAAAACCTGAAACAGATGGGTTTAATGACAAAGATTGGTGGACTTGCAATTCTAATGGTTCTTTTTCAGTTCAATCTATATATCATCTACTTAGAAAGAAAAAGGATAAAGTTTCTTGGCATGGTTTGGTTTAGAACAACAAATTGCCTCATTAGCTTGCTTTTCTTTTGTGGAGGGTGTTGAAGAGAAGGATCCCCACTAATGATATTCTTAGAAGAATAAGTATTCCTATTGTATCTAGGTATTAGTGCTGTGATAATACAGGGAAGGAAACATGAGATCACCTTTTTCTAACAGCCCCCATAGTTATTAACCTATGAAGGTTGTTTATTTCATGTGCAAGACTTCAAATAGTTGGGCCACGGTTAATAGGCACCATTACATAATGGTGGACTTATGTTGAAGGGCTAAGAGGGAAGAAAATACTAAGAGCAATTCCAGCAATGATCTTGCGGGAATTCTGGAAGTACAGGAACAACATAAGGCATGGCAAAATCTGATTCTTATGGAAAGATAGTACAGGGGTGCAACAAAAACATCCAACTGCTAATTAAGGTCACTTATACATAATTGAATATAGGTACTATGTTGTGGACAAGTTTCTTTGACTACTTACAAAGACAGAGGCCCATTTTCCAATGTAAGACAGTCAATTGGAAAGATCTAGATAGGGGTTGGATCAAAGTGAATACTGATGGTATTAATAAAGGGAATCCAGGGCTCAGTACTTATGAATTTTATCTAAGTATTGAGTCCGGAAACATGATTTATGAAAAGGATGGGCAATTAGGGGTAGCTACTAGTAATGTAGAAGCTTCAGCTATTCTGAGAGCATTAAGGCATTGCAAAGCACAAGGTGATACTGGAAACTGATTCTTTAAGTTTACAGAAAATCATTACTAAAGAGTGGGGGATACCATGGGATATAGTGCAATTAGTGGATGAAATTCAGAGCATAACACAGCACATAAACATAAAAATTATCCACATATTCAGAGAAGCTAATTCACTAGAAGATTACATTGAAAATATTATTAAGTCAGCAGAGACACTGCAGTTTATTACATTTCAACAGTTGCCTACAATGTAAGGAAGATCTTAAATGCAGTAAATGCAGACAAACAACAGATTCCAAGCCTATGAATATCAACAAAAATATAACTTATATCAAAAATTTGACTTCATATTCTTGATCAGGGGCAAAATTAAGTGCGAAATGGGTATAAATCCGATTTTAGAGGATCCGTAGCAAAATTTTATCTTCGCCAAGATTTCAATTTCCAGTGTGCATCTGCGTTCGATCCGTGATGTGGACCCATTGTGGAGCAGTGTTATGACTTTCTTATTTTTTCTGTTTCGACCTAAGGCATTGGGGTCTGGGCCCTATGCCCTCTTATGCGTAAAAACACCTATACTTAGCCATTTTTTAGTAATATATCACTCAAGACACTCTGAAAACCCTCTCTAACACTTAGCCAAATATTTCATCCAAATTCAAGTGTCCCAAAATTATTTCTGGATCTCAAGAACTTCTTTCAAGCTTCAAGTTCTCATTCAAATCTTCATAAAGGAAATCCCCAAATTTAAGGTATGTGGGTTTCAACCATTTGATCCTTTCACCCATGGTGCCAAACCTTCCCTTTTATTAAAATAGCATGTTTTCAAGTTATATTACTTATGGGTATTATTTATTAGCAATTGTGATTACAAATTATGTTGAGAATTTATGAAATGTTGATTGGAATCACATGTCTATATATTTCAAGCTTATACTATGAGATGGTTTGTCTATTGTGACTATTTTGAGCTATGAAACTATGATCTATTATGAGATTTGAGTAAGGGATTTAAAGCTATCTTGCATTAGGGTTTTACCATGTGTTGGTGGGTTTATTTACATTAAGTTTTCTCACATGATTTCACTCTTGAATTGTAAGTCTTTGAACTAACATTATACACCAGCCAAGTATTTGATAAAATGTCCAGTTAAGGGTTCTTGAGTTATTGATCATCTATTACCATGGCCTATGAGTCAAGTGACTATATGATGATGAAAAGATTATATGTATTAATTTAATTCATGAAAAGCACCTATTTTGTTGCAAGTTGATCACACCTTGTTAAGTGGGTGATTTGCCTCAACCACTTTGATGGGGGTATTATGCCCATCTACCAGGTTGAGAGGTATATCCTTGACCACATTTATGGGGGGTGGAATGCTCATATACCATGTTAAGGGGCATACACGTTGGCCACTTTGATAGGGGTGACATGCCCCTCTACCATGTTGAAGGGTATATACCTTGGCCACTTTGATGAAGGGTGACATGCCCATCCACCAATAGAGGGGTATATACCTCAATAACCTTTCAAGTGTGTGGCATGCCTTGGATTCCAAGTAACTAGTTTGCTTGGTCTATGATAATGGTCTCTTCTTACACATATAATATGTTCTATATAAGAATGTTTTATGTCAAACATTGATCATGCATGGCATATTATTATTATACTATCCATTGTCTATGTTTATGCATTTTGACTATGTTGCCTATGTCTTGTTGCATTGCATCCTAATACTTAGTACATTAAAATGTACTAATGCATACTCTATGCCTACATGATGTAACCATGTAGGAAATGGAGCTCCTCACGATCATCTTCCACGTGGCTAGTTGTGACATCTTCAAGATAAGATTTGGTGAGTCCTCAAGTTCGGGGACACTAGCTATGCTACTCTTGCTTATGTCATTTCTTTATGTTGAACTCTTGATACTATGAAGGTGAGCCCGAAAAGTGTCTTGGCCCCTGCCCAAGTCTATGTTTAGAGGTGTTGTTAGATAATTGATGTAATTATGTTATGTTCTTGACTCTTAGTTGTCTAAAGTTTAAAACTTCCCTTAGTCCCTTTATCCCTATTTTTACTCTATTTTTGTTATTTAATTGCTTTAGCAACCAAAGATGTGTAAATTATATGCTAACAGGCTTGTTTGGGGACCCTTCTGGTTCCTATTCGTCGTGTCACATCTAGGCCCTAGGCTTGGGTAATGACTAACTTAGTATTAGAGCACTAGGTTGTTAATGATCCTCGACATCCAACGCGCCGCGCCAATTAGAGTCTTGATTCATGGTTGTAAAGTGCACCACTACTATGAGTAAGAGGCTATGAGGTGTTTTAGGAAATATTTCACTTCTTCTAGATCTATGTCATGCTATAGAAGTTAAGGTAAGGTTTTCC
>JAABOM020000075.1:11919131-11946857 GCA_011800125.2 Solanum clarkiae
ATAAATAGACGCTCACTATATATTTCAATTCAGTCTAGAGGTATGAAAAACCTAGCCTACCTAGAAGGAGGTCCCTGGAGCTCCTAATTAATCTACCCGAGCTTTTTCCTTACCGTCTTCAATGCTGCTCAACTGTCAAAATATAAGCCACAAGATCATTACAGTTGATTTTCTCAAATACGACTAAAATAGAGAAGAATAGGGCCCACTCCCTAAATACCAAACTAATCCACATAAAATAATTCTTACATCACCCTGAGTCCATGGCTAGAAATTGACCCAAACTCAAAAATGAAGCTGCATTTCTTATTATAAAATATTTTTTACATAACTTCTTGATCAAATTTCATAAAATTACAACCAAATAAACAATATCCAAGCATATCACAACATTTTTATCAGAAAATAGAACAATTTAGATGCAAATTTCACTTAATTCTGTTGAGAAATGATTGAGATATCATGATGTAAAGTTTTCACTCATTTTTGATATACAACCAGCGAATAATAGAGATTTCACCTCAAAGTATGCACAAAATTGGAATCCAACACTTCCACAGTGTTCCTCAGAAAATTCGATACAATATAGCCTTTTGAATCACTCAAATTGAATGAAAATAAGCTCAAAAATGACGTGAAATGTTAGTATATACATGTATATCACTTCCCGAAAAGAAAGACACATATATATACATCTGTTGATCTGCCATATCACTGCCACATGGCATAGTATGATGCTGCCACATGGCAGCACCTTTGAATTCCCCCATCGCCCCTCTCTTTTCAACCACCTTCCAATCCCCCTTTTGATGTTTTGGACTCGTTCAGACTCAAATTTTCACAAATGAACTATGAAACTCTAATAATTTTGACGTTCCAGATCCAATTGCATGGACAAAATTTTCACCAGAGGTCATTATGATTCGATGTGAGTCCCACTTCCTTATATGTAACTTTTTACTAAAAGCCCCTGAGGGGTCAAATCCCAGCCGAAAGCCTTAGGTATCAAACAAAGGGTCATTTTAGACAAAACTTGACATTTTGGAGCTAACCGTGCTATCAAAATTCTCATATGGGGCACATTTTTTGAGGGCATTGACTAAGTTAACCATTAACTTGTCTAGGTGACCAAATTTGCAAACCATGATATTGTTGCACCGGACATGATAGTTTAGGGACAATAGAAATCTACCGAGGTCCTCTCGATGCTAAGTCTAGTCCCACGAAATACATAATTTGTGGCATGATTATAGAATAATCATATCATGCATAAACTTGTAAATCATAACATCATGATAAGAGTAGGTCATTAAAATCATAAGAGTTTCATACCTTGCATAATTTTCACAGAATTTTCATGGATTCATAACATATTTGATAGCCCTTAATCATTCATAATGTTCAAAAATGTGCATACTTGTCATGAGAATATATCATTTAAAACTATAACTTAAATAGTCCATAATGAGATTCAAAGACCTGTAATAGTTTAAGATAGGGCATTTTCTAAAATTCATCAACTCATGTCACTAAATGGCAATACATACTCATTTGAACATAATATTTATAATTTAGACCAAAATATAGCATTTGGGTAAAGATTTAACAAGATCCATTTAAGAAATCATCAACCTAGTGTAGTAATATAAAGGGATGTCGTCAAGATGAAAAAGATTCAGTTGGAGCTTTATCCAACAGAAGCTAATAGGGCTGAGCTTAGAAAGGAAATTGCAGAGCTGAGAAGATTCCAGAAGGTTGAAGAAGACTACTGGAAGCAGAATTCTAGAAGGGATGACTTGGTTTAAAGAACGGGACAAGAATACCAAGTTCTTTCATGCTCATGTTAATAGAAGGAAGAGAAAATTATTAATTCATAAGATCGAGGATGCTGACGGAAGAGTTCTAGAATCTGACCAGGAGGTTGGGAATGAAGCTATCAAGATCTGTCAGGAACAATTCCAGGAAAGCAATTGGAATCAAGATTTTGGGGAACTCATTTGCATCCCCAAACTGCTCACAGAATCAGATAGAGAAAGCATGGAGAGGTGGCCAGAGGAGGAGGAAATCAGATATGCAGTGTTTGATCTAAACAAGGATAGTGCTGGTGGTCCAGATGGCTTCTCTGGTAGTTTTTACGAGGCCTGTTGGGGCATAATTAAAGGAGAAGTTACTCAAGCAGTGTAGGCTTTTTTCTGTGGGGCAGAACTTTCTAGATATATTACCCACATCACTCTGGTCTTAATTCCAAAGAAAGAGGTGGTGAGAGATTTTAGTGACCTAAGAGCTATCAGTCTAAGTACCTTTATGAATAAGATAATCTCAAAGGTCATTTAGGGAAGAGTAGAGAAGATCCTTCATAAGATCATATCACCAAACCAATCTAGCTTTGTGAAAGAGAGGAGCATATCAGAAAATATCTTACTTGCACAAGAAATAGTAAGAGATATTAATAAGAGGGCTAAACATTTTAATACGGTAGTTAAATTAGACATGACCAAAGCCTGTGCTAGGGTGTCTTGGGTTTACTTGACTAAGGTCCCGAGGAAATTTAGCTTTGGTGAAAGGCTGATTGACATGATCTGTAGAATCCTTTCCAATAACTGGTACGCTATTGCTCTAAATGGTAAAAATCATGATTTTTTTCAGTCCACAAGGGGAGTGAAGCGGGGAGATCCTCTATCTCCAAGCTTATTTTTAATTGCAGCTGAAATGTTATCCAGATTATTGAAACAACTGCATGAAGATGAGGGATTTATTGGGTTTGGGATGCCTAGATAGAGTGACAAGATTAATCATCTGACCTATGCAGATGATACAATCCTATTTTGTTCAGCCAATAAAAGATCAATGAAGATGATGATGGCAGTATTAAGAAGATATGAATATTTCAGGGCAGTTGATAAATCTGTCCAAAAAATTTTTCTACCTTAATGAAAAAGTGCATATTATTGTAGGTCAGAAATTGAGAAGATGGATCGGTATTGGGCAGGGATCTTTTCCATTTACCTATTTGGAATTTCCTATTTTTATGAGAGAAAGAAGAAAGAATACTTTGAAGGAATGGTGAAAAGGATATCTAACAGGATCTTAGCATAGAAAAGCAAGTCATTATCATCGCGGGGGAGAGGGGGAGGAATACATTCTTATCAAATATATGCATTAATCCATGCCAATCTACCAATTCTTAGTGATGAATCCCCCAAAAGGAGTGATTAATATGATACATAAAATCATTTCCAAGTTCTTTTAGGGAAGTCAAGAACACTAGAGGTAAACATTTAATGGCTTGGGATACTCTGTGCTATCCACAGGAAGGAGGTATAGTTTCAAATCTCTTCATCACATTGTGGATGCTCTTTGCCAAATTATGGTGGAAAATCAGAACATCCACTGCATCCTTATGGAGTACATTCTTATGGAACAAATATTGTAAAAAGTTCCATCCTCTTATTGCTATTGGGATTGGAGCTTCATATGTATGGAGGAAGATGTTGAGGATTAGAGAAGAGATAGAACAATATATATGGTGGTAGATGAAATGGGGAAATATCAGCTTCTGCTTTGACAACTGGATTATATTGGGAGCTTTATATTACATTGAAAATGAAAATAAATCAGAGGAAGAAATAGAAGTAAGGGATTTTGTAGATGAGCGGACTTGGGACAAGAATAAGTTACTTAGATACTTGACTGATGAAGACATAGTGAACTACATCTGTGAAGAGATTAAACCCCCACAAGAAGCTGAAGCATCAGATAAGGCTTGGTTGATGGGCAGTAGTACAGGGGAATTTTCAGTTAAGATAGTTTGGCAATGCTTGAGGCCCCCCAAAAAAAGGTGAAAGAGGTGGAGAAGAGGATTTGGTTTAAAGGACTACCATTCAAAATAAATTTCTTTTTTGGAAAAGCCTGGAAGGAGAGAATTTCTACATATGATAATCTAATGAGAATGGGGATTAATTTGGTCTCTAATTGCTACTGTTGTGAGGACCACACACAGGAAACTATGGGACATCTCTTTTTCTCCTCACCTACAGTTAGGGATATCTGGAAATAATTTACTAGCTTTATAGGTATCAGAATGGAGGGGTTACAACTGCAAGCAATTATTAGAGAGTGGTGGAGTATGAGTGAAAACCATAAACTCTAACAGATATGCAATGCAATTCCTGCATTGATTTGTTGGGAATTGTGGAAAGAAGAAATAACAGGAGGCATGATGGGGATGTATCAATATATGCAATGATTCAACATGTACAGGTAAACATCCACTTTTTGATTAGGACTCTCTTCCCTAAAATAAAGGTCTTTGAAGTAGTTAGGGGGGATGCGATCAGAATCTTATCAGCTTACTAACCTAGGTTATTTCATTATATAGTCAAATGAAAACTTCCATCTGTGGGACACCAAAAGTGTAACGCAGATGGAACCAACAAAGGCAACCCAGACACAAGTACTTGTGGCTTTTTTATAAGGGATCCTTAAGGGAACTTGTATTATGCTCAAGCTGGGCAAGTAGGGGAGATGACTAACATTCAGGCTGAGACAAGGACAATCCTAGAGGCTATTAAATATTCGGAGAAAGAGAAACAAGTTTTGAAGATCCTGGAGTTAGATTCACTAGGTATGATTAACATTATCAAAAGGAATTGGAAGATTACATGGGAAGTGGTTGAAATGGAGGAGATACAAGGGAACATCAACAAACAACAACTTCAAGTCCAACATATATTCTGGGAAGGGAATCAGTTAGCTGATTATATTGCTAACCTAGCAACTACTGCACAATCAACCATGTATTTTGAATAATTTGCACAATTACCAACAGAGGGGCGTTAAATTATCAATATAAATAAAGCACAAATCCCAGCACTTAGAGTTAGAACCAGAAAGATTATAGTGCAACAAGCATGAGTTACATATTTACATTCTTCCCAAGAAGGGCATACAAAAATAACAGGTCTAGCCTATGGGTTAACAATACAGTTGACAAAAATTATTGCTATGGACAAAACGTTAACTAGGGTAGGATTCAAAAACGATCACCCAAAAGCAAGTTTTCATTTGGTTTTAGGGATGATGAGGAACCTGGAAAGAGAAGCTTAATTCCATAGAAAAGAAAACAGAGCCATCAGAGAAGGGAGTCAAATCAAGAACCTGCAAAAACACTTATAAGTGTAAGGATCCAAGGAGGAAATAAGGAGGAACAACAACAAGGATCTACCTTCTCAAAATGGAGACCCAGAAGAACACCAAGAAATAGAAGAATTACACCGAGGATTAGCATAGTCTTCAACAGGAAACGACGGCCCCATGGAGGAGCAATGGTGGAGAGAAGCTGGAGAGACATTTTGGGAAAGTGGAAGAGTACGAATGAAGCTTCCCACAAACAGTTAGAAGTTTATTTTCTTAGCTAGGTTTGCTTATATCATTATTACTTAGGCTGTCAAATGTTAGTATAGACTCTCTTGCTTTATTTTTATTTTTTATTGTTAAGTAATAAAATGGTGGATCCCATCGAAAAAATATTTAACTAAAAAAAATACAACATGTTTATTAAGAAAATGAATATTTTGACCTAAAAATAATACTTAATAGGATTGTTTTTTTAAAATCAAAGTAATAACACAGAAAAGATATTTTTTTGGACTAAAAGATTAAAAGGTGATATTTTTATTTAATTTTACATAATAAAACATAAAATTCACATACAATTAAATAAAAATAAGAAGGAAAAAATAAGTTCATGCCCCTTCAAAGCAAACTATTTACATTCATATACCTTTTTACATTTTATGCCCCCATACTATTAAAATTTATCCTATTAATATTAAAATTCGCATGTTGACATCATGCTAACGTCAATACCCACCTTGTATAATATACCAATAGGGTAAACATATACCGACAGGGTATCACAGAGGATTAAACTCAATTCTATATGATACCGATATAGTATCAATATACCGATAGAGTATAAAAAAAAATATTTTCTACTAATTTAGAATTTAATAAATAAGTTTACAACTTTAATAATTTTCTCTTAATTGTTTTATTTATTGAAAGAATAACTCAAAACTATATGATACCAATATGATATCAATATACCGACGGGGAGTGTCACAAGAATATATTTTCTACTTATTTAGAATTTAATAAATAATTTTATAATTTTAATAATTTTCCAGTTCTACACGATATCGATATGGTATAAATATACCAATGGAGTAGCACAACGAATATATTTTCGACTAATTTAAAGTTTAATAATTTATCTATTTATTTCTTTTTAAAAAATAACATAATTTTATATGGTATCAATTAGGTATCAGTATATACTAGAGTATCACAGAGGATTGAACATATTCTATATGACACCGATATGCTGTCGGAATATATTTCATAGTATTTATGCAGACGTCAGCATGACATCAGACGAAATAAAAAAGGGTAGGTGAGGTAAGAAAGTAAATAATTTGGGTTATGAATCTGTTAAGGATAAATAATTTGTGTTCGATCTATTAGTAATAAATAATTTCAAATTAGATATATTTTGTACATAACAAGCATATCATGTTGACATGTTATTAAGTTTTATTTACATAGGGAATATAAAATGTGGCAGTTGAAAATAAATAATAAAGATATTGAAATTTGAAGTAAAAAGGGCGGGGGAATTAAGAAGAAAGATTCAAAATTTAAGGGTACCCTTTTGAGTAAAACAAATCAGACAGCGGACCACTAAAATCGCATAGCCAATTCATAGTCCTGCCTACTTTCTTTAGCAACCAATACAATCAATCCCCTCTATCTCTTCATACTTGGCATTTGTTTTACAAGAAAACTTGTTTGTTTTATGTGCCATTCTTGTTGCTGTTGTAACAATTCATCTTCGACTGAAGAGAAGCTAGGATTTTTGTTCCAAATTGCGGCTCGATTAAGTTGATTTTTACTAGCATCTCAAGTCTTCTTGCAGACTCAGGTTTGTGTTTCTGATCTAACCTCTCATGAATGTTGATATCTGGGTTTCTTGGAAATGTTGGTAGATACTCGTTTTTGTTTGTTTAGAATGCACCAATATCAATTTGCACGATATTGTCACACCTCATCTCTTACTTTTGAAAACATTGCAATTGTTCCTTAATTACCTTAAAATGGTAAGTTGAGTTCTTGATTAAATATATGATTCTTATGATATCCCCAAGTTTGAACTTGCACATTCTGTTGTCCTTTTTTCCCTTCTTAAAAGCCAATCTTGATAAGACTTAGACACACCCATATGTTAATATTAGGATTCTTGAAAAATTTGTTGTATTGGTGGGGATAAAATTTGAGTACACTCTACACCCTGCCTAACCCCACTTGTGGGATATGTTGTTGTTTTGGCTATAAGCTGAAGTTTCAGTTTGTTAAATAATGTCGTAAGATTTGACGAAACAAGTTCAGATTCATATTTCTCGGTATCCGTTGAAGATAGTACAAGTTGTAATAGCCAAAAAGAAGGGGAAAAATTGATTTAGATCTTTGTTCCTTTTGCATTGTTTCATTTTCTGAAGCAGTCTAACATGTTAATTGATTTGTAGGTAAGTGGTAGTAATGGTGAGAAGTCTGAGCCCAATACTTAGAAGAGAGCTGGAGAATTTGGATAAGGATGCTGAGAGTAGAAAATGTGCAATGAAAGCATTGAAGTCATATGTGAAAGAGCTAGATTCCAAGGCAATCCCTCTCTTTCTTGCTCAGGTTTCTGAAACCAAAGAATCCAATGCATCATCAGGAGAATACACAATTTCCCTCTATGAGGTACTTGCCCGTGTACACGGACCTAAAATTGTTCCTCAGATTGATAACATTATGAGCACTATTATCAAGACATTGACATCCAGTGCTGGATCTTTTGCCCTTCACCAAGCTTGTTCAAAAGTTGTTCCAGCCATTGCAAGGTACAGCATGGACCCAACGACTCCAGAGGAAAAGAAAAGATACATTATACACTCCCTAGCAAAGCCCCTTTACGATTGTCTTCTGGGGAGACAGGAAAGTTTATCTTCTGGAGCTGCTCTCTGCCTAAAGGCTCTGGTGGATTCTGATAACTGGCGGGTTGCTTCAAATGAGATGGTTCATGAGGTTTGTCAAAGAGTTGCTGGGGCTCTGGAGAAGCATACACAAACAAATTCTCATATGGCTCTAGTCACTTCATTAGCCAAACACAATAGCTTAATTATGGAAGCTTATGCAAGATTGTTGATACAGTCTGGACTACAAATTTTAAGTAGCAGCAGTGGAGAAGGAAATTCTCAAAAAAGGTTGTCTGCCATTCATATGGTCAACTCTTTGATGAAATATTTGGATCAAAGAAGCATACATTCTGAGCTTAGAATGGTTATTGAGGAGATGGAAAAATGTCAATCTGACAAGATGCTTTATGTTAGAGGGGCTGCATTTGAAGCATTACAGACTGCAAAGAGAATATGCTCTGAGAAGGGTTCAAAATTTGAGAGAGATGTAGATTCAATGACCGGATCCAACTTTGACAGTAGAGGGAACATGAGGAGAAATGTGTGGGGCTCTGGTGACCAATCATCTTTAACTGCATCACCAGAATCACACACCATTAATTCCTTTGTTGACTATGAACCATTTATGGACTCTCCTGTTTCAACCAATCAGGGCCCTTATGTTTTGGGTGATGATAGAAGTGTAAACCGAAAGCTTTGGAAGAAGAGTGCAGACGGTGGTGTGGATGTCTCTCTAAAGGATGGCATCTTCTCTGAAATCACACATGGAAATGGTGTCATAAACTTTGAGCACAATGAGATTCATAATGATACTGGAGACAACACTGCTGAATTTGCTGGATTTTTGCCAGCATCTGCCCGAAATGGTTTTGTTAGAGGTGCCACTCCAAGTCCTCAGGTAAAACATGTTATTGAGGGTTGTTCGTTCTTTGCTCAGTCTATTGTGTTGGAAGTTTAAATTGCTTTACTACCTCAAGAGTCAAAATCAAATTTTAGTAGATATTTGTTGGAACAACAGGCAGCATAAGATCTGAGGGCTGATATTTCTAACAAGCAAATATATTTATCAAAATTGCAGGGAGTCATTTGGAGTTAAAAAAGCTAGCTTGATGTATTATTGATCAACAGAAGATACAACTTGGTTATTTGAGTTGCAAAGAGGATTAAAGTAATTAATAAAATAGATGGATCCCTCTAGTGCATCTCCCACAAAACTAATTAAATAGCAATGCCATTCTTAGAAGTAAAAACTTTGATGTGCACATAGAAATTCTTCAGTTGTTTCAAGTTAAATAACATACTTGGGGGATTTAACAGATAAGTGAAATCCTCGACTTATTGATTTTATGTGCTTCTAGTATGGTGTACTATTTAATGGGTGCTGTAACATGGTTGACATTTCTTTTTTTGTGCTTCAGAGATCACGTTCTCATGTTAGTGTCGAAAGTGTGAAGATCTTTGCAACACCAAGAAAACTAATTCATCTCCTTCAGGATGCCAATGATGTGAACTCAGACATTTCTGAGAGGAAAACCAGAAGGTTTAGGAGTCCATCCTTGTGCAGGTGTGAATGGAGTCCAGAAAAGTCTCAAGTAAATGGCCTCTTTCATCATAAAAGGCGTGGGTGTAGAGATAATGATGGGAAACACTACCATCTGAACTCCGAATCAGTATCTTCAACAGAAGATGTTCAAGCTAATGGAGATTTGCAAGTATCTTCAAATGATGTTGCCCATACCAGAACAGAATCTCAAGCTGTCATACCTAAAAAAGGCTATGCATCTCCTCGCATATTGATTGTTGCTATCTTAGCTGTACTTTTGGCGGCATTCATACTTCTGTTGTGGATAGGCAATCAAGACCAAAGCTACAACCTTGTTCCCACCTAAAATATGTAGTTGGTCTTCTGTAATAGATCCCACTCTTAGATAGTGGGTACTAAATAGGCTACAGAACTAGTATCCTATCAACAGAATTGATTATTTTGGATGCTAATTGAAGTAGTGCTTTTTTTTCTTTTTAATAACTTTTTCATGCACTATCAATCACATCTGTTTAATTATCCATTGAAAATAAATTTGCTTGTTGAGTAAATTGATTCCATGAGCAGTTGAATAAAATAATATATGCAAGCTTTGCTTGAGTAAATGATGGAAAACATGGGCAACAGGACAAACGGACCTATGTTCTAAACCAACCAATCAGTATTAGCTAAATGGTTCTTCAAAGGATTTATAGCTTAATATCCACTACAGATCTCTTTCAAAGTAAAATCAAGTGTATCTGCTTGATTTATGGTTTCTGTGTTGTAGTATCTTGACTTGCTTTGAGACACTACTCTGTGAAACCAAGTTAATTGGCTTGCCTTGCTGGTTCAGAACTTCACATATTTGGGTTATGTAAACTTTGTTTACCTCTCCATTCACTCTGAGATTCTATGATTATTGGTTGAAGCAAAGCGGCTTGCCCAACACATATGTATGAGTATCTGCCATAACTTTCATGTCTTGAGCCAGGACTCAGCAAGTACACTTCTTTGAACCCATCCCGTCCTACTACCACTGAGTTTCGTCTTCCCTAATCATGAATATTTATCAGCATGTCAAGTTCAATTAGCAACTAGAATTCAGAAATTGATTCGTTCCATGAAGATAGTTTACCCGATCAATAAGTGTGAAGTTCCTAGGTGCGCTTTTATAAATTTTGCTCATTTCATCAGTCAAATGCTTGTAGTTGTCTGTTTCTTCACCCTTCAACTCTTTTTCTGTTTCTCTTGCAATTTCCCCGGGGCTTTGATCTTTTGTACCCCAGCTTGAGAATATTTTCCCAAAAGAATTCTTTGAAGGCCGATTTTTAATCTTTCCAAAGGCAGGAGGAATAATGCTGAAGTTAGCTAAAAATGGAGGGTTGCTGAAGAAATCTGAGCCTTGCAGTCCCACTGCATAGCTGGCTTCTGGTGTGCTCACTGTAAGATGGCTAAGAACCGAACCCATCAGCAGGATGCTTGCCATACCTAAGTTAAAGATTTTAATCTCTGAAGTTAAATGATCTTGTTGCAGAGTAACCATATACTTAGCTTCAATATTTCCATCTGAACTTGTGCAAATCAATTCCACCTGCACCTCCAACAAGTTGAACCATCCAATTCAACAACATACTGATAAATAAATGTAGTAGTACAAATCGAATAGAAACAAAGGGAACCTGGATAGATCCTTGAGGATCTCCTTTAACTTGATGAAGGGCCCAAGAACTTGGTGACCATGAAACACCTTCATTGGTCATGCAATTGCAGGCGAGTGAAATTCCTCCTTCAATGACTGGTGAACCATTCTGTCCTTGTGAGACAGTGGTATGCAGCAACTCCATTGTGCCTCCATGCCACATTTGAGCTTTGTATGATGTGATCAAACCACTTGGAAGCATCAAATTAGCTATACTTCCATTCTCCAACGCCATGCGGACAACACAACTGTCATTTACCCCTTTGAAGGTGACTCCATGTCCACTGAATTCACTTTCCAAGTATTCTGTGTCGATGGGTGGGTATGATATTGAAGCTACCCCTGGCAGTGGAATATTTCTTGTTAAGCTACTGTAGTGGACGGGACTGCAGAGAGGAAGAGGAAATATGGATATGCTTTTCCTTGGGGATCTTGAAATGGGAGAACTGGAAATTATATTTGAAGAGAGGAGACAAGTGTTAATGGCAGCCATGCCAAACAGAAGAAGAAAGGGTTACACCAGGTGGTATGTGAAGATGACTGAGTTCTGTTATCCTATTTCCCTGATACGATATTTCTTAACATGTATATTTGGATAACTTTTGGTTGGCTATGGCCTATGGTTGAAAGTGTTTGTGGATTATTCTCCCTTTATTAATGTGTATCTTGGACATGTTTTGAAATGATATTTTGGGTGGTGGTACCTACTCTCTCCTTTTCAGGGTAGGATTTATGGGTATTCTATCAACATGTCTAACCTTATTAGTTAGCTCCTGCAGCTGAAAGAATATATCTTTGACGAGGGTTCCCAGAAAACAGCCTCTCTACCTTTGTGAGGTAGTGGTAAGGTATGCGTATATTCTACCCTCCCAGACCCCACTTGTGGGATTCCACTAGGTATGCTATATTTTTCTAGCTCAACCATCTTTTTAAGAATCAACTCACTGAATTTGCTTGGAAGCGAAGAAAAAAAGGGAGAAACAAGTATTCACCAAATCCATTTATATTTTGGAATTCTCAGATTGTTAACTACAGTTACTCTTCAAGTAGATCAAAAACAGTTAAAAAACAATCTTTTCAAGAATGGTACATCTTTTTCTTGAGGAATAACCAAGTACATTTATCATTGATGAAGAATTTAGTAGGTAGAGAAAGGTTGTGAAATAAAGATATACATATAAAACAAAAAAGAAAACATGACAAAATCATAAATTATCATGCTCAATAACTTGTGCTCCTCTCCACTCTTCACCAGGATGCACAACAAGAGGAACCAACATTGAAGCAGGGCCAGTGCAGATAAAGTAATCCTTCCCATGCTTTTCTGCAAATGAACCTGGACTTGATAAGTAAATATCTTCAAAGCCCATACGTATTATCCTGAAGAAGAGCTCACGACCCTGGAATCAAAACAAACACCAAGTTTTTTTTACTCAAAAAAATTAAAAAAACACCAAGTTTTCTGCTGTTTATGGAGATTTATGTTCTGCATTTTGTTCTCTCTAAAGACAGATAACTTGGAAAAAGCTGGATGCTGTTTTTGATGAATTCATTTGTGCAATTTCAATTTATTCTCTCAAGACAGATATTAAAATTGTGAAAAATTTGTAATTAAAATGCTAATATATAGAGATCAACAGCGTCAAAATGACATCTTTCATGTTGAAGATGTTAGTTTTGGTAAGAGAAGCATTTACAAACTAAACGAACACCAAACCATGATCATTAAAATTAAGTATGTGGTTAGGAGAGTGTTTGTTTTGAATGTGCTACCTGATCGATTGTTTCAAATTTTGAAGGTATTGAGTTATAAAATTCCTTTGCTTTTTCTTGTGGTGGAACACTGTAAAGTCTACTGAGCTTGTGGTTGAGGACAGTGATGGGCACATCTTGAGTGCACCATATGCCGGGCTTCTTCTCTGGTTCCCAACCAAAAGAGAACAAACCAGGTTCCTCAGTTTTCATAGCTTCTCCTGGAGATAAAATTTCAAAGGAAGAAGACAAAGGAGGATGTGTACAGTAAGTGCAGCTCCGGAGTCCTTGTATTCCTGTGCCCCCTCTTGTCTTAGACTTCAAATGACTTAGTATAGCAGTGGTTAACTTGACAGGCTTTCGGCCATTGTTCTTCACTATAACTGCTGTTGCCATACTCAATGGATAGAGTGAGAGCACATATTTAATATCCAGAGTCCCTCGGCTGCAGCTCAATTCGACCTGCCCATAACACTAATTATTCCCTTTTGGGGAAAGAAAATCAAGAATGAGACAAGAAATTCTCAATAGCCTAAATACATACCTGGAGAGCATCAATAGAGTCAGAATCAACATCTGTGACAGTCCATTGATCAATGGGTGGTGGTCCTTTAGGATTAGGGTCCAAGATTTCATTGATTACCAAAGCAATACCACCTCTGGAATTAGGAAGGGTGTAAAGGACTTCCTCAAAGCCATCATCTTTCCAATAAACTTTAGGCTTGTAAGAAGTGACATGGGCATTGGGTATATGTAGCTTCATTGAACTTCCATTTCTAACAGTCAGCTCAACTGTCCCTGCATCAGAAAATTTGATGCCTTTACGGCCGAATTTATCTTCAAGAATCTCAGCAGTGTTGCCTGAACAAGCTTTAGTTACGTTAAGCTTAGGTAGAGAAAGAGATAAAACAGCTGCAGCAGCCATTCCCGGTAACTAAAGAAACAGAAGAAGATTTTGGGAGCTTAGTTTCCACAAACACACACCAGTGACTTCATACTGGCTAAGCCTATCCCCACCTCCTTATTTTCTAAGCCACATTCACACTTCTATTTTTCCCTAACATGCTTTATTATCAATTTGAAATTACATTTTTATCCACATTTTATCATACTAATTAGTATAAATTTATTTTTCGGTAGCAATTTATTTAATAGTATTAACGAAAGAGTAATGTTTTTAGCATAATACGATATAATATGTTACGTCTTATAATATGTTACTGTGAGACACATTTTACATCCAAAATGTTACTCACAATAATGTATTATACGACATTACTGTGACTAACATATTATGCTAAAATCATTACTCACAGTTACATTTCTTAAGTTAACAATATTAAATAAGTAAAACTTTCAGATATTTGGGTAGAAAATTAGTATAAATTTGACTTTTTTAGGTTCTATTTTTTAATCTCTCATTCAAATTATATTGTCAAAATTGTTAACTGATGTTAGATTTTGTTAAACTTATAGAATAGAAAATTGTGGATTAGTACAAAGTGATTACTTATGGTGTTTTCGTATATATCTGCTTGTTTTATTAGACTCGTATTTATTCCATTTGAGATATGGTGCATTGGAATATACTTTATAATTTTTTCATCAAGTGTAATAAGCAATGACATTTGGTGAATATTTAGTGACAAACTTTGATTTCTTTTTTTGTAGTATCAACCAAACCTTGGAACCACTTGTATAAAAAATGACACCTTCGACTTTGTAATCAACATACCTACCTACGTTGTTTATTATATTTTTTAAGTCATTACTATTGGTAAAGAATAACACCAAGTAAAATCAAATTTGACAATAAATATTAATCAAAAAACTGACGCTATGTAGCAACTTTACTGAAAATAGCCAACCAAATCGGAAAAATAATTTTCCACCAAGCACTCACTAAAAACACTGTCAAGATATGTATTATTATCAACATTTTTCACCAATATTGCTACTAATTCCATTAAAAAACTGGCATTGTTGTCACGACCCAAGCCTAGAGCCTAGACGTGACCGGCGAATGGAAACCCGAAGGAGCCCCAAACAAGCCTCATAGCATATCATCACACATTCTTGGTCGCAGAAGCAAGTTAAATTAACATAAGAAACATAAACAAGGAAAATTGAGACTAAGAGAGAGAGAGACTTATATTTAAATAGCTTGAATAATATAAGTGAGTCAAAGCTCAAACGTACATATTTGTCCAACACCACCTCTAACATAGAACTTAGCGGGAGCCAAGACAAGTAATCGGGCTCACTCTCATAGTCAAAGTACACCAAAATGGAAAGATAGTCTTCAATACATAACATAAGAACATAAATATTACCCTCGGACATGAGGACTCACCGACTAGCATGAATGGAAGCCATTAGTCACGTGGAGGAGGATGATGACCAAATGGAGCTCCGTTTCATTTGACAATGCAACAAGAGATAGGCAACATAATCGAAATGCATAAACATAAACAATTTATAGCATAATAACGATATGACATGTATGAATAATGCTTGGAGTAAAATAATGCTTATATAAATCATAATACATAAGTAGAAGGAGACGATCATCATAGACCAAGCAACTAGTGCTTAGAATCTAAGGTTTGGCACCCCTTGGAGGGTGATCAAGGTATATACCCCTTAATCGGTAGATGAACATCACGCCCTTCATCAAGGTGGCCAAGGTATCAATCCCTCAACAATGGTTAATGGACATCCCACCCTCCATTTAGGTGGCTAAGGTATCAACCTCTTGCCAGTTAATGGACATCCCACCCTCTATTTAGGTGGTTAAGGTATCAACACCTTGCCAGTTAATGAACATCCCATCCTCTATTTAAGTGGCTAAGGTATCAACCCCTTGCCAGTTAATGGATATCCCACCCTCCATTTAAGTGGCTAAGGTGTCAACCCTTTACCGGTTAATGGACATTATACCCTCCAATTAGGTGGTCATCTTATAATAACATAGACACTCCTCAAAACATAACTCATATGAACATTCATTACATCATCATAAACTCATTCAACTCATAAGACATGCTTTAGACCTTCAATTTCTCAAGAAATCACATCCGGACATTTTATTAAACACTTAGAGGGTATGTAACGCTAGTATAAAACTATGAAATACAGAGATGAAATCATGTAAGAAAATCCAATGTAAAACCATCAATCAATACCTTGCAACATCCTCAAGCTATATACATCAAAACCCCTCATCAAATCTTACAATAGATCCAACATTTATCGCTCAAAAAATAGTAAAACAGTCATAACTTTACATAGCTTTAATATAGTGTGCAGTGAATTTCATAATATGCAAGACCCATTTGTAAATCAACTTTAAATCATGCAATTTGAGTAAAAGAGAGCTTGGGTATCATGGGTGAAAGAAACCCATGGAAGAAATCCATATACCTTAGCTTTGAAGATGAACTTGGTGAAGATTGGAGATGGAGACTTGAAGCTTGAGTGAAAATCCTTAGATCCGGATGACGGTTTTAGGACTTGAATTTGGGAGTAAATATTTGGCTAAGTATTTTGATGAGTATTGGGGAATGTTTAGGATGATATGAGGGTGAAATAAGACTAAGTATAAGTATTTTCATGCATAGGAGGACTTAGGCCCAAGACTTAAAAGTCTTGAATCGAAAATTAAAAACTGGACAGAAAATACACTGGGGCGCATCACGCCCCAGACGCAGAGAAGCCACTAGAATGCATCACTTTGATTTTTGAAATTGTGAATCGTTCACTCTAAAATTAGGGTTAGACCCTTTTCCTCCTAATTTTGACCTCCTGAACACGAATATAAAGTCAAATTTCTGAAATAACGCACAGATTTTGAGATATATGAAAATTAAAATTTCGGGCACTTCCGAGACACATTTTCAAGTACTTTTGGAATCGTTTCAATATCTCCCCCTTGGAAATATTCGTCCCCGAATGTCAAAGAAACGTACAAGAGAAGAGTAATCATAAGAAAATCAGCTCCAACGAGAATGCAACAATACAATTTAAAACACCATTTTCAGAATCTCAACATAAGTGTAAAATCATTATAAACTTGCCAACTTAAACATAGATGCATATGAATGACATAGGGCTGAAACATAAGAATTGGAATCATAGAAACGGACTTGAGGTGTTATCATAAGTTTGAATGGAATGAAAGAGATATAGATATTGCTTCTCCATTCTCGCACCGGCTCCCCGAGAGGCACATACGAATAGACGACTCCACCAAAAGGGCCTTGACGAACACCACATCAATATTAGTCAATTCTTCACTCATCCATCCACACCTCCACTAGGACCTTCTCCTAAGTCAACTTATCCTCCACATCACCCACCATCTCAAATGGTTCTATAGTACTAGAGCCACCAACACATCTACTCAACCTAGAACCATGAAGAATCGAACAAACCATAATCATATCCATAGCAAAATCCCATCCACATGCAACCTTACCAACTTCCTCTATACTGTAAAGGACTCACAACCATAACTCATTTGTCAACCTTAACTACACCTATTCCACTTGTTGCCACAATCCACCATCTCCCCCTTGGGAGATAACCTCTACTCTACTATCTTTAAACCCAAAACTTCCAACTCTAATAAGGTGGAATCAAGGTCACGCTTAAACTAGATCTCCTCAACCAAAGAAGATTGGAACCACCAAGAACACTATACTACTATTCTCAACTTTCCTCAACCTAACTTTCAATCTAATCAGCCAATGGACCCCACTAGTCTTCTCCTTGCCATCATTATCCACATATACTAGACTACTAAGAGCACTAACCACAACACTAGCCCTACTGGAGAAACTAATGCACACTCACACTATACTCCTTAAAGAGCTCTAACCACCTCCTTGCACACTTATCATATTTAGCAAACAACTTCTCATCCTCCAAGACTCGCAATATTGCCCCCAAATGATTCACAAGCTCTAAACAAATCAATACCTCATCACTAGAGACCACCACAAACATATCAAGGTAGGGTTTTAAGACCTTATTCAAGAAACCACAAACACCACTAGTGCATAAGTCAACCAAACAACTCCATCAATACTAATAATGCTCACTTCTAGTCCGAAAAGACACTTAGGGATATCACCTACCCTCATCCTCACTTGAGGACAAAACCCGTACCAAAGATCAATCTTAGATAAGTGACTAACCCAGTATGTTGACCGAATAAATCGACCATCCTCAACCATCATATTACAACTTTACGGGTTCTACACTCATTGGAAGCATGCTATGCAAGTTGTCCAAACTACCCCAATACCTCCAATACCTCAAACCAAGTCCAACCGAGATCACAAGACAAGACTCCACGCAATGATAACATAGGGCAACCCTTATAGATCTCTTCTAGCCACTATAGATTCACGCAACCATCCGGGACACATACATGAATCCTATTAGCACAAAGGAATCACACAAGAGATAGCAACTCCCGGACATATCAAATCACCCTACTCAAAATGTTAGTCATAACATTGGCCTTACTTAAGGCCAACTAAGTCATAGGAGAAGTAATAGAAGATAACCTATTCACAACCTCCGGTATTAGCCCGCTAAGCCCAAGAAGCTCCTAATATCTGATGGGTTCAAAGGACTAGGCCAATCTCTAATCACATTCACTTTACTAAGGTCTACTTTAATATTATCACCCGGTACCATACGACCTAGGAAGGAAACCTCTTACAAACAAACTCCCACTTCTCCTATTTAACATCCAACTTTCTTCCTTAAACTTTACAGTACTACCCTTAAATGACTCACATGCACTAACTCATTAGGGAAACAAACCATCATACCATCACTAAAACAACCATAAGCCTATTAGAGTAGGGACTAAAGATCTTAATCATGAGACTCATAGGCATAACTAGTGTACTAGTCAAACCAAAAGACACTACCCCAATTTTAAAATATCAGAAAGGGACATTCAAGGCCTCATCTACACCACCAACAATTCTATAAACAAAACAACTTAGGTTCAACACCTCAAATTCTCTCAAGATTATAAATGCAACCCCTTTGAGATCAATTGTACCTTAAGACATGAAATGGACCTACCCCCTTGCTATCACTTGACCACCACATCAAGACTCTTCGACTCAAGGATGGGTTCATTAGGGAATCGAGATCTAATTCTACGGCTCTTACCATCCATGAAGACACAACATGCAAGCAACCATTCCAACCCTAGTATGACATCAAAATCCACCACGCCAACTCCAATAAGCTACAAGGCAAGACCTAATGCAATAAAACCCGGATCAAAACCTATGAACTTTCTGGCAACAATGTACCCAACCAAGAGGTAAACACCAAAGGTTCACATCACAACTCGGGACACACAAGAAGCCCACTAGCAATCAAAAGAAATAATTAAAAAAATAGTGAAACTCAGATCCATCAACATCAAAACCTTCAACTTACCTTCCTTTTTCTTCCTCTTCGAAGCGGCATGGTCAACTAGAAGAGTAAAAAACATTCATTAGAGGGGAAAGCCTTATCTCACTTCTAAAGCATGACATGGACCATAGAGAAGGGAAATATTTCCTAAAATGTCTCATTGCCTCCTACTCATAGCCTCCTACTCATAGTTGTGGTGCACAACACCACCATGAATAAGACTCTAATTGACGCGGTGTGTTGGACTTCGAGGATCTAACAACCTAGTGTTCTGATATCATCTTTATCACGACCCAAGCCTAGGGCCTAGACGTGACTGGCAAATGGGGAATCCGAAGGAATCCCAAATAAGCCTCATATCATATCATCACACATTCTTGGTAGCAGAAGCAAGATAAATCAACATAAGAAACATAAACAAGGGAAACTGGGACTAAGGGAGAGAGTGATTTATATTTAAATAGCTTGAATAACATAAGTGAGTCAAAGCTCAAGCATAATACATATTTTTCCAACAACACGTCTAACATAGAACTTAGCGGGAGCCAAGACAAGCAACCGGGCTCACCCTCATAGTCAAAGTACACCAAAAAGGAAAGATAGTCTTCAATACATACATAAGAATATAAATATTGCCCTCGGATATGAGGACTCACCAATAGCTTAAATGGAAGCCACTAGCCACGTGGAGGATGATGATGACCAAATGGAGCTTCGATTACCATATGGTAATATAATGTAGGCATAGAGTATGCATTCATACGTTTGAATGTACTAAGTATGTAGGATGCAATACAACTAGAGAAAGGCAACATAATCTAAATGCATAAATATAAACAATAGATAACATAGTAATAATATGACATATATGAATGATGCTTGAAGTAAGCTAATGCTTATATAAATCATAATACGTAAGTAGAAGGAGACCATCATAATAGACCAAGCAACTAGTGTTTAAAATCCAAGGTTTGGCACCAACCACCCCCTTGGAGGGTGATCAAGGTATATACCCCTTAATCAGTAGATGAACATCACACCCTTCATCAAAGTAGCCAAGGTATCAATCCCTCAACAATGGTTAATGGTCATCCCACCCTCCATTTAGGTGGCTAAGGTATCAACCTCTTACCAGTTAATGAACATCCCACCCTCTATTTAGGTGGTTAAGGTATCAACCCCTTGCCAGTTAATGGACATCCTACCCTTCATTTAGGTGGCTAAGGCATCAATCCCTTATCGGTTAATGTACATCCCACCCTCCGTTTAAGTGGATAAGGTATCAACCCCTTACCGGTTAATGGATATCACACCCTTCAATTAGGTGGTCATCTTATAATAACATAGACACTCCTCAAAACATAACTCATATGAATATTCATTACATCATCATAAACTCATTCAACTCATAAGATATACATTAAACCTTCAATTCCTCAAGAAACCACATCCGGATATTTTATCAAATACTTAGAGGGTGTGTGGCGCTAGTATAAAATCATGAAATATAAGGATGAAATCATGTAAGAAAATCCATTATAAAATCATCAATCAACACCTTTAAATACTCTCAAGCTATATACAACAAAATCCCTTATCAAATCTTACAATAGATCCAAGATTTATCGCTCAAAACATAGCCAAACAGTCACAACTTTACATAGCTTTAACAGTGTGCAGTGAATTTCATATGTGCAAGACCCATTTGTAAATCAACTTTAAGTCATGCAATTTGAGTAAAAGAGATCTTAGGTATCATGGAAGAAAAGAACCTATGAAAGAAACCCATATATGTTAGCTTTGGAGATGAACTTGGTGAAGATTGGAGATGGGAGATGGAGACTTGAAGCTTGAGTGGAAATCCTTAGATCCGGATGAGGGTTTCAGGACTTGATTTTGGGAGTAAATATTCTGCTAAGTGTTTTGGTGAGTATTGGGGAATGTTTAGGATGATATGAGGGTGAAATAAGGCTAAGTATAGGTACTTTCATGCATGGGGGGACTTAGGCTCAAGACTTAAAAGTCTTAGACCAAAAATTAAAAATTGGACAGAAAATACACTGGGGCACGACCCCAGACGCGGAGAAGCCATTGGAATGCATCACTTTGAATTTTGAAATTGTGAATCGTTCGCTCTAAAAACGGGGTTAGACCCCTTTACCCTAATTTTGACCCTTGAACGTGAATATGAAGTCGAATTTTTGAAATAACGCACGAATTTTGAGATATATGAAAATTAAAATTTTGGGTATTTCTGAGGCACATTTTCGGGCACTTTTTGGGGTCACTTCAGTTGCCACCAGACATTCATAAAAAAACTAACAATATATATATTGGTTTCAACAATTTTATCAACACTATTACCAATCAAATAATAAAATAAAAAGCTTGCCACCACATATTCACCAAAGAAGTAAACAACAAATATATATTGTTATCAATAATTATATCAACATTATTATCAGTAAAAAAACTAACATTACCTCCAAACATTCAACAAAAACTAATAAGACATATATTAGTTTCAACAATTTTACCAACACTATTACCAATTAAATAAAAATATCAAAGTTCGCCATCAAATATTGACAAAAAAAATTAACATATATATTGTTATCAACAATTACACCAACACTATTAGCAGTAGAAAAATCAAAGTTGTCATAAAAAATCAACCAAATAATCTATCAAGATATATATTTGGTGAATATTTGGTTCCAAGGTTTGTTTCGAACAACAAACTATAAACAAAGAAAAATTTCAAAAGTAAAAAATCAAAATAACAAAAATTAAGAAATGTCTATAAAAAAAATTCAAGAATAAAAAATGCCTCAGATTTAGCTATACTGCTTTTACCCTCTTTGTTGATATGAAGTCTTTTCAAAATGGGTACTTTGTCTTTGAAGTCACTATCATGGATAGTTAGTCGATTGTGCATCAAATAATACCTTCTCCTTCCCTTTGACAAGTTTAGAGGGGAGATTCTTCGACAATTTACTCTTGGAACTTTTGGCGTCACCCTCGTATGATTTATTCTTTAATGGAGATGGGGTAAAAATATGAAGGTCGAAACTTGGTCTTGAACAATGTACAGGGGTCGAATCCAAGCAAATTGCTCTTGATTAGTCCTAGGGCTTCTACGAGTTGGAGTTTTTTAACAAGTAGATTTAGACATGCTTAAACTATAATGCACGAAAAAAAGGAATGCAAAATCGAGTAACAATATGTAGGCAACAATAACTGCAGAAAGATGAAGAAAGGAAAAAAAATTGAAAGATGGTGCGAAGGTGTGAAGAAGAAGCTAAAGTGGCATTAAGGTAAATGACAAGACAAAAGAGAGCATTGTTCAGATGAGTTACTTCAAAAAGTACCAAATACAAATCCCAATACTAAAAAATGTAAAGAGTAAAATCATAAAGAGTAACAAAAATGTTCGCTAACATGTATAGCTTTGTAAATAAAAGGTTAAGCTTGTAAATAAAATAGGGCATGACCTAAAGTGTAATAAAGACTCTTATTAAAAGGTTTTTTCTTGCAATTTTTCCTTTATTAATATGTACGTTTTGTAGTAAATTTATTGACTTAATGAATTATTCATTTATTTGATACATGAACTACTTACATTCATGTATACATATTGAAATGACCCCAAAAAATGCCCGAAAATGTATCTCGAAAGTGTCCGGAATCATAATTTTCATATATATCAAAATTCGTGTGTGATATCAAAATTTTGACTTCATATTCTTGATCAGGGAAAAAAATTATGCGGGAAATGGGTCTAACCCCAATTTTAGAGCAACCGTAGAGAAATTTGATTTTTCTAAGTTTGCGCAAAACAGTGGCGATCCGCGTTGGTACCACGACGTGCAACCATTGCGGACTAGTGTAAAAAAGCCCTCCGCGATAGGTCCGTGTCGCGGATCAGAGGTGGACCCATGTATTTTGTTGTTAGTGATTTTATCTCGGTCCAAGACTTCTGGGTCTTGTACCTAAGTCCTCCCATGCGTGAAAATACCTAACTTTAGCAATATTTTACCTTCATATCATACAAGACATTCTCCAATACTCTCTCAAACACTTAGAAAAATATTTTACCCCAAATTTCAAGTCCCAAAACTCATCTGGCTCCTAAGGATTTCACGCAAGCTTCATGTCTCCATTTCCAATCTTCATCAAGAATTCCCAAAAGTCAAGGTATGTGGGTTTCAACAATTTGGTCCTTTCACCCATGGTGCCCAAGCTTCCTTTTTATCTAAATATCATGTTTCAAAGTTGATTTACTTATGTGTATTACTTACTATAAATTTGAATATGAACTATGTTGGAGTTTTGTGAAAGTGTGACTATTTAAGCATGTTTTGAGCTATGAATCTTGGATCTATCCTGAGATTTGATGAAGGATTTTGATGTATGTTACATGAGGGTGTTACCAAGTGTTGGTGGGTGGTTTTACATTAAGTTTTCTTGCATAATTTTATTCTTGAATTGCATAGTTTTACACTAGCATTGCACACCCACCAAGTATTTGATAAAATGTCCGGTTAATGTATCTTAAGCTGTTGAAGGCCTAATGCTTGGCATATGAGTTAAGTGACCTTATAATGATGAAAGGATGTTATGTATGTGTTGATTCCATGAAAAGTGTCTATTGTGTTGTGAGTTGATCATAGCCAATTGAGGGATGACGCCTCAATCATCTTGGATGGGGTGGTAAGCCATCAACTAATTGAGGTGTTGATACCTCAATCATCTCAGATGAGGGTGGTAAGCCATCAATCAATTGAGGGGCTGATACCTCAATCATCTCGGATAGGGTTGATAAGCTATCAACTAATTGATGGATTGATACTTCAATCATCTTTGGATAGGGGTGGTAAGCCATCAACCAATTGAGGGGTTGATACCTCAATCACTACTAAGGGGTGGCTATCTTAGATTCCAAGTACTAAGTTGCTTGGTCTATGTTGATGGTTTATTCCTACTAATGTGATATGTTCCATATATAAGCATGTTTACTTCAAGTATCATTCATGCATGCCATATTGTTATATGTTCACCCATTGCCTAATTATGCATATTGATTATGATACCTATCTATTGTTGCATTGCATCCTACATACTTAGTACTTTCAAATATGCTAACACATACTCTATGCCTATATGATGTTACCATGTAAGAACTGGAGCTCCACTTGATCATCCTCCTCCTCCTCCACATGGCTAGTGAGATATCTCTCAAAGCAGGTTGGTGAGTCCTCAACTTCAAGGACATACTTATCTTAATTTATGCTATGTATAGACTCTCCTTTCTTTATTGTATGCTTTGATTATGAGGGTGAGCCCGGTTGATTGTCTTGGCCCTCACTAAGTTCTATGTTTAGAGGTGTTATTGGACAAGTTATGTAATGATGCTATGAGCGTTGACTCTCTTGACTCTTTTGATACTTTATGATATGAAGGGTGTCCCTTATCCCCATTTATCCTTATTTACTATTTATTATTGCTATTTTATTGTTTCCTTGACTAAGGATGTGAAATGATATATTATGAGGCTTACTTAGGATCCTTTGGGTCCCCATGCACCGTGTCACGTCTAGGCCTTAGGCTTGTGTTGTGAAAAACTTGGTATTAGAGCACTGGGTTTTTAATAGTCATCCACATCCAACACACTGCGTTGATTATGGTCTTATTCATGGTTGTGTTGTGCATCACAACTATGAGTAAGAGGCTATGAAATGTTTTAGGAAATGTTTCCCTTCTTCTTACTCTATGTCGTGCTATAGAAGTTAAGTAAGGTTTCCCCCCTAAAGATTGTTCTTTGCTACGCTAGATCATGCATAACACAAGAAGAAGAAGAGCCTGCATACTCGAGGAACAACTGGCTCATGGTGAGCTCTAAGATGCTCTCACTTTGCTAGATCAAGTTGTGGCTAATTAACCCAAGTAAGGGGCCCAAGCCCCTTATGCTCCTACTCTGACATCTCGAGCGAGAGACTTCATGCGGATGAACCCACCTGAGTTCAATGGGTCTAAAGTGGATGAGGACCCTCAAGAATTTATTGATGAGGTATACAAAGTGTTGGATATCATATGGGTTAGATTGGAAGAGAAAGTGGAGTTGCCGTCTTACCAACTCAAGGGGGTGGCCCAAATATGGTACACTCAATGGAAGGAGGAGAAGGGGAACAATAATGTGGTTACATGGGAGCAGTTTAAGGCGTCTTTCCTCAACCAGTTCTTCCCTCTTGAGCTTAGGGAGGCCAAAATGGTAGAGTTCATGAATTTCAAGAAAGGCTCCATGAGTGTGAGGAAGTATGCCCTCAAGTTCAACCAAATGTCAAGATATGCTCCAAACTTGGTTGCCGATCCAGGGTCTAGAATGAACAAGTTTGTGATGGATGTATCCGACTTGGTGAGTGATGAGTGCTGATCTGCTATGATAATTAGTGACATGGATTTGTCTCGCTTGATGACTTATGTCGAACAAATGGAGGGGGAGAAATTGAGGAAGAGAAGGGGTCATAAGGCCAAAAAGGCCCATTTTGATGGTAAGTTCCAAAGTCCCAAGGGTGGCCAGTTTCATCAAGGCCAAAGGTCTGCTCATGCTCCTAGTGGGAGGTTTGCTAATGACTACCCAAGGCCCTAAGAGGGTGATGGTATGATGCCTAGACTCTTGTGTCCAAAGTGTGGTAGGGGTCATAGTGGCCCATGCTTGAGGGATACCAATGCTTGTTTTGGTTGTGGGGAAGTAGGCCACACGATGATTGATTGTCCACGAAATCACAACAAGGGTAAGGATATTTGTTCTCAAGGACGGGACGATAATGCATTTCCTTTGGGTAGAAGAGGCAAATAAGGTGGTGCCCCAAGGTACAATCAGTTTTATGCTCTCCATGGGAGGCAAGGGTTGACGAGCTGCCTGATGTCATCACTGGTATGTTAAAGGTCTTTGATTTTGATGTGTATACATTGATAGACCCTGGTGCCGCTCTTTATTTTATTACTCCTCTTATTTCCAAAAAGTTTTATGTTGAGCCCGAATTGTTGCATTAGTCTTTTGAGGTGTATACTCTTATTGGTGCATTTATTATTGCTAGAAAGGTCTACAAAAATTGTTCCATTTGCATCTCGCATAAAATATTGCCTTGTGATCTTATTGAGTTGGATATGGTTGATTTTGATCTCATTCTTGAGATGGATTGGTTGCATGTATATTATGCCTCTATTTATTGTAGAACCCATAGGGTGAAAATCCAATTCCCAAATGAATCTGTTCTTGAGTGGGAGAGCCATGATGTGGTGGTCGAAGATAGGTTTATCTCTTGCATTAAAGCCCCAAAGTTGATCTCTAAGGGGTGTCTCTATCATCTTGTGAGGGTTGGGGATGTTGAGTCTAAAGTCCTTCCCATAGAGTCGATCTTGGTGGTCAATGAGTTATTTGATGTCTTTCCAAATGACCTTCCCGATATTCCTCTTGAAAGGGAAATAGACTTTGGTATAGACCTCCTTCCCGATACCCAATCCATTTCTATTCCCCCTTACCGTATGGCCCCGGCGGAGTTAAAGAAGTTGAAGGAGCAATTAAGGGACTTTTGGAGAAGGGTTTTATTAGGCCTAGCTAATCACCTTGGGGTGCACCGGTGTTATTTGTAAAAAAGAAGGTTGGGTCTCTTAGAATGTGTATTGACTACTGACAACTTAATAGGGTTACCATAAAGAATAAGTATCCTCTCCCAAGAATTGATGATCTGTTTGACCAACTTCAACGGGCTAGTCACTTCTCTAAGATTGATCTTTAGCCCGGGTATCATCAAGTGAAGATGAGGGAGTGTGATATTCTCAAGATGGCCTTCCGGACTAGGTATGTGCATTATGAATTTGTGATTATGTCTTTTGGGTTGACCAATGCACCGACTATCTTCATGGATCTTATGAATAAGGTCTTTAAACCCTACCTTGATTTGTTTGTGGTGTTTCTTATTGATGACATTTTGACCTATTCTCATGGTGAGGAGGAGCATATGACTTATTTGAGGGTAGTGCTTTAAAAATTGAGGAAAGAGAAGTTGTATGCTACATATGATAAATGTGAATTTTGGTTGAAGGAGGTTGCCTTTTTAGGTCATTTTGCGTCGGAGGATGGTATTAAGGTGGACCCTAAAAAGAAGGATGTGATTAGGAATTGGCCTAGACCATTGACACCATCGGACATTAGAAGCTTCTTAGGCTTAGCGGGTTACTACCGGAGGTTTGTGAATGGGTTCTCTTCTATTGCTTCTCCCATG
>JAABOM020000075.1:11946957-11987903 GCA_011800125.2 Solanum clarkiae
ACTGTCTGGGAAGCTGTTGGATCTTATTTTTGCAGGTGAGGTTAGTCAGTAAAACAGAGGAAACTCTGCCGAAATTTTGGTAGAATTCCATACTAGGTTATAAAGGAATCTGGTTTAGTATATATTTACGTGCCCCTATCGGGCACTGGTCACGACCCCAGGGTGGGGTGTGACAACTGAGCTAGCGTCTCACTCCTTGCTATTTTATTTTTTAGAGAATACAGGTGATATTGGCGAGAATTTACTTAGCTAAAGGTAACAAGTTGATTCCATGGTGAGCCCTACTTTTGTTCGTGTGGGAAAACAAGCTCATTTTGTTATGGATCTTTCTTGAAATTCTTAGAGGGTCTCTCCATAGTAATTTCTTTATTTAGAGTCATGGGTATTCTTTTGTTTATTCTAGATATGTGACTGAGTTTAAGTTTATTCCTATTGTTGGAGACGAGTTGGTAACATTGTGTGGAAATTAGATTGGTAATTGATATAGTGTCTTGATTTGATTTTTTAGTTGTTGTGTTGGTGAATTCTGAGACAGGTAAAAATTTTGGATAGACCTAAAAACAGGAGAAACTCTACCTAATTTTCTGTAAAATTCTAGTAAGACTTGCTTTGGGATTCTTCCCGTTAGCGCCGGTCATGATCCTAAATTAGGTCGTGACAACATCAAAATTAAGTTTGAGCAGCTGTTTAAAAATTTAAGGCAGCGCCGATGTGGCCGAACCACATGCCACCACATGGCAAAGGCGGCCCGGTGATTTATATCCAGGGAACTATTTCAGTTTGTTGAGGAATGAACAAAGAAACTTTGGGTAGCGATAAATCATATATTTTTGTTTGATTTCGGTGATTCAAAAGATTAACTTGTGTATTTTGTTTGAGTGAAAGATCATGGAAGTATTGAAAATTACATTTGATACATCGTTTTAGGTAAATTTGATCATTTTGCTGCTATATAATATTGTGATTTGTCGAAAATTTTGATATGTGAGTCGTATCTGTTTTAAGTCAGATTTTGGTGATATTTGGGTCTATTCTTTGTGTTTTCCGAGACTCACATCGTGGTAATATCGAAATTTATTGATTGATCTCCGTTTGGTGTGAAAATTCTATTTTTGCTGTTGATTGTATTAGTATTTTTCAGGAAATTTGAAATGTGATAACTCAATCATTTTGAATTAGTCTTAGTGATACTTTAGTCTAAATTGAACAATTTTTTGAGGCACACACAGTGGTGTTAACAATTTCTTTTTTGAAATTGCTCAGTTTGAGAGAAAATTGAGGTCAAATTGGCTATCATATATAGTTTTTATCAAAAAGAAATATTTTCTATTTTTGGGCTATATTATATCATTTTAGGCCCCAAATTGAGCTCGAATTTTAGGTACAAGCTCAGGGACACATGGAGAATATTATATGGGCGTTGTTTCAAATTTTCATTATGGACCCGCATTTTGGCCTGAAAACTGACTTAAGCCTATTTTCTATCATGTTAATGTCAAAATGACCGTATTGACATTGTGATTCCATTTTTGACAGTTTGATAGCATTTTGAGATCATTAAGAGGAGTGCAATCCCCGTGGATTGGACAGGAGTGAAAGTGATGGTATTCAGGTACACTAAGTCTTTCCTTCTCATTAGATTGAGGTAGAATATCTAAATGTCGTCTAGATGTCTTGGATATCTGTTAACATGTTGGGGGCATGTATTATTAGCCTAGTGGTTTCCTATTGTATTTTTGGTTGTCTGTACTGATAGGGTTATTATTTGACCTGCTGAGGATCCCTTTGGGATTGATTGTAATGTTCGATAAAATTACCAAAATACCCCTATATGAGAGACGCTTGCGTAACATATCTTCCCAAACTTCGATGGAAAATTTGAGGCCAGAAATGCGATTAGCATGAAAAACTGAGTGGAAAATGGTCTTCGTTAATTTTGAGAGCAACCGGATTAAAAGATAATTTTTTGATGCAAAAATGATTTCTAGTAAGAGTGTGCGACATGTTGGCGCTGCGGACTTGTCGCAGACTTACACTTAAAGTTTATCTCAATATTTTCTATGGGGTTAGAAAACGTGATCAGAGAAATTTTTAGTGAAAAATCTAGAAAAAGCATCAAGTCCGAACCACGGACCCCATGTCAAGAGGTGAACTTTTTTTCAATTTTTCGTGAGGGGAATAGCAGACCTTTCCCACTCTTCCTTAACTCAAAATACGATCAAAATAGGTCATTTTGAGTATAAAAAAGGTTCTTAACCCGTTCATAAATCTTTCTAAAACTTCTAACAAAAGCTAGGGCTAAGGAGAGAAGGAGAAGAGCGAGGATTTCGAGTTCAAATCCAAAGATTGATAGAGGGTTGATTGTTCTTCCAAATTCCAGGTATGTAAGGCTACTCATAGCATTGGATTGAGTTCATCTACGTACCCCACATGTTAATTCTCCTTAGTTATGTACGAGTAGTGTTTACCCTACTTGTTGAATTTTAAATGGGTAAATTTCCTCTTCCATTGAGTTTGAAGTGTTTATGCAATTGCGATTATTGTTATTCCTATTTCTAATATATTGGAGTCATCATACATGGATACTTCCAATGAATCCTTATGAAGTTGATGAACATGGCTATTCTACACTGTTTGATATTGAGATTGATAGGTTTTCAAGTATTAAAGAAAAGTATTATATTAAAAATCAAAGCTTTCCATATTGAGAATAAAAATGACTTTTCTATGCATTGATGAAAAATTGATTTCGAATTAATATTATATATGTATTTTATTGAGTCCGAAGAGTTATATTTTGAGAGAAATATTTTGATGAGATGATGCGTGTTTTGATGAGTTTGAGTAAGTTGAGGATAAGGAGTACATGTTCTTTGCATATGCATGAGATGAGCATTTATTATGTCATATGTGCTAATTATGATTTCTATGTGATTTAACTATGTATGAGTCAGTGTCTTGCATGGAGTTAGTTTGAGTCTTGAATTGCATTGCATGAATGATGGTCCGGAGTTATTGAGTTGTTGAGTAATTAAGTTGAGCTATTGAGAACTTAGTTTACTTGATTGAGATGAGTCAAAGAGATGAGTTTGAGTTAATTTCTGTGATCATATTTTAGTCTTGGAAGAAGTATTGATCACTGAGTTGGGTAAAAGGGACCCCAGGACTATGTTGCCAGCGTAGGATAGTCGTGCAGTTAACTCTGACGGCTCATATCCCAATAGATGGACATTCTCTTTAGATCTGAGAGAGAGGAGAGGTTGACGTCCTTTACCTTGGCAAGTTCAGGACAAGCATGGCAACAACGTCTTTTTGTTGTACATCACCAAAACTCATGGTAGTGGAGAGTTATGTCGGTTAGAGAACTTTCAAGAAGCACTTGAATTGAGCGTATCATGATTTTTAAACTGAGTTGCATAAAAATATTGAATATAATTTTAAAGCATGATTTAAAGCCTTAAACTTGCATATTCACTGATTAAGTCATGAGTTAAATGAATTGAGTTCTGAGTCAAGTTTACAGAGTTGAGTCGAGCCCTGTGTGTTTACTTTAGCCATTCTTACATATGGACGGTCATTTGGGCTTGCATCATTTTATGATGTAGAGGCATGTATTAGAGAACTTCAGCAGACGCATTGCTAAGGTTCAAACCCGTGCTTCCAGAGATGGTGACCCTTTCTTACCTTCGGAGGAGTCCCTTTTCTTTCACTGAGTATTTTTTTCCTTGAGTTGAGTATCCATGGCCTGTCATGGTACCATCTAGATGTTAGAGGTAGAGACTTCATAGACATTGAATAGAGAGTGTTGAGTGTTGTTCTTTTCCAACTCTTGTTTATTGGAAATTAACTTTTTATATCAAGACTTGGTTATTTCATTACTTTATAGTCTGTTCTTTGAGTATTATTCTTCCACTATTGAGTATGATATGACGATGAGGCCAAGTGGTTCGCTCTGGGACTAGTAATAGTCTCTGAGTGTTGGCCACACCAAGGGTACCCTCTTAGGGCGTAACAATGATATACTAATTTTCTGCCATATACTGATGGGTGGTTGTACTTCTGATCAACTGGGATTGAAAAAACAATTATTTATATGCTGGGCAAGCCTTAGACCGATGTATCCATTGTCCACTGTAATTTTTCTAAGAGGCCGTATTTATGGTGGTTGATCTGTTAAGGGTCATAATTGCTAGAATTTGAGCTGTTAAGTACTATATTGTTGTGGTTGACTTGTTAGATGTTGTAATTGCCGGCCCTTGGCTTGTTGAGGTTGTATTTGTCAGTAACCTGTTCGGACTGGTTATAAGTTGTATATTATTATTTTGCTGCAATTTTAGTTATCTAACGCTTGTTGAGAATATTTGTGATTAGTATGTTGATTTCCTGTTACATTTTTGATTATCTAGGCTGATAGAGTATTTGTTATCATGTTGAAACTACTGATGGTTGTTACAATAGTCATCTGTTATATTATGGTAGTACTCTAACTGTTTACTGTGTTTATGATTATCTATTGTTATTGGGCCTTATTCTAGGTTTAGGCTAGTGATGCCCTAGACCCATGTTGGTTAAGATTATTAGATAGCTATGTTAATGTTCGATATGACATATGAGGCACAAATTCTTGTAGATAAAATTAGCAAACTTATGTCAGGTAGAATACATTTTCGATTACATCTATGCATCACCGATGTGAGTCATGTCAAGTTTGTAGTATGTGCTAAAATCCAAGACATAGCTTGATACTTGTAGTCCAAGCCATGCCTTAATGTCCAGTCCAGAGTATTGCTTGAGTTTGCCACACCCTGATATCCAGTCCAGGGTATTGCTTGAGTTTGCCACGCCCTGAAGACCAGTCCAGGGTTGTAACTATCCATTAGGTTGTTTTGAGTACTAGAGCTTTTTATTTCATAAAAGGTTCATTCTTAAATTTTAATAGGTACATTGGACTATTTGATAACTTCAGTTATCTACTTAAGGGTAATTTTATGTCACTAAGTCAATGGGTGGACTAAAGTAATAATTTAGTCAAATTATTAATCATTTATACCATGTTTAGTAAAAATAGGTTAATAGGATGTATACTTTTAGTACATAAAAATAAATACATAAATAAACAAGAAAACAAAGTAACTAGAAAGGGTTGTATCAGCAGCCCTATGGTAATGACTCCCAATTTAGGAACCCTGATTGCAGAGAAGCTGGCCTGAAAAATGACTGAGGACCTGTTTCACGAGACAATCTATGACCCATTTAATTTTCTATGGCTCGTAGAGTGGTTCGTAAGTGGGGTTCAAACCATGAGGAAATTTGAAGTTGTTAGAAAGTTAATCCACGACTTATTAGATGGCCCGTAAAATATTATACGGATCATATAAGGTCTCGTAAATAGGGTCATATACAAGTTGGAAATTTGTCTAAGTGTGTATGGATTCTACAAGACCATCCACGACCGTAGAGAATAGTATGACTGGTCTTGTTGGTCATAGTTCCCAATTCAGAAAAGGCCATATTTTAGGACTCTCAGGTGAGCCATCAAATGAGAGGGTCTACGGCTCGTAAAACATTCTATAGCCCATAGATGGGGTTTCGTAGAATGTTTTCGACAACTGTAATTGAGGGTCGATTTGGTCATTTTCCATAATTTTATTCTTAAACTACATCATTTGTGGGACGAAAAGGGGGACCTATATTAGTCTTTATGTCCTAAGAACACCCCTCATTCTCTCATTCTTCTAATTCCAAAATTTCTAAGGAAAGACTCTCAAGGACAAGGCTAGGGTTTTCCAAGTTCTTTCTTCAAGACTTAAACTCCAATTCTCTCCAGTTCCTTAGGTATATAAGTTGATTTATAGGTACCTTTTCACCCATAAAGTTTTCTATTATGCATTTTTACCTTTTCTTTAACTTCCAAAGTTTTAATGCATGGTTATGATGATTTCATGGTTCTCATGCTCTCACATGATGTTCTTAAAGTTCAATGACTATTTTGTTAAGTAAATGTACATATGTTTTGAAGTGTGATGTTGATTGTAAGGTGGTTTTGATATGGTTAAGGTTGGACGATTTCTATATTCCTTTTTAAAGAATTTCTTAAAACTTATATGATTTAAGATTGTTACATGCATCAATTAAGCCCACAATATTTACCAAAGATATATGTAAGATGATTATCTCCCTAAATGATGTTAAGGAAAGACTCTCAAGCTTCGAGATACTCCTATTGATTGCTTCCTATGATTCTAAGTTATGTTTAAAGATTTTGTGGGATAATATAGCACCGAGAGGACTTGAGATTGGGACCCATTCCGTTAGTTGAGGTATGGTCTATTGAAGCTAAATCTCAATGCCCCTAATTATGTGCCACCATAGGAGCCTTGTAAGCTAGGCTAGTGGATCCATGTAGGCCCCCAAAGTTATGAAAGATACTAAGTTTCGGATATCTACCTTAGTAAGTAGATTTAACTTTTCCCAATGAAAGGAGTGCATTGGCCTTTTTCCAATGGAAGGAGTTCATTGGATTCCATGTAGTAGCTCACATGGTCATTCTATTGGCTATGTTCTATTCCGACAAGATTATATGATTCCATGATATGTTTTAAATTTGTGTTTTAAAGGTGCATTGTCTTATATCTGAGTCGTATTCCTTGTTGATATTTAATCTTATTTCATTGCCTTATTACCCTTGTATATACTTATATGTTATGTTACATTTAATTATGATGGCATTACAGTTTCATCCATGCATTGCATCTCGCATACTTAGTAAATTCAAACATAATAATGCATATTTGCTTGCATAATTTAACCATATAAGGATAGGTACTCTTCCACTGGCTCGTAGCTAGTATTTGGTGCTCAAAACTAGCTCTACTATTGTGGTAAGCCCTTGGATCAGGACTCGCCACCCTTCCCTTCTAGCTTGTTTTTGGTTTGATTTTAAGATGATGTGTTACAACCCTTCTAAGGCACTTATTTCAGTATTATGTTGTTTAGACTTCTTTCTATTAATGGAGATTGTCTGTTATCGGTCCCATCAACTTATGTGTAGTTGGTATGCATATGGAAAAAGTAATGATCTAGTTATGTTCCACAATTATAATGTTGATTCATTGCCAAAAGCCCTTATGTTTTATTTCCGCATTATGTCTTGTCTATTGCCTATGAATGCTTGAAATGCTTAGATGGTTTGGGTGAGGTTCCTTTAGGAACCGTGTGATGACTAAGCCCCTAGGTTGGGTCGTTACACCTATGGGAAAGAGGAAGAAAAGAGTTAAATGGGGCTGATGCCCTAAAATAGAAAACAAAGAAATGATGGACATAGAAGGAAAAAAAGACGCATTGGAGAAAAAGAAAGGGGAAAAAATAATAAAATTGTGAATTCTGTCTAGAAATATCAAGAAAATTATTGTCGTCCTTTATGTTAAATTTTTATGATATTATGAATAGACTTTTAGGGTAGAAATGTGTACAATTTATGTTAAATTAAAAGATATAGTTCTAGGATTTTTAGAATAAAATCTTGATTTGGGTGTCGAATAATAATCCATTTTAGCTAAAGATTTGGTGTAATAGTTTATCTTATTATGGGTAAACTTAATCTGAAGGAAAATTTTAGATTCGAACTTGAGGTCTTAGGGTGACTTTTTTATTCAATTTTTGAGCCAAAAATAAATATAGCAATATGAGTGTCCCTTGGATTTGTATTCTTATGGATATTATATACTTGATATATTTCAAACATTCTAAGGCATTGAAGGAGGAAAAGGCATTGGTGAATTGGCTTGCTTAATTTCGATTCTTTGATTTGATGTAGGTTATGGTTTATTCTGTATGTTAGAGTGACTCTTAATAGTAATTGATATTCATTTAGTTATATTGTGAAATTATTTTATCCATTTAATTATTGTGGTTTGGATGATTGATATGTGTTGTGATTGGTCTGCAATCCCAAGACCATGAAATCCATAATCTTGAACTTACCTTATCAAAATTATGCCTTGAATAAAGAAGACTTGATGAAATATTGTTAATGAAGTGGAAAGTAATGATAAAGAATGATGACTTAAATATATTTGGATCGGTAGGAACGTTTTGATATGATATTATGCGATCAGGTGTCACATTTTGACACGATATATTTGGATCGGGAGTCATGTTTCGACACGATATTATGAGATCGGGTGTCACATTTTAAAATGATATTATGGGATCGCGTGTCATGTTCCGACACGATATATATTGGATAGGGTGCCATGATCTGGCACGATAATATTAAAAGAAAATATATTAAAATAATTTAATATACTCAATATCAAATAATACATTTTCCAACAAAAGCATGGTATGGAGGCTTGAGTCCTCATATGTGCTCTTGATATTGTTGACTGATTATGTACTTCATTATGCTGTCACCTATACTTCTTACTAGTTGGTTGCCACTGTTAAGTGCTATAGTTGTTTTTCTATTATTACTTTGTGTATGTTAGTTCCTATTTTGAGTTAGCCGATGATACCTACTAGTACATATTACCCATATTGACCCCTACTTGAATTTTTCTTTCTTTTAATTTGTGGAGTACAACGAGTGTTCCATCAATTTTGATTCGCTCTCAGCTCTAGCAAGTTGCCGGTTTGTCAGATTTCAGGGTGAACTAACTTTCTATCTCTGGTTAGATTCTCTCAGTTATGCCAAGATGTCCTTAGTTTTCGGACATAAAATATTTTTTCTATCTATTTTGGTGTTGGTACTTTTAGAATAGTATTTGAAATTAGATATCCTTGATATGATGACTTTCGAATTTTGAAAAAAATGCTACGTAGTAGACTTAGTGATTTTGTTATTTCTTGCTTTATAAGTTGAGCTACTGATTATTATCACATGTTATAAGTTGAACTAAAAATATAGGTTGGAATTTATATTGTTGGTTCACCCACCTAGAAGGGTAAGTGTGAGTGCCACTCACATCTTATTTTGGGTCGTGACAAATGTATTGTAACACCCCAGAAATTTTTAAGCGAAATAGGTCATCTGGCCTAATTCTACGAGAGGGTTTACGAGCCGTAGACTGGAGTATGGTCCATAGATCGGGTTGTAAAAGGTGTTCCAGAGTTGAAAATTTTTGATTAAGTATAGAATAGGTTTTACGAGAGGGAACACGACCTGTAACCTGTTCAATGAGTTGTCTGCCAAGTCGTGGAAAGATACAGACACTTGTAAATCTTGGCCAAGGTTCTACGAGAGGCAATACGACTCGTAACTTGTTCCATGAGTCATCTGATGGGTCGTCTAAGAGGATTAAAAATTGATAATTTTGATCTACTTTCCACGAGAGAGGACCATGACCCGTAACCTGTTTCACGGATCATAAAAGGGGTTTCGTGGTCCACTTCGCTAGTTTTTCTTGAGGGTTAACTTTATCTTTTTCCACCCATTTTAATTAAAACCTATGACATTTTGGACTTGTTTTAGACCCCTTATCAATACCCTAAGGGTATTACTCCTCAAAAATACCTAGTAATTCTAGAGAGCATCGAAGGAGGAGAAAAAGCTAGGGTTCCAAGCATGTCAATAGAGATTCTTTGAGAAGTTGATTGTTCTCCTATTTCCAGGTATGTAAGGCTAACCAAAACATGGAATATGTTCTTCCATGTTCCCCTTACTCCAAACTGATTGAGCTATGAGCGAGTTGTGTCGCCAATGCATGTTTCTTTAAGGTTTTTCTTAAATTATAATGTATTTCTACATAATCTTGCATGAATTACTACTTTAATACATTAAATACTTGAAATAGATGATTTTGCCATATTGCATGAACCCTAGCATGAATTCTCAATATTTTTACAAATTGCATTTAATTGAGCATGCTTGAGTATGATGTGAGTCTAGAGAGCCTATGAAATCCCTAAATGTTTTAATTCCTCCTTTATTTCCTGAATGTCATGAGTTAAAATGATGCATGATAAAGTCTCTATGAGTTAAGAGTTGAACCTTAAATGAATGTTACCAAAGAGTCGATAGTTGATGTGATGACTTGAGTTGATAGATGGCTAGATGAGACTAGTTGATTGAGAATGATTGTCTTATGAGCATTGAGTCTTGGGAGGAGTATCGAAAACCAAAATGAGTAAGAGTAAGCCCAACTAGAACTCATTAACTACGTAGGCAAGCGCAGGTGAGGATTGAATTATCATATCAGATGTTCCCTCTTGATTGGAAGTCCCTAAAAGAATAGCGGACTTGATTGACTGGATTCATTATAGGTTTGATTCGTTCTTTACCCAGTAAGTACTGAACGACTGTGGCAACATCAGCGAGATTGTTTTACAATTACTAGCTCATAAGTAATTTTTGTCGGATAAGAGAAACTCCTGGATAGGTTCCAAACTGAAAGCACACTGCTTGATTGGATCAGATTAATTTGGATTGGTATTGATGGCTCATTGTTTATTCTTTATTCCTTTTTAGAAAGACATTTGACATCTTGATTGAGCATCTTTGAATCATGTTATTCCATCTATATCTATTTCATTTAGCTATTTTACATGCTCACACTTTTCACGTGCTGACGTCCATTTAGGCATGCATCTTTTCACGATGCAGAAACAGGTGTTAGAGATCATCAGAGGCGCATAGTTGAGGATCTACTTGGATCTCAGTTGATTGGTGAGTCCTCCCCTACTTTCGGAGCATACTCATTTAGATTTCATCTAGCTTGACTTAGTACTATATTTCCATTGATTTGGGTAGTCATGGCCTGTCATGGTACCACCTAGACAGTTTAGTTAGAGACTTCATAGATTAGATTTGGGATTGATAATTTGGATATTGTCTAACTAGTTTCTTTCGCACTAGTCCTGTTGATTTGATATTATTGTCTTAATTTGAGATTTGCCCACTTTTATTCATATTTAGTCTTCTGGTGATATTATAAATGTTGATTAAACGAATGCGATGAGGCCAAGTGGTTTGCTTAGGGACTAGCAATAGTCTTTGAGTGCCAGCCCCGTCTAGGGTACACTTCCGAGGTGTGAAAAACTTGGTATCAGAGCACAGAGTTCAAGTATCCTAGGGAGTCTAAGAAGCTTTGTCTAATAGAGTCTTGTTTATGGGTGTGTTATGCACCACACTTCATAACCAAGAGACTATAGGACATTAAGAAAGGTTACACTTCTTTCGTATTCTGACTCGTGCTATAGAGTTAAACACTATGAAAGTTCTCTTCTAATCTGTGTGTTATGAATTTGCAGAACTGTGTCCATGCCTCCATAGAGAAAGAGGGCGTCCGACTAGATAGAATGTTAACCAACTTGAGCTCCAGAATTAGGATGAACCTATAGTCCCAGCCATCCCTAAATAGCCCCCACAAGCTGACATCTAGAATGCTGAACTCCGCCAGGCCATCTAAACATTGTACCATGCTGTGATAGCACCTACTGCTAGACCCACCCGAGTTCATAGGCTCTACGCCCACTAAAGATCATGAGAACTATATTGATGAGCTACAAAAGGTGTTCTAAGTGATGCATGTGACTGAAGATGATAGACTGGAGTTGGCTTCCTACCAGCTCAAGGGTGTTTCCAAGCTATGGTATGATCATTGGAAGAAGAACCAAGGAGAGGGTACCCCAGTTCTAACTTGGACAATGTTCGAGGAAGCTTTCTTGGGGAACTTCTTTCTGCGATAGTTGAGGGAGGCCAAGGTAAGAGAGTTTTTGAATTTGAAACAAGGCTCTATGATGGTGAAGGAATATAGTTGTAAGTTCATGCAGCTGTCTCACTATGCCCCTGAGATAGTTACGAACATGAGAAACAGGATGGGTCTGTTTGTGGATGGGTTGACAAAGTGGCCAAAGAAAGATGGGAGTGGAGCTATGCTAGTGAGCGATATCCACATAGGCAGATTGCTAGTCTATGTCCAGTAAGCTGATGAGGAAAGGCAACAGGATAGAGAGGAGATCAAGAATAAAAGGGCTAAAACTTCAAGCTATAAGGTTGGGAAGAGAGGGAATGGTAGAAAGTTTTAGTTTGGGCCAACACCTTCATCTGCCAGTGCACCAAAACCCAGAAATTGGAATGAGAAAAAGTCATAGAATTTTAGGGCCCAGGGATCTCATTCGTAGGTTAGCATGACTTTAGGTTCACAAAGTAAGCCACCAAGTGGCAAGTGTGACAAACTACACTTGAGAAGGTCTCGTGAGGGAGGAGAATGCATGCTATAAGTGTGGCAAAATGGGTCATTTTCAGAGAGATTGTCTAAAGTGGGCTGACAAGGCCAAATCTTCTACACTGATGCCACCAGTTAGAGGAAATCAGAGAGCTACTACTTTTGTTGCAAGTGGAGCTATAAACCGTTTATATGCCATTGGTAGTCACCAAGATCAGGAGAACTCCCCAAGTGTTGTGATGGGTATGATTCGAGTCTTTACTCTTGATTGCTATGTTTTGATGAATCCTAGTGCCACATTATTGTTTATGTCTCCTTATGTGGCTAGTAAATTTAATAGAACTCCCGAGTGTGTTCTTCAACCATTTGATGTTTCTACTCCAATTGGTGAGTCTATTCTAGATGAAAAAATCTATAGTGTCTTTATAATGTCCGCTCATCACAAGGATACTCTTGCTGAATTGATTGAGTTAGAGATGGTTGACTTCAATGTGACTCTTAGCATGGACTGACTTAACTCCTGTTATGCCTTTGTTGAATTTAGAAATCAGGTCGCCAAATTTTAGTTTCCAAATGAGCCTGTCATAGAATGGAAGGGTGATTCGTTTTCACCTAAGAGTAAGTTTATTTCCTATCTTAAGTCTACAAGGTTAATCTCAAAGGGATGTATCTATTATCTCGTGTGAGTCAAGTCTGACAATGTCGAGTCTCCTACCCTTGAGTCTGTTCCGATTGTGAATGAGTTCCCTGAAGTATTTACTGATAATCTACCTAGAGTCCCTCTCAATAGGGAGGTTGACTTCGGAATTGATATTCTTCCCGACACTCAACCTATCTCTATTTTGCCATATAGAATGGCTCCCGCAGAGTTGAAAGAGCAGTTGAAAGATTTTCTGGAAAAGGGCTTTATTAGGCCGGGTGTCTCTTCGTGGGGTGCTCCTGTCCTATTCTTTCGAAAGAAAGATGGCCCCCCCTCAGAATGTGCAAAGATTATCACCAGTTGAATAAGGTGAACATTAAGAATAAGTATCCCTTTTCGAGGATCGATGTCTTGTTCAACCAACTGCAAGGTGCCACTATTTTCACCAAGATAGAGCTCATATCAGGCTATCATCAAATGAGAGAATGTGACATCTCGAAGATGGCTTTTCGAAGTTGATATGGTCACTTTGAGTTCTTAGTAATGTCCTTTGATTTAACAAATGTGTTTGCAATCTTCATGGATTTGATGAATAGGGTATTAGATAGTATTTTGACATGTTTGTGATCATGTTTATTGATGATATTTTGGTGTATTCTAGAGATGAGGAGGAGCATGCTAATCACCTTTAAATCGCTTTGCAGACGCTCAAGGATAATGAGTTACATGCAAAGTTTACAAAGTGTGAGTTTTGGCTCAAATCTATGGCATTCCTAGGCCATATAGTCTCAGGCGATGGGATATGAGTGGTCACTCAAAAGATTGAGGAAGTCAAGAATTGGCCGAGACCCACCTCACCGACTAACATAAGAAGTTTCTTCGGTTTGGCGGGTTACTACCACAGATTTGTTGAAGGATGTTCTTCCATATCTGCACTTTTGACTAGACTGACTCAGAAGAAGGTCAAGTTTCAATGGTATTATGAGTGTGAGAAGAGTTTTCAAGAGTTGAAAACAAGGTTGACTACTGCACCAGTATTGATCTTGCCTGATAGAACATATGGATTTGTTATCTACTGTGATGCTTTGAGAGTGAGACTGGGATGTGTGTTGACGCAGAGGGGGAAAGTTGTTGCCTATGCATGAGAAAAATTATCCCACACATGACTTAGAATTGGCAGCGGTGGTACTTGCTCTCAAGCTACGGAGCCACTATTTATATGAAGCGCATGTTAATGTATTTACAGACCACAAGAGCTATAATATGTCTTTACCCAGAAGGAGCTTAATTTGAGGTAGAGGAGATGGCTTGCGTTACTCGAGGACTATGACATGAGCATCCTCTACCATCCATGTAAAGCTAATATAGTTGTTGATGCCCTTAGCAGGTTGTCTATGGAAAGCATCGCCCATGTTGAGGGGGAGAAAAAGGAGTTGGCTAAAGAGGTTCACCGACTGGCACGATTGGGAGTTTAACTCGATGAATCTGGTGAAGGTGGGATACTTGTGCATAATGGGTCTACATAATCCCTTGTGGTATAGGTAAAGGAGAAGCAAGACCAAGATCCCATCTTACTCCAATTGAAGGAAGATTTACATAAGCAGAAAGTAATGGCCTTCGCCGGGGGGAGATGGAATATTGAGGTACCAAGGTAGATTGTGTGTCCCGAATATTGATGGTGTTCAACAGAGGATCATAGAATAGGCCTATAATTCTATATATTCCATTCACCCAGGGTTAACTAAGACATACCATAACTTGAGGGACCTTTATTGGGGGAGTGAGATGAAGGAAGACATTACTAAGTTCGTCTCCAAGTGCTTGAATTGCCAAAAAGTGAAGGTTAAGCATCAAAGGCTCTGCGGAGTAGCTCAAAATTTTGAGATTCTAGAGTGGAAGTGGAAGATGATCAACATGGACTTCATTACAGGCCTACCAAGGTCTTGTAGACAACATGATTTGATTTGGGTAATAGTTGATCGGATGACAAAATCTGCACATTTCTTGGTAGTAAAGACAACCGATATTACAGACAATTATGCCCGGTTATACATAAGGGATATTGTTAGATTTCATGGAGTCCCCTTGTCTATTATCTCAGACCGAGGAGCTCAATTCACTACTCAGTTTTGGAAGTCTTTCTAGAAAGGTTTGGGCTCAAAGGTGAATCTTAGCACTGCTTTACACCCTTAAACTAATGGCCAAGCAGAGCGAATAAATAAAACCTTGGAGGATATGTTGAGATCTTGCGTAATTGACTTCAAGGGCAACTGGGATGACCATTTGCCTCTGATTAAGTTCGCCTACAATAATAGCTTCCATTCGAGCATCCAAATGGCTCCTATTGAGGCCCTCTATGGTAGAAGATGTAGATCACCTATTGGATGGTTCGAGGTAGGTGAAGCAGGGTTGATTGGGCCAAATTTAGTACACCGGGCTATGGAGAATGTGAATATTATTCAAGAGAGACTGAGGATTGCACAAAGCTGTCAGAAGTCCTACACTGATGGTAGAAGAAGAGACTTGGAGTTTGAGGTCCACGATTGGGTGTAGTTGAAAGTATCACCCATGAAGTGTGTGATGAGATTTGGAAAGATAGGGAAACTGATTCCGAGGTACATTGGCCCTTATCAGATCATAAAGAGAGTGGTCAATGTGGCTTATAAGTTACATCTACAACCAGAGTTAACGGTCACCCATCCTGTCTTTCACATTTCTATGCTTAAGAAGTGTTTGGGAGATCCGTCCCTGGTTTTACCTATCGAAAGCATTAGGGTGAAAGATATCTTGAGCTATGAGGAGATTCTTGTCTGAATCCTTGATCGTCAAGTTCGCAAGTTGAGAACAAATGAGATTACTTCTGTCAAAGTGTTGTGGAGAAGTCAACTTGTTGAAGAGGCTACATGGGAAGCTTAAGAGAATATGAAGGCTAGATACCTACATCTATTTGTGCCTAATGATGAGAACGTTGAAGGTAATATCCTACTCTTAACTTGAGTTGATTTGTTCATTTCTTGAGTCTGAATAACGATTGTCTAGATTGTTGATTGGTTGATAGTTTGATTTATTGATTGAGTATTGAGAGGGGTCTTGATTTTTATTCATTCCTTGAGTCTATCCTTACTCTTCATTCGAGGATAAATGATCCCAAGGGGTAAATAATGTAACAGCACAAAATTTTTTAAGTGAAAAAGCTCATCAGACCATGTTCTACGAGAGAGTTTACAAGTCGTAGACTGGAGTACGGTCCATTGCCCGGGTCATAAAAGGTGTTCTAGAGTTGAAAATTTTTTATTACGTATAGAAAAGGTATTACGAGAGGGAACACGGCCCATAACCTGTTCCACGAGTCGTCTATCAAGTCGTCGAAAGATTCAGAAACATGTAAATTTTGGCCTAGGTTCTACGAGAAGGAATACAACTCGTAACTTGTTCCACGAATCATCTGATGGATCGTAGAATGAGAATCAAAAACTGATAATTTTGATCTAATTTCCATGAGAGACAACCACGACCTATAACCTGTTTGACGGGTTGTAAAAAGGGTTTCTTGGTCCACTTCGATAGTTTTTCTTGAGGGGTAATTTTATCTTTTTCCACCCACTTTAATAAAACCCCACAACGACCCATTATCAATACCCTTAGGGTATTACTCCTAAAAAATACCTAGAAATTCTAGAGACCATTGAAGGAGCAGAAAAAACTAAGGTTCCAAGCACATCAATAGAGATTCTTTGAGAAGTTGATTTTTCTCCTATTTCCAGGTATTTAAGGCTAAACAAAACATTGAATATGTTCTTCCATGTGCCCCATACTCCAAATTGATTGGGTTATGAGCAAGTTGTGTCGCCTTTGCATTTTTCTTTAAGGTTTTTCTTAAATTCCAAAGTACTACATAATCTTTCATGGATTACTACTTTAATGCATTAAATACTTGACATAGATGATTTTGCCATGTTACATAGCATGAATTCTCAATATTTTTACAAATTGCATTTAATTGAGCATGCTTGAGTATGATCTGAGTCTAAAGAGCCTATGAAATCCCTAAATGTTTTAATTCCTCTTTTTTTTCCTTCATGATTTAGAATGATGCATGATAGAGTCTCTATGAGTCAAGAGTTGAACCTTAAACGAATGTTACCAAAGAGTTGATAGTTGATGTGATGACTTGAGTTGATAAAATGTCCAAATGAGACTAGTTGATTGAGAATGATTGTCTTATGAATATTGAGTCTTAGAGGATTATCGAGAACCAAAATGAGTAAGAGTAAGCCCAACTAGAACTCTTTAACTACGTAGCCAAGCATAGGTGAGGATTGAACTATCATATCAAATGTTCCCTCTTGATTAGAAGTCCCTGAAAGAATAGCGGACTTGATTGAATGGATTCATTATGGATTTGATTCGTTCTTTACCCAACAAGTACTAAATGACTATGGTAATATCAGCAAGATTGTTGTAGAATCACTAGCTCATAAGTAATTGTTGTTCGATAAGAGAAACTCCCAGAGAGGTTCCAAACTAATTGCACTCTGACTTGATTGGATCAGATTGATTTGGATTGGTATTGATGGGTCATTGTCTATTCTTTATTCTTGTTTAGATAGGCATTTGACATCTTGGTGGAGCATCTTTGAGTCTTGTTATTCCATCTATATCTATTTCATTTAGTTATTTTACATACTTGTACATTCCATATGTTGATGTCTATTTGGTCCTGCATCGTTTCATAATGCAGAGACAGGTGTTTGAAATCATCAACAAGCACATTATTGAGGATCTACTCACATCTCAGTTGATTGGTGAGTCCTCCTCTACTTCCGAAGGATGCTAATTTAGATTTCTTCTAGCTTTAGTTAGTACTATTTTTCCTTCGATTTGGGTAGCCATCACCTGTCATCATACCATCTAGACAGTTTAGTTAGAGGCTTCATAGACTAGATTTGGAATTGATGATTTAGATATTGTCTGACTAGTTTTATTCACACTAGTTTTGTTGATTTGATATTATTATCTTAATTTGAGATTTTCCCACTTTTATTCACCCACTTTTTATTCATATTTAGTTTCCGCTGATTTTATAAATGTTGATTGAGTGAATATGATGAGGCCAAGTGATTACTTTGGGGACTACCAATTGTCTCCGAGTGTCAGCAACCTCTAGGGTACCCTCCCAGGGCATGACAGGTATTGCTTCAGTTTACCATGCCTTGATGTCTAGTCTAGGTATTGCCTGAGTTTGCCATGACCTAATGTCTAGTCTAGGGTATTGCCTGAGGTGCGGTGAAGACCAGCGTACTTTACGAATTCACTTCCGTGGTTTAAAGTCCGAGCTCTGTGTTCCACTCCTATATTTAAAGTTGGGGTACTACTTCAGGTACAGTTTAAGTGGTTGAGATCTATTGATATATACTTGGATACTTGGTGAGCGGGTGTACCCTTTGGGCTTATAGGGGCCCAACGAGCATATAGGGTTATGTTAGATTGTATCTTACACTGACATACCTTCCTATCTTACATGGTTTTAGTTTGTACTACTCGGTTCTGCTTGGTATTAATATTGCGGCATTTTAGCTAGATGATTCTATCAAAGTTGTGCTGAGGTGTACATGATTGGGTTAGGAGCTCAGTTCAGACTGATATTCATAGCCTTATACCTATTCAACCTTCATTGTGCGTAGGTCTACCGAGGCTTATGGAGGTCCAATTGGTGTACAGTCGGTAGAGCCATACACCTATGTATATCACTTTACCAGTGTCCAGATTCTGCTTACATCCATTGGTACAAATATGCATTACCTAGTTCTGGCAGATTTGAGTTATTTTGCACCTACGACTATACATCAATTAGTTTTGGTAGATGGTTGCTTGTAGAAATATATTTGGGTTTATTCCTGCCTTATTTACTATTTTTACTCGGTCGACCTATGATGCCTACTGGATACCATATCCCTGGTACTTACCCCTATATTTTTGCATTAGTTTTATGGTGCAGGTCTTAGCATGAGTCAACAGATGATACTTCTTGTGATAACTATATTCAAAGACAAGTGGTGAGCATTAAATGTCCGTGGATCATTGTAGTCTCCTTTTATATTTGTGGCTGTCATGATTCAAGAATTGCACTGTGTATTGTTTTGGTCCGGTGTATGTATATAGAGAGACATATTTTTGTTAGTGTGTTATATCTTGTCCATAGTAGGAGGGGGGGGGGAGAGGATATTTTGTCTTTGTTATGTTTATGAATGTCTAGTATTAGCTTTTGTTTATGTCAGATAAAATGATTTTGTTTTTAGACAGAATTATTGAATTAATAATTTGTATGTATATAGGATCCCATGTATACATGTGTAAAATTTGTATATGTATTTGATATTACTGATTAAAAGTATAATGATCTGTGCCATTTATGTATACAATAATTGCAATTGTATATGTATAGATGACTCATATACGTATCGGAATATATGTGTGTGTGAAATAAAATATACAACCAAAAATATAAAAACTACAAATATAGATATATGCACAAATACATATAAATATGTACAATATCTTAACAAAATTATGATACCTAAACAAATACAAATATACAAATTGAAGATTAAAGATGAAATACTTCGAAACTATGAATAAAATATTAACATATACGACCATATAAAATTTGAAAAAAAAAAAAGATTGTTGAAACAGGTTTAGGCGGTTAATTAAAATTGATATGCCACGATTAGAAGAGAGATGAAGATCATTCAAAATTTAAAACTGATATAGTTGAGAGATTTTAGAAGCAAAATTAGTGAATTGAAAGAGAAAGATAAAAAGTGATTTGTATAAAAAGTATATAAATCAAGAAAGAATGTGCTTTTGATTTTCGTACAACATAACTTAATGGGTCCCGAATCTATAGCAAATTTTGCTAAACTGTAATCACAAATCATAATTATTTGAAACTGTATCCATATTAAACAATACACTAGTAATATTTGCCAATTTGCGTAATTTTTTCAAATATGATCTAGGCATAAAAGGCTGCAAGATGCCGCTAGGTGGGCTCAAGCCAACTATCGGATCTTTTAAGGTAGTCTCTTGACTGGTTAAGGCCGATACAGTGGACAACTAACTGTTGTAGCAATCCTCAAATTGGTTGAGGCTATGGTGGAATGGGTCCCACAATGATGAGGACCGGCAATATTTTGGGGAGCCTATCCAAGCTCTTCCATTTTACAATACACTCGAGCTTTTTGAATAATGCGAAAACCTTTCATCATAAAATTGTCATTATTAGAGTTTCACTAATATGACTGGAAGCATTATGTTGTATCACTCAAAGAGTAGAATCAGATCTCGATAAATGGTGACAGTAATTCTAACTAATCAGGGTACACCTTAAGCCCTTTGAATCTAGAATCAATTTCAAATCATCTGGTAGCCTCCCATATAGGACCAAGAATGTCGAAATATTTATTAAGAACAGATAGCAGCTAATATAGTTGCGGCAGAGATGAGGACGGACAAAGCGGGGGCGAAGCCAAAAAGAGAGATATTTCATTTTTTTTTTTTAAATTATGGGTCAATAGTCCTTTCAAGTAAAATAACTTTAGCTCACAATTTGCCAAGTCTGCATCATGGAACACAAATAATTTCTAAATCCCACAGCACTTGATTTTTGCTAAAACTTAGCCTACCATATTAACCAAGTCTTATCCTAGAACTCTACCTAGGGATAGCATAGGGGCAGGTTGAACTCAACTCGTAAATTTTTTGAACCGCCCTGCCGCGCCCCACCTTATTACTTTTTTTGTTTTCAACCCGCCCCGCATAAGCTAGCCTCGCATAAATTTTTAATTTCTTTTATTTTTTAATTGACTTTGATTTTAAAAAGTAAAAATTCATATTTTTTAAAAAGAAATTCGCTAATTAACATTTGAACAACTAATTAACTATTTTTAACTGAAACTTTAACAATTATTTCTTAATTGCTAATTAAAAGTTTCTTATTAACATTTAAACAACTAAATATTTACCAAACATGTCTAGTTTAAATTTTATAAAAAAAATAAAATTAAAGTCAATTTTTAATATAAAAAGCTTATATTTTTTGTTTTTACTAATTACATAGATTTGATTTTCTATGAATTCCTAATTGGTTATTTAAACCGGCAACTCGCCCTGCCCTGCCTTACATTAGTTTAAAAACTAGTTACTCCAACCCGCCCCACACCACCCCGCCTGCATAACTTTAAACCTATCGTACCCCTCATAGCTCTAAACTCACCCCGTACCCACACCGTCCCGTTCTGTTGCCATCCCTAACTCTACCCAGGTACTTCAATCCTGACAACATAATGACAAGATGAATTGTTACACTAATATGCCCTTTTAATTTAATTTTCTCTATTTGTATTTAGTACTTTCTTCATCTTATTTTTTTTGTCTCATATTCTTAGTATATTATGTATTTAAATACAAAAAAATAGTAATAAATAATAATTTAAAAATATATTAAAATTTCAATTAAACCATATACAGCCCCTTAAAGTTGTCTACATCTCTTTAGATAACTCAATAGACCATTTTCCACAAAATATGTTATTGTTATTGTTTGTAATAGACCATTTTCTATATTAGACATTCCAACTTTTAAAAACAAAATACTTATCAAAAAATTTTCTGACATCTATTCAAAAGAGGAAGTGCATGTAAAACACATGATAAAAATAACAAATTAAAGGAAGACATGTGCCATTTTAATGTAAAATATTACAAAAAAAAAAAATTCGAATATAAAAAAGTATGAATGTAAAAAGAAAAAAATTCAACTAAAAAAAAGGAAAAAAGATCTACTTATACACTCTAACCTTCCCTCTATCACGATCCAAGTCTAGGGCCTAAGCGTGACATGGCGAATGGGAAGCCCGAAGATAATCCAAACAAGTCTCTTAGCATATCGTGTACCCGTCCTTGGTTGCGGAAGCAAATTAAACAAACACTAGTCAAATAAATGAAAAGTAAAAGGGATAAGGGAAACCATTCATAATAATAATAGAGAATAAGAGTCAAGCTTCAATAGCACAATCAAACCATGACATAATATCCAACGACCCCTTTAACTTAGAATGGAGCGGGGACCAAGACACTTTCCCAGCTTACCCTCATTTAATAAGTATCCAACATAAGAACAAGAATCTATAAAGCAGAAATAAGAATAGCTATCATCCTTGGAATTGAGGACTCGTCAACTAGCTTCTTCATAAGAACCAACTAGACACGTGGAGGAGGACGATGATCAAATGGAGCTCCGATCCCGATATGGTAATATCGTGTAGGCTTAAAGTATGCGTTAGTACGTTTGAATGTATTAAGTACGCGGATGCAATGTGACAAGAATCATAGACCATAATAACAAGATGCTTAATCATATTCAACGAACATAAGCTCAATATGTCATGTGCAATCAATCCATAGGATGAAACATACTTAACAATAGTCAAACTTGCATATCTTGTTTAATACTATAAAGTAACATGAATAGATTATCCAACTACGTTGTATAGAGGGTGCAGGATATAGCATAGGTCATAACCCCTTCTAGTAGGTAATGGGTAGTACATGAGGGTAGAGGAGTAGTATAGGTCATAACCTACATGTAAGCATGAGATAATGAATAGTACATGAGGGTAGAAAGATAGCATAGGTCATAACCCCTACAAGTAAGCATGAGGCAACATATAACATTGAATCGCATTTGAGGGTGAGGCGTACCACATATTTCATAACCCCTTCATATGAGTATAAGATATTGCATAACATTGAATCGTACATAAGGGTAAGGTATACGACATAGTTATGAACCCCTATATGTAGAAATTGGCCTTGTACTAGAAGGTAAGACATATAACATAGTTCATAACCCCGTCTAGTAGGCTTTACAATTCGTAAGAGCATAAACCTTAGCATAAGAACTCAATAACTCATCAACAATCGAGACTTGTGAAAATCATGCAGGAGGTCATAGAAAAACTCGAGAATTCTTGTCAAGACATTTTATCAAACACATGGTGGGCATATATGGACACATGTTAAAATCATGTAAAATACAAGAGTAAAGATCATGAAATAGTGAAATCAATACATCTTGAAGTCATATAAATCAGCCCACCAATATCATGGTAAAACCCCATCATGGGTAACATTCATATCAAAACTTCACAATAGTTCATAGATCTCATAGCTTGAATCATATATAGTCTCAATAGACAAGATTAATTCATAGTATAAGCTTAAAATAGATATTCATGCATAACAAACAACATTTGATAAAACTCCAACATATTTCATGCTCATATTTCATAATAATAGATACCCACTAGAAATACAATTTGAACTAATGCAATTTTCATAAAATAAAAAGGACGGACTCCATGGGTGAAAGGACATAATGGATGAAACCCACATACCTTAAAGTTGAGTTTTCTTGATATAGACTTGAAGGGGACTTGAAGTTTGAATGTAGTTCTTGAGATTCGGAATTAAGCTTGGGACACTTGAATTTGGATGAAATATTTAGCTAAGTCTTGGAGAGGGTTTTGAGAGGGTCTTGAGTGATACAGAGTTGAAACATGGATAAGTATAGTTTTTTATGCATAAGTGGGCATGGGGCTATGACTATGAACTTATTATCTGATGATTGAGTCGATTCCATGATTATAAGTTCATTCCATACCGGACCCCAAGGCCCTTGGGCTGAAATAGAATTTTCAGGAAAAATTAACACTGATCCGTGCCCCTGGCATGTAGCGGTCGGGGCGCGAATTGCCACTGAAATTCGTGATTTTTGTGAAAATCATTTTTCGCTACGGGTCCTCTAAAATTGGGGTTATATTCATTTTACACTCAATTCTGCCCCCTGGCCACGAATATGAAGTCGGATTTTCGATATCACATATAGATTTTGAGATATATGAAAATTACAATTATGAACATTTTCAAAGCATATTTTTGGGGTATTTTTGGGGCGTTTCACCCTCCCTGTGCACCCTCACCCTATTGCAGCCAGCCTAAGTGTCACACTCCAGGAGGGTACTTTTGACGTGACCGACAATAGAAGAACCATTGTTGATTTTCCAAGAGAATCACTTGACCTTATCATCACATCACACTTAACATCGAAGAATACTCAACAAAAGATATCAATTAAATGAATAAGACTCTTTAAATGATAGTTTTCAATGAATAAGAATTGAAAAATAAATAACAATCGATTATCTCTATATAATCTAGAAGGTAGCAAGACAAGTCCCGGACTACTTTAATATGAAATACTTAGCTAATGAAGTAAGTAAAATGTCTCCTCCAAAACTAAAGAGGGCTTACAACAATTTGAAAGTAAGAAATAGGTCTTCAACGATGCGCTTGCTGAACGCTTCTATTACTTGTATCTGCATCATTAAATGATGCAGGTCCAAATGAACATCAATACATTGAATATACTAGTATGTAAAATGGCTACAAAACAAGTCAGCTCAAGACCAAATCAACCAAAACAACTCAACTATTCATAGACTCGACTCAGTAAAGGATGTAATATTTGTATAGTAAAACAATGCTTATAAAAGAAACTCGAGCATGTAACTCAGTAAAATCAATTTTGCATAATTACAAAGTTTCTCTAACCGACAACCATTGCATATAAGTTGGTGATGATACAACATATGTGCTGTCGTTTCCATAGTCATCTAATACTTGCCAAGGTAAAGGATGATCAAATCAATCTGGATCCATAATCAATGCCACCTTTTTGGGACATAAGAGGCAACCCCAATCCTATGCTAGCATTCTAGTTTATGGGTTGGAGTTTTAATTTACTCATACCCATATCAATGCTCAATATTCCTCCCATGAATCAATAGGCTCATATCAATCAACTCTTTATATTAACTCCAATAAAACTCAATTCAAACATTCAACAAAACAACAATCAAGACTATCAATCGGGCTTGCATGTCACACCCCGAGAGGGTACCCTTAGTGTGGCCAACACTTAAAGAACCATTGTTAATTTTCTAAGAGAACTACCTGGCCTCATTGTCACATTGTTCTCAATAGCGGAAGAATACTCAGAAAAGCTATCATCTTAGATAGATAAAATTCTATTATAATAATAATAATAATTTCCAATGATCAAGTTTGGAAAGTAAATAGCAATTAATAGTTCTCTAATAAATGTATATGAAGCCTTTATCTGACAGTCTAGATGGTGCCATGACAGGTCATGGCTACACCAATCAAAGAGATAAATATACTCAATGAAACTAAAAGGGATCCTCTGAATAGCAAGGAGGGCTCACCAATCTGGAAGTAAGAAGCTGGACCTCAACTATGCACTAGATAAAGTCCTCTATTATTTGTATCTAAATCATTAACTATGCAGGCCCAAATAGACGTTAGTACATGAAATATACTGATATGTAAATTGGCTAAAGGAAACAATAAAGCTCAACTCAAATCAGTCAACTCCACTTAGAAATCAACTAATCAACTCATAACTCAACTCAATGAATGTGCAAACTTAAAGTTTAGAATCATGCTTTGAAAATAGACTCAGTATTATGCAACTTAGTTTAAAAATATTATGCTCAATCAATGTTTCTTAGGAGTTTTTTTTAACCGACATCCAATCCCATCACCTTTAGTTTGGTGATGCACAATGAAGGTGACATCATTTCCACAATCATCCTAAACTTATCAAGGTAAAGGACGATCGAGCTCTCTTGGATCCAAGTAAATGCCCATCTTTTTGGGACATGAGTCGCCCGAATTGACGATATAACTATCCTATACTAGCAATGTACTTTATAGGTTAGAGTAGTTACCTACTCGCTCCCATATCTGTACTCGATACTCCTTCCAAGAGTAAAACGTGCTCATGTCAATCAACTCAAATCTCATCTCATTTTGTTTTCTCTAATTAACTCAACTCAATCACTCAATAACTCAATCAATCTGAATCACCAATCATATATGAACGCAAGCCTATAACTCAAACTCAAACAATCATTTAGATTTCACTCAACCATACAGATCACATGAAACAAGTAAGATGCCAATTAAATAGGCACATAAATAGATAATATACTCCTTATGCTCAGTCATGATCAAATTGCTCAACTCAAACAATCATAATCACGGACTCAATCTGATCAATGCAATAGAGATTTATATAGAATGATGCACTTCAAGTTCATTGTATTGAATGCAAAGTTTATACTCCAATTTCGTATGACATCATGTAACTCAATGATTCATTCATTAATATGCGTAGAAACTCAAAATAAATGTAAGAAACTCGAAGATTAGGATCATGAGATTTTCAATACTCAATTATTATACATGGACTCGACCCAAGTAAATGACATGACACATGGACAGACTCAATCCTACACTCTATCAAGCCTTAGCAACCTAGAATTACGATGAATGATCAACTTTTGGACGATCCTCAAGCTTGAACTCAAAACCATTGCTTTTCTACATTCTTTGATGCTCTCAAGGTTTCGAAGTGTATAATGAGGGATAATATACCTAGGGTACTGATAAAGGACCTTAAAAATTCCAAAACATCATAGGTTTTAATTAAGAAAGGTAGCAAAGGATGAAAGTACCCTACTTAAAAACTACCAAGTAGAACCACAGACTCTGTGTACGGGCCATAAGTGAACCCTTGTAGAGGAAGGTGTCTAAAAATTGAGTTACTAGAAATTGGACTTGGGAGCTACAAACTACTTTCTATGGCTCGTCTAATGAACCATGAGTCATCAGGTAACTCGTCGTTATGAGATTCTGGAATTTCAATCTATGAAACCTGTTCTATGGGCTATAAATAAAAAGACGATCCGTTTGGTTACTCGTCGCTCAAATATCCAAAAAAGTTAATTTTGAATCATCAAGCCATGAAACATATTTTGTGGGTTATATAATGTCTTGTAAGTGGGCCTCAGACTTAGGAAATATTTACTAAGTGACACGGGCATCTACGAGGCCTCATCTATGGATCTAGATCACTCTATAGGTCATAGAAGACCCTTAATGGTTTCTTCTAGTGACTTTTTTGAGTCACTTTTTTCTCAATTTTCCCTGGGCCTTTACTTAGACTAGGTAGGATGAATTAGGAGGATGTTACTTTATCTCCCCTTTTGTATCATTCATCCTCGAATGAAGAGCAATCTAGGAGTATATTAAAGGCATAAATAATATCCTGGACTCGACTTTAACAATCAAACAATTCACAACTCACTCATGCAATCAAGCATTTAGGCAATTAAGAAGGTAAACAATCAACAAATCAAACCAATCATAAGCCGGACTCTAGAACTCTATCATCATTCAAACTCGAAACAGAAATGAACTTAAGGGATAGGAAAGAATCATTACCATCAACTCTCTTATCATCAATGGGTAGGAACAAATAAGGATACTTGGTCTTCATATCCTCTTCAGCTTCCCAAGTAGCTTTTTTTGCAAACTGATTTCTCCGTAACACCTCGACAGGTGCAATATTTTTTGTTCTTAACTTGCGAACCTGATAATCAAGGATTTGGATGGGAATCTCCTCACCACTTGAGTTTCCCTTCACTTTAATATTCTCAATAGGCGCAACCAACCACGAGACTTCGAAACATTTCTTAAGCATGGAAATGTGGAAGACTGGATGGATTATCAGCTTACCGCTAAGACTGGTGGTAGCTCCAACTCATAAGCTACATTGCCTACCCTCTTCATGATTTGGAAAGGGCCAATGTACCTTGGACTCGACTTCCCTTTCTTCCCAAATTGCATCACGCCCTTTATGGGTGATGCTTTCAAATGCAACTAATCGTTAACCTCAAACTCTAAGTCTCTTCTTCTAATATCAGTGTAGGATTTTTATCCTGTGCAATCTTCAATGTTTCTCAGATGATATTAACTTTCTCTATATCTTGGTGAACTATGTCTGGCCCAATCAACTCTGCTTTTCCTACCTCAAATCATCTAGTTGGTATCTACATCTTCTCCCATAAAGTGCCTCATATGGGGCCATCTGAATACTCGAATGGAAACTATTATTGTAGGCGAGTTCAATCAGAGGAAAATGGTCATCCCAATTATATTTGAATTCGATGATGCAGGCTCTCAACATATCCTCCAAAGTTGAATTTTATGCTTTACTTAGCCATCAATTTGAGAGTGTAAAGTAGTGCTAAGGTTCACTTTTGAATTCAAGCTTTCCTGGAAGGATCTCTGAAACTGAGCAGTGAATTGGGATCCTTTGTCTGAGATGATAAGGGAACTCCATGCAATCTAACAATTATTTTTATGTATAATCGGGCTTAATCCTCCATGGTGTAATTCATTTTCACTGCCAAGAAGTTCGCAGATTTTATTGTCCAATCAACTATCACGCAAATCGAATCATGCTATCTGTGAGAACTCGGTAAGTTTGTGATAAAGTCTATATTAATCATATCCCACTTTTATTTTGGGATCTGAAAGTTCTATACCACTCCACATGGCCTTTGATGCTCAACCTTAACTTGTTGGCAATTCGGGCATTTAGAAGCAAACTCAACAATGTATTTTTTCATCCCATTCCACCGATAGACCTCTCTCAAGTTATGGTCCATCTTGGTTGAGCCCGGATAGATAAAATATCTAGAGTTCTGGGCTTCTGCCATGACACTTTCATGAATCTAGAGTTATGGGCTTCTGCCATGACCCTTTCTCGAATACCATTAACATTTGAAACACATAATCTGCCTTGATATCTCAATACTCCATCTCCCCCTTTGACAAAGGACATTAACTCCTGCTTATGCACATTTGCCTTCAATTGCAGCAAGATAGGCTCTTGGTCTTGCTTCTCTTTCACTTGCACTACTAGAGATGATGCAGACCCATTATGCACAAGAACTCCACCTTCACTAGATTCATCCAGTTGAACTCCCAATCGTGCCAGTCTATGAAACTCTTTAGCTATATCTTTCTTCTCTTCCTCTATATGAATGTTACTTTCCATAGACACCTGCTAAGAGATCAACAACTACATTAGAATACCTAGTTGGTAGAGGATGCTCATGTTATAGTCATTGAGTAACTCAAGCCATCTTCTATGCCTCAAGTTAAGCACTTTATAGGTGAAGACATATTGTTGGCTCTATGGTCTATGATACATCAACATGTTCTCCTTATAATTAGTGGCATTATCGCTTGAGATCAAACACCACTGCTGCCAATTCTAAGTCATAGGTGCGATAATTCTTCTCATGCACCTTGAGTTGCCTAAAAGCATAAGTTGCACATGCTCCTCCCTATTTCTTGAGCCTACAAAACTGTCATCGATGAACATAATAACAATGGAATCAAGATATGATTAGAATACCCAAGTCTTTAAGTCCATAAAGGCAGCAGGGGTATTAGTAAGCCCAAATGACATCACACGAAAGTCATAGTGACCATAGTGAGTCCAAAAGGCAATCTTAGGAATGTCGGCTACCCTAATCCACCATTACTGATGGACGAACCTCAAATCGATCTTATAAAACATGGAAACACCTTGTATCTAGTTAAATAAGTCATCAGTATGGGGCACAGGGTAACAATTCCTTACTATCACCTTGTTTAATTGCCTGTAATCAACATAGTCATAGAGATCCATCCTTTTTCTTAAAAAACAAAACAAGAGCAACCCACAGTGACATAGTCAAATGGATGAAACCCTTACTTAGAAGGTTCTCAAGCTAAATACTAAGCTCTTAAAGCTCTGCAAGGTCCATGTGGTATGGTGGGACAAAAATGGGCTAACTGCCTCGCTCCAAATCTATAGAAAAATCAATCTCTCTCTTCGGAAGTAGGCCAGGTAGGTCAATAGGAAAAATATCAAAAAACTCTCAAAGCATATGAATAGAATAAATAGAGGGGGCTTTGCTGGGTATATCCTAGACATATGCTAAATAAGATAGGCACTCAAAGGAAACTAATCGTCGAGCTCACATAAATGATATAATCCCCATCCGTGCATAACTATAAGGACCCTACCACAAAACTAGAGGAATACAAGGCATGGCTAAGTAACAGCCTTAGCATAATAATCCAAAATTGCATGGTGAGGTGATAACTAATCCATGCCTAGAATAACATTAAAATCGAGCATATAAAATAAAATAAGATCCACTCAGGTCTTATGCCCATCAATAGCCACCACATATAATCTAAAACCTGATCCACTACTAAAGAATCCCATACTAGAGTCAAAAAATGCAATGATACCTCTAATGGCTCATAAATAATACCCAAATAGGGAGTGAAATATATAGATACATCTGAATATGTTTAACTTGGATCAAATAAGGTTGAAGTAGTCTGTTGACAAATAAAGATAGTACCTATGATAAGCCATTTTTTGGTGTATCATAGAAATGGCCCTATCGACCTCCTCTACGATCGTCTAACCTACCACCCGACCCACATCTTCAAGGACCTCCCTAAATACCTTACTGGCTACCACCATGGACCTGTGTGTGATCACCACCTATTCGTCCCTAACTCTAGTGTCAACCCTAGGGTAGAGGAGGTGTTGGTGGTCTCGGTCTAGCATGGCGAGGGCACTCTCTAGACTAGTGATGAAGTAAATCACACAAATAATACCTTAAATCTGAGTGCCATATGATAACCTATCCACAGTAAGAATAGAGTAGACCTAATCCCCTCAAAATTTTACTTGTATTGGAACTACCCAAATAGGGTTGTGTACCCTCCGAGGGTGAAAAGGCCACCTAAATAGGCCGACTTGACTGGCCCTACTATTATCTACCCTACTAGGAACTTAGATGGGGCTTATGATAACTGTTCTTTCCCCATGTTTGGAACCCATTAAAGCTACCCTAAGTTTTGGATCTCTTGTCGTTACCCTCTTAGGTCTTGCGATAAATGTGCTCCATCATACAGGTTTGATCAACAATGTTAAGAAATTACAGGCTTGTCGAAACCAAGTGCTTGGTCTGTATCCTCTACTAAATACTTAACCCATACACAAAGCACTACACAGTTTCATACTTGGTGTGTAGAATCATAGTGGCATACTGAAAGAGCAGATGAAGTCTAGCTTTATACTTTGAGACGGTCATAAGAGCCTACTCTAGTTTCATAAAGTAATCTTAAAGCTAGTCTCTAACACTCCTAGTAATGAATCTTGGTAGAAAGACCTCTAAATACTGTGCCTATTTCAAAAGGATGATCTAGTGAATCTGGTAACTTGATAGGAGCACCATCACTACCAGGCTAGCCCACGAAATTGATGAATAGAAAAGTTGGCTCCTCTGGACTCCACAAGACCCAAAGGCTAAAGTTTCTCTTAGCAAGTAGTCAAAAACTCCATGGCATCGTCACTAATAGCTCCAAAAAATATTGGGGGTGACAACTTCTAAAATACCTTTAACATCTTTTTCTCCTATAAAAATATAGCCCTTCCGAGCCAACTGTCTGGGGTGCGATAGGTGGTGGGGGTGGAAGAACCTTAGGTACTAGTAGTGTAGGTGTAACAACCTGGCCCAAAACTTTAAAATATTGTCCGCTCTTAAGCCTAGCCATCACAGATTTGTCTCTTTGGGCTCACCAAAAGGCACCTAACAGTATATACATCAGTCTTTTACTTATATACCCAACATCTCACTTGTGTTTTGTTGATGTGGGACTTTTCATCTCAAGATGGTTTATTACATACACCCACTCTATGGACTCAACGTCCTTATTTAGGTTTATCCCACTGCATGGGATTCGCTTAGACTCAGTACTGAGGTTTGCCCCATCTCACTGGGATTCGTCTAAACTCAGTTGAACTCTGTCCCACATCGACAAGGCTGACACAAGAGTGGCTCTAGTTCAACTTGTAATGACCTGGCCTAACACTATGAAGTGTTGTTCGCTCTTGGCCCTAGCCCATCACGGATTTGTCCTTTTGGACTCATCCCAAAAGGTGCCTCACAGTATATAGACCACTTTGTTACTTATATACCCATCATCTCTCTTGTGTTTTGGCGGTGTGGGGTTTCTAATCTCAAAATGGGTTCCTATAGCAAGCCTATCCTGCGATACTAGCATATGGGGAGTTGGTGTTGGGGGCTAAGGTACTACCCCAATAGCAGCAAGCAAATGAGCAATAATTGCCTGTAAAGGGAGCTATGAATTATATGGCTTAGGGTTGTGCTGCTACTGATGGCTCTTTTGGTTGAAGAGGAATAGATGTATCCGGATGCTTCTACATGTGCTCGGGAGTTATATCTGCATTGGGGGCTAGTGTTTCACCCTTGCCCCTGCCTCTAGGCTAGCCTTTAGGCCTTCCCGGTCCTAGCAGATCATCAACACCAATAGTACCACAAGTATAAACCATCCCTATAAATGAATGTGACAAATGAGGTTTTATGTAACCAGTAAGACACACACTACATGAAACAATACAATATAGAGGGTTTTACTAAAGATAACTTATAGCCTCCCTAGAATGGGTTAAGGATGTATCTGCACCAATATACAAGACTGTACGAGATGTTAGCTCTGTCAAGTGAGAACATTGAACCTGGCTCTGATACCAACTTGTCATAACCTAATTTCTCGGGTTATTGTGTCACTTACCCTAATTCACAACCACCGGTAGGTAAGCCAAACTTATAACTTGTAACTATAAGTAATGGGCGTAAGGGGGAAAAAAGCTCATAAAAGACAAAATAATACCAATAAAACAGAATGAAAAACTAAGTATATACATAAATGATCCCTCTAGAACTTAGAAGTAACAACTATCAAGATACTACAAAATAAAGATGAGTACAAGTAAAAAACATGGACCAAAAATCAATACAATAACTGGCAAGTCTCAAAAAGGCAAAAGATGGGTCATCCAAGCTGAAGGAGACACAAATGATCCTAAAATAGTAGGTGCTCGCCCTTGTCTCCAACACTGACTGTAGTAGGCTTTATAAATTAGTGGTGATGAATTGTACTTGGACATGTATAACGAAAGTAGATGTAGAGTATAACATGAGCACCAAAAAATTGGATACCAAGTAGGCATCATAGGTCAGCAAAGCAAGAAAGGCAAAAGAAATATAAAAAAGAGGAATAAACTTACACTGGTATCAAACCATAGAATCTTAGGTAAGAGAAATACCCAGTCACATGAACAATAAGAATCTAGCTACGAATGCTAATGCAACTACTCCCAACCAAGCCTTCACAAGCCCGTCAGACACACAACATAGATATGCTTGCAACAACTAGAGAGCAAGGAATCTATAACTCTGAAATTGAAGATCCACACCTAGTTCAACATCCAAGAATCCATGCATACTGAAGGACCAAAGGTGATCTAGGGACTGAGGTTGGGATTGCGACCCAACTGCTCATCTAAAATTCTCAATGGGATCCAGGCCGAACCTGGTACTCAGATGCTTGCCATCATCTAAGATGGTCAAGGCCAGTCTTGGTAACCGAATACTTGTCCAAATTATAAAAAATATGGAGGCCGAGCCTGGTACACGGATGCTTGTCATAGTCTAAGATGGTCAAGGACGGTCCTAACACCTAGATATTTGTTTGAATTCTAAAAAATGTCGAGGCCGAACCCGGTACCCAATTTCTTACCATAGTCTAAGATGGTCGAGGCCGAGCCTAGTATAATATACATCTTAATCATAGGTGCCGAATACTCCCATCAAATTGAACTCTAATAATTGTCAATAATTGCCTTCCTTAATGCAATAAATTGTTATAATCACTTAAGCTACAAGCGACACTAAAAGAAAGTCAAACACAAAGTCTAGTGTCACTAATGCTTCTCAAAAGCTACAAAACATGGGAAATTATGGATAAAAGTATTCATAAGAGCAAGGTTACTGCCTAGTTAAGGCCCAACTACCAAACTCTAGTCTGTTATATCATTCTACAAAGATCTAAGCCAACTGGGATGACATCAGATCATCTAAACCACATTTCCATCAACCTGCACTAAGGCCAACTTTCTCCACAATGACATATATATCTAATTGTAAAGAACTTTAAGCACTAACAAATAATAGAAAGAGTAACATGCTTTCAATTAACCGAAATGCCTAGAATACGCCTAAAACATGGATTATAACATTTAAGATATACACATAAGCTATCCCAACCTAAATTTAATCAATGTCTGCATGATTCCACACATTCTAGCTCAATCTAAAGAAGGGAATACCATAGCCTACTTGTAGGCCAATCACCTGCGCTCCCAGACTACTCTGTCAGAGCTTTTTTCCATTTGAATGGCCTTTGATCATTGCCATACTCAAATAGAAGTTCCAAATTAGTTTCCGAGTTCACCAACATGCTACTTGAGAAACTCCCATAGAATAAGCCTCTGAATTACTCAATTTGGGCTTGAGATGGTTGAGAAATCATTTCTTGAAGAATCCCAAAATGAGTTAATCACGACTTTGAAAGCAAATATATAGGCAACTTAAGTGACCTTCTCAGTCGTGGGGCCCAGGTCCATGATCACTGAGGTTCAGGAAATGTCTACATTGCAAATATAACACAAGGCCCACAATCATAGAAGCTTGACATGCTGACCTTTGCGAACGTGGCAAGCCCATCATGATCGAGAAGAACAATGCTCTAACCATTTGTGAATGCAACCTAGGGGCATGTGATCACAAAAGGTAATGCATCCTGCACCAAATATCAGCTAAAAGGTGATGTTTGCCAAGTTTAAAAATCTTCGGCAAGTTGCTTGTGATTTGTTCAGAACCTCGTGCATGCAAATAAATATGCTACTCCACCAAATTCGACATTCCAGACTCAATGGCACAATTAAAATTTTCATACGAGGTTATTACAACTTAATATGGATCCTACCCCTAAAGCCATTTTAACCAAAATCTATTGAGGGGCTCGGAATGAGTCTGAAAGTCTCGAGAGTTAAACAAAAGATCATTCTAGACCAAACTCGATATTTCAAAGTTCATTATGCTTTCAAAATTGTTGTTCATAAATGTTTTCCAATACTATTGACCAAGGTCAAGTATTGGCTAATTTCAAAGGTTTAAATGCTAAAAATAGTTTAAGCCTATATCCAAAGCCTTTAAATTTGAGCCAGCCATGCTTCTAGTCTACTTTGGCCATTCCGTAGCAACTGTCAGAAATTCATTCTAAGGTCGTTTCTCTATATTTTTGGCGAAACTGAATATTTCAACTTACAAAGCCCTCCAAACACAAATACACAAAATCCAAACAAAAGACAAAGCGATCGAGCGACTAGTACCAGTAGGTCAAAAATAGCATGGGGTCTCTATAGGAAATCTCTAAACGTTCAAAATAGAAGCAGTATAGTAAAAATGACCTGGAGGGTTATTACGTGTTGTTAATTACTGCTCCATGATTATTTTTCTATCTTTATTTTTTTTCTTGTTGAAGTGATACTGTTCTTCGATTTAGATGTTACTCTAGATGTATTATTTTCATCTTTTTATTTGGAAAAGATACATTTGAGCCATGAGTCTTTTGAAAATAATCTCTCTGTCTCCATGAGGTAGCGGGAAGGTCTACGTACACTCTACCTTCTCTGCTCTCCACTTTGTAGGATTTCATTGAGTATGTTATTGTTGTTGTGATTTAAAAGTTTTAGTTTATTAAAATAAAATCCTAATAAATTCTTTTTGAACTGGGTGTCAATTCGATATAAGTCAAATAACATGTAATAGAGGGAGTAAGATTGTTCTACAGTTTTTACCATTTTAATATAGATAAAAGTTTTATCTACAATATAACATAAATAAAAAATGTATTAATTAAACAATAGAATACCCTTAATTTATATTTAGGTTCTCTTTGAAAGATAATTAAATTTAAAAAGTAACAAAATCCCAGAATTTCACACTTTATAATATCCTAAATTTTAACACATCTATGTCACAAAGATAGATCAGCACAACCAATTTAGATAGCACAACTAATTTAGATATTAAAAATTCTCACCATGTACTTCCAGGGTGATAATAGTTTTTATTTATACATTTGTAAATATTTTATACCTTTAAATACTAATTTTGAATTATATAATCTATTGAAGATGAAAAAAATAATAGAAGGAAAGTGATGTTCGAATAAGAACTTTCAAAAATAATTAAAAGACAAAAAAGTCTCTGCATACAACAAAGAGCTATAATTTACGTACACGTTAAATTTCATAATGGCAAATGTTTTACGTAATATTCAATTTCAACACAGACCTATATAACAGGGGGGAAAAGAAAAAAGAATGTTAGAACATATGTTTAAAGTTTAACCTAAATAAATAAAAATAAAACTAAAAGTTTAGGACAATAGATACTAATTTGTATCACGAAGAAATTTAGTTCATTCAAAAGATCATTAATAATCCAAATGCAATACAATGGTATATGCACAAGATTGAACATCTTTTCCCACCTTTGTAGTTCCTACAAATCTCTACCTTGTGAGGTAGTGATAAGGTCTGCGTACATTCTACCTACCTCCCCAGACTCCACTTATGGAATTCCACTAGATATGTTGTTGTTGTAGTTCCTAAAAATATACAAAGAATTCTTCAATAAGATTGGAGGGTGACTTATACAAACAAAATAATAAAATAAGAAGAGAAAACATTGTTGCTAGAGTAGATGTTAGAAATGAAAGGACAAAGAGAGAAAAGCACCTTTGAGCCTGGAATCCTAAACCATGATAAAGAAATGAGAAGAGAATATATCTATATTTATTGGACTATGAAGCACGATCCATAAAAAGAACCTTACAATTGATTTCTTACTAATTATATTATGGTAAGGGGAAAGAATAGGGTCAAATAATTTTAATTTTAGAGATTAGGTTGAATAAAAATTTTGTCAACTTCGTAAATAGTTTCAAATCACCCACAAATATAAAGAAAAAAATCAAATAAAAGAATTATAGTCTGAAAAGAATGTGTACATATATAAAGAGAGAGAGAGAGATAATGTTATCCTAATTAATTTAAATTATTATGTTAAGTTGTCTTCTATAACTTCTTTACTTGATATAGAACATATATAGATTTATTCCTAGATTTATACAATTATTTTTCTATTTAGATTATAATTTATTTATTTGACTTTTTTCTTTATATTTGTGGGTGATCTGCAAATATTTAAGAAGTTGACAAATATTTTTCAATGCAATCTCTTAAATTAGAATTATTTTCCCTTATTCTCTCCCCCTTACCATAATAGTTACTAAGAAATTAATTGTAAGCTGATTTTATTGTTCACTTTACACATTTAAAAAAGAATGTTAGAACATATGTTTAAAGTTTAACCTCAATAGATAAAAATAAAACTAAAAGTTTAGGACAAATAGATATTAATTTGTATCACGAAGAAATTTAGTTCATTCAAAAGATCATTAAAAATTCAAATGCAATACAGTGGTATATGCACAAGATTGCTTTTCCTACATTTGTAGTTCCTACAAATCTCTACCTTTACATTCTACCTATCTCCCCAGACCCCACTTGTGGAATTCCACTGGATATGTTGTTGTTGTAGTTCCTAAAAACATACAAAAAATTCTTCAATAAGATTGGAGGGTGACTTATACAAACAAAATAACAAAATAAGAAGAGAAAACATTGTTGCTAGAGTAGATGTTAGAAATGAAAGGACAAAGAGTGAAAAACACCTTTGAGCCTTGAATTTTAAACTATGATAAAGAAATGAGAAGAGAATATATCTACATTTATAGGAGTATGAAACCCTCAAATGTGAAAAATGATCCATAAAATGCACCTTACAATTGATTTCTTACTAATTATATTATGGTAAGAGGAAAAAATAGGGTCAAATAATTTTAATTTTAGAGATTGGGTTGAATAAAAATTTTGTCAACTTCATAAATAGTTTCAAATCACCCACAAATATAAAGAAATAAAAATCAAATAAAAGAATTATAGTCTTACAAGAATAAATAACCATAAAAATCTAAGAATATCTAACATATACCGTATCAAGTAAAGAAGTTATAGAAGGAAATGCAACACAATAATTTAAATTAATTAGGAGGAATATATATATATATATATATATATGGAGAGAGAGAGAGAGCGCGAGAGAGAGAGATAACATTATCCTAGTTAATTTAAATTATTATATTAAGTTGTCTTCTATAACTTTTTTACTTGATATGGAATATATCTAGATTTATTCCTAGATTTATACAATTATTTTTCTATTCAGATTATAATTTATTTATTTGACTTATTTCTTTATATTTGTGGGTGATTTGAAAATATTTAAGAAGTTGACAAATATTTTTCAATGCAATCTCTTAAATAGAATTATTTGTCTTATTCTCTCCCCTTTGCCATAATAATTACTAAGAAATTAATTGTAAGCTGATTTTACGGTTTACTTTACACATTTGAAGATTCTGTAGTCCTATAAATATACACATATTTTCTTCTTTTCTTTATCATATCTCAATATTCAAGAACGTTTTTTCTTGTTTCTTCATTTTGTTTGTATAAATCACCCTCCAATATCATAGAAGAATCCTTTGTATATTGTAAAAACTACAAAAGTAGGAAAAGATTTTCAATTGTGCATATACCATTGTCTTGCATTTGGATTTTTAATGATCTTATTAATGAACTAAATTTTTCGTGATAAAAATTAGTATTAACTTTTTTTCGTGAAAAATATTAGATATATTATTATGGATTTTAACATTATTTTTTAGTAGCAAGCTATAGCATTAGTGTCACGGCCCCGATCCCGTGGTCATTATACACATGCTCAAATCAACAAGAAGGGTCTTTACAACATCCCCGCTAATAAGACTTTTGTCGCTGATAGTACAAATACAAGCGTACCTGCAAGCTCCAGTCCACAGCATGAGTATATCAGCCATAAACACATTCCATACCCAGCAATAGTTCAGTTCTAACAACCCATCTTGAGATGAGAAGTCCCATATCGGGCTAACACAAGAGAGATGCTGGGTATAAAAGTAAAGGACTGGTCTTTATACTATGAGACACCTTGTCGGATGAGTCTAAAGGGATAAATCTGTGATCGGCTAGGCTCAAGAGCGGACACTACTTTACAGTGTTAGGCCAAGTTGTTACAGGAGATATTCGAGCCACTCTTGTGTCAGCTTTGTCGATGTGGGTCAGAGTTCAACTGAGTTTAGGCGAATTTCGATGAGGCAGAGTAAACCTCAGTGCTGAGTCTAGGTGAATCCCATGCGGTGGAGCAAACCTCAATGAGGATGGTGAGTCTATAGAGGGGGTGTATGTAATAACACATCTTGAGATGGCAAGTCCCACATCGGTAAAACACAAGATAGATACTGAGTATATAAGTAAAGGACATGTCTTTATACTGTGAGGCACCTTTTGGGGGAGCCCAAAGAGACAAATCTGTGATGGGCTATGCCCAAGAGTGGACAATGCTTCACAGTGTTGGGTTAGATCGTTACATCAATGTCCTTCCCACAATCAACCACAAATGGCTCACATGCGAACAAAAATAACAGTCTATGGACAACATGCTCGCATTTACACACAGGGCCAAAACCATTTTTCTTCCACCCAGCATTTCCATAAAACAATCATCAATGCAGCAAATACCAAATAGGCCATCAACTCAAATGACTCTCAGTATCTCTCTTTGTACCCAGACATCCATGTATCACTTCTCAACATGGTCCTTAATAGCTAATACCATTCAACCCCTTTTCTGCTGCATTTAACAATCAACCCTTGGCAAGGACTGCAACAATAGTCACCGATGCTTATAAGTCACAAAATTTATGCTACACAACACAGTAGTCAGCTTAACAACCACAATCGACCACTCACAGTGGCCACAATAGATACGGGTACAATCCCCTAGAAATTTTTCACCAAAACCACTCTTAACAAAATCAGACAATCATCTAACTCAACGAAATCATATTGGGGTACATGTAACTTATTCAAAATACATCGGCGCAATATTGACACGCAAAAATAAGAATGTATCGCAGAATAAGCTAAGGGTGGGGCTAACTCAAATGCCACCTGTCCAATTCGTCTCAGCATCTGAAAAGGGCTAATATATCAGAGCTAAACTTACTTTGCCTTCCAACCCACATGATTTCTCTCAAGGGGTGACACCCTTAAGACCACTCTATCTCACATCTCAAACTATATGAACTTGCATCCATGGTCGGCATTACCCTAGGACTTTGAGTTGTCTTTAATATATCCTGAATACCCCAACACTAGCTAGGAAGTCTTGTAACAAGTCTATACCATATGGACCCGCCTCTATAGACTTAACCCAGCTAGTTGGTGTACAACATCGGTAACCACATCATAGCGACAAGTTAATCCGCCCCAAGCCAATAACTAAATCGAGGCCATCCAACAATATCACTCGACTTGTGCATCATAATTCTGATGAATCACCATACCAAATTCCCCAATAATAAAAGGGACCTTCCACTGGCTCGATACCTAACCTAGGATTAAAGAAGCTCGGAATCCATACTCAAGCAAGAGACAAACTAAGCAAGCAACTAGCACTATAAAACCATAACGCAAATACTAGGCAATCTTTCAAAATGATCAATATTTCCACTGACAAATGTAGCAAAGAATCTAGACAACACTATCTCAGCCAACTAAAAATCATAACAAATCCCCAGGGCATAGGGCCTGACAGCTCAGCTGATAACTCAATAATGTCTAATACAACAGTAGACAATCCAACTAAGCCTACAGGCATAACATTTATCTCATAATCCAATCACTCGAGAATTTGGGGAATCGCATATCAATAGAATCATTACAACAAAATCATAACCATAGAGGCAAAAGGGGTAGCTACAGATATAACTGGCAATCGACCTCTTAAATGCGGTGTATACCATATCAAACTATCCACTTCCATAGTCAAGTATCGAAAAGGTCATATGCATAAATCATAGGATTTTGGCTTACATTCAACCTCCAAATGGGTATATGTCACATCCCAACCTAGGGTCGTGACCAATGCCCGATAGGGGCACCTAGACACATACTAATCTGAATTTCCTCA
>JAABOM020000075.1:11988003-12005270 GCA_011800125.2 Solanum clarkiae
AATATCTTCCACTTGACCAATCAAAATAAGCCACACATATGACCCCACTACAATTTAAATGTTAAGGACTACACTTAAAAGAAAATCTACATTTGGTCCCAAACTTTACCAAATTGAACCAATTAAGGACTTACAAGTTCTAACTTATGGGTTCTAACATTGCCTTCCCTAAAGACATGTAGGACTTGAACTTTTAGGCTTTCTACTAGATGTATTGCTTCAACCATTATGTCAATCAACTCCAATGGTATTTTTCATTCTTTAGTGAGGATGCATTTCATAGCCCTTGAATCAGTCTCTAATATGATGGCCATTGACTGAATGGATCTACAATATCTCAAGGCCATTAGTATAGTTGTAGCTCCTGCTATAGTATTTGTTATAAAACCAATTATGTGAGACTCAGCCCAAATGAATTCACCATGTTGGTCCCTCACACAAAAAGCAGAGGAACTCTCCCCAGGATTACCTTTAGAAGCCCCATTGCAGTTACATTTCACTTGTCGAACATTAGGAAACCTCCAAATTATTTTCCTGAAATAGATCCTTAGATTGTAGTGGTTGAAGAAATGGATAACACCTTCACATCTTTCTGGACATTGCACCAAGGATACACGCTCTTAATGAACTGATTAATGGTGGATTCACACTGCTTAATCAGTTGCATTAATTTAATATACTTATCATGTCTTCTTGAGTCTATTCACTTCCATATCTCCCATAAAATCACTGGTGGTACTATCCTGTAGATCACTATTATTTTAACAAGCCCTTTGCTTTCCCACCATTGTGTTATCATCTGGCGAAGGTGCGTTTCTTGCAGTTTTATTCCTGCTCTACCAGCAAAATACTCCTAAAGTTTCTGAGCTGTAGGAGAATGTAAAAAAAGGTGCTCCAAAGTCTCTTACTGAAATTGATCATAACAACAGCACCTTGAGACAATATGCATTTTAATAAATTTTAGGTTGTCATCTGTAGGAATTCCCTTTCTTCATAGCCTCCATAAGAAAAAGCTAATTTTGAAAGGTAATCCTTTTGTCCGTATGTCATGAAGCCAGTCCCACTCCTCTCTCTTTCTTCTTAAGTTATTGTAAGCTGATTTGACAGTAAATTCCCCTTTAGAATTTCCCATCCACAAGGTTGCATTAGTTTGCTCAGTAGAATTAGGTCTGATATTTTCCACAATATGAGTCACCATCTCCTCTAAAATGTGTTCCCTCAGCATATATTGTTTCCAATCTGTATCTCTAATGAAGCTTTTAACCTCCAGGTCTGACACGTGTTCCCCACCTTCATCTGTAAAGTAAAGTGCCCCTTGTAAAGTCCAGTTATTATACCAAAAACTGCAAGATCCAGATCTAATTTGCCATCAGATTAAGTGTTCCATCTCCTCTTGGACTTCCACCAATCTTCTCCAAATATGTGACCCACCCCTGCCCTTTGCCATCACCGGGTTCTCCTTCTTACAGTATTTATTCTACATAAAGGAGCCCCATATGAATTAGATCCAACTCTAAAATTCCACCAAAGTTTGGCAAAAAGGGCCTTAGACACATCATATAAGGATCTAAGCCTAATTCCCCCTTCTTTATTGGGAAAACACAAAGTCTCCCAAGCTACCCAATGGATTGAAAAAAATCTGACCATTTGATTTGAAACTAATCTTGAAATTATTGAACAAGAAAAAAGGGGAAAAGAAGAAAGGGATTAGGGTTAAAGGAGGAAGAGAGGCCGATTTGTTAATCTTTTACTTGTAATGGGTCTTTTAATTGGGTTCGAGTCATGGAAAATGAATATGGGTTAGAGCGCGTAGGAGAAAAATTAAGGGGCTAAAATTTAATTTTATCCAATCAAAAAATGCTCCGTAATAAATAATAATAATAACAATTAAAAAATAAAAAGCTATTAGTTTTAAGAGCGGAAATGGATGAAAAAGGTATACTGAGAGGTATTTTTAATCAATATATGGATTGAGGAGTATCTTTGAACATTTTCAAATAGCTCAAGAGTATTTTTTGTCCTTTTTCGTGATTTTTCTTACTCCTCCTACAAAATCGTTTTAAGGGCTGGATGGACCTGAAAGGTAGACTAATGGGTATTTTTAATCCAATAAATGGATAAGGAATATATATGAACCTTTTCGAATAATCCAAGGATATTTTTAGTCATTTTTCGTAACTTTTCTTATTCCTACCAAATCGAATTCTAATATTATTGCAAGCAGCACTTTCTATGAAAAGTGGCATATTTAATTTTACTAAGCATAATTTAGTTATCAATCTCTTCAACTTTTTTGTGAAAGTATATTTACGTATATTCAGGAGATGCATAAAAAACTAAGACAATCATTAATATTTTATAGTTTATAAGCAGCATCAAAAGAATACTTATAAAAATTTTAGTAGTAAAAATGTCTTTGACATTAAATAATAAAAAATTATAAAAATGAGCACACACATCATATGAATACGAACATGTTCACTAATAAATAATCAAATATAAATAAAAAAATAGATAAGAGAAGGGGGATGAATTTGAGAAAGAAAGAATAGAATCGGAGTAGAACCTATCCAAATAAAAGTGGCCACGAACTCTAACAGAGGGGCAAATAGTCAATTTTGAAAGAACTTATTGTCAACCTCTTTCAGATATGAATCCTAAAGGCTATCTTTGGAATATCACTTTCCTTCATCTTCAACTGATGATAACTCGATCTGAGGTTTATCTTGGAGAAACAAGTGACACCCTGAAGTTGGTCAAAGAGGATATCTATCTTGGGGAGAGGATACTTATTCTTTATTGTCACCTTGTTCAGTTACCGGTAGTCTATGCATATATTGAGGGACCCATCTTTCTTACGCACGAATAGAACAGTAGCACCCTAATGTGAGACACTAAGCCTTATAGAACCTTTCTCTAACAAGTCTTTCAACTATTCTTTTAGTTCTTTCAACTCTGTGGGGGCCATTCCATAAGGTGGAATTGAAATGGGTTTGGTCTCCGGGAGAACATCCTAAAGTCAATCTCCCTGTCAGGAGGGACTCCAGGCAGATCATCAGGGAACACTTCAGGAAACTCATTCATAATCGGGACTGACTCAAAAGAGGAAGATTCAACATCATCGGACTTAACTTGCATGAGTTGGTAAATACAACCCTTGGAGATTAACTTTCTGGACCTAAGATAAGGGGCTATAGAATTACCTTTCCACTCTAAAACAAGCTCATTAGGAACTTGGAACCTAACAATTTGGGTTCTACAGTCAACAAAAGCATAACAGGAATAAAGCCAATCCATGCCAAGTATCACATCAAAATCAACCATCTCCAATTCTACCAAGTCTGCTAAGGTGCCTCTATGATAAATGGACACTACACAATTCCTGTAAACCCTCTCAGCTAAGATAGACTTACCATTAGGAGTGAAAATAGCAAAAGGTTCAAGCAAACACTCTAGAAGAATCCAAACTTACTAGCCACATAAGGAGTCACAAAAGATAAAGTGGAACACGAATCAAACAATGCATAACAATCAAAGGTAAAGACTCGAAGCATACCCGTAACAATATCTGGTGCGGCCTCCTGATCCTGTTGATTACTCATAGCATAAAGGTGGTTTGTCTCGCCTCACGTACCAGTTATTACCCCTCTACTGTCGCTATTTGCGGGTGTTACAGAGGACTATGCCCTGTTGTTTTCTTCACCTTGTCTCCTCTTCGGGCATTCATGCTGGAAGTGACTCGCCTGCCCACATAGGAAACAAGCATATGTGCCAAGATGACACCTACCCAGATGGATCTTCCCACTATTGCCACAATGTGGTTTTCCCTTCGGGCCCTGAGTCACATTGGCTTGAGATTGGGCGCCTTAAGCCCTAAAATTCTGGAATTCCTGAGACTTCTAATCATACTTATTTGGATGAACGGGTGCAATCGCTACAGAAGATGCCTGATAAGATGATCTCTTTTGGAAGTAGGACTTGTCGCCCTTATTCTGTCTTTGCTAGCTAGGCTCATGCCTAGCTGATTTTGCTTTCCTATTCATCTGCTTTTCTCTATCTTTCCTCTTATATTCCTCTGTCTACTAGGCATACACCATAATTCTGGAGATGTACATATTGGGGATCAACAAGACTGCCTTGCACTCCTTCTGCATATGTCTGCCCATGCTAGCTATGAACTTCCTCATCCTGGCCCTCATATCTTGGACCATCTCCGGAGCATACCTGGACAGCTTAATAAACTTAAGACTGTACTCCTTCACTGTCATTCCTCCTTGCTTCAGGTTCATGAACTCACCCACCTTTGCCTCCCTCAATTTTTGAGGAAAGAAATAGTTAAGGAAGGCAGTCTCAAACTCCTCCCATACTATAGGCTCTGGATTCTCACCCCTACTCTACTCCTACTGGTTGAACCACACATTAGCAATGTCCTTCAATTGGTAGGAAGAAAGCTCTACTCTCTTAATCTCATCAGCATGCATCATTTTTAGGACCTTGTACATTTCATCAATGAAGTTATGTCAGATCTCCTCAACCTTAGACTCTGTATACGCTAACGGGTTCATCCTCAAGAAGTCTCTGAGTCAAGTTGCAGCTGAGGGCTTTTATGAGCTAGAACTAGGAGCTTATGAACCCTGACTTTTCCCTGGGAAGCCACCAATTGAGTCAGCATAATGATGGCTCCCCTAAATTCTGCCTCGATAGTGGGAGCTGGCTGGGGCTGAGCAGGGGGGAGCCCGTGGGACCTCAGCAATCGTAGTAGGCCATCCCCATCTCCTAGACTCTGTCTGGACCAGGGCCTCAAGTTAGGTGTTCTTAGCAGATGGGGCTGAAATATGTCTCCGAACGGCTATTCTCTTTAGCGGCATTTTCTGTAAACGTATAACACACGAGTTAAAATGGGATTTCCATAAAGTTAAACTCTATCGCACTAATACAGATCATAGAAGAAGGGTAACACTTTCTTATGTCCTATAGCCTCCTACGTATGAAGTGTGGTGCACAACACACCCATAAACATGACTCTACTAGACATGGCTTCATACACTCCCTAGTACACTCAAATGTTGTGCTTTCGTACCAAGTTTGTCACGCCCAGTGAGGGTGACCTAGGCGTAACTGGCACTCGAAGACTATTGCTAGTCCCCAAGCGAATTACCTAGTCTCATAGCATTTGTTCAATCAATTCATTAACGGAAGATAAAAAGAAATAAAGAACCATCAGTGGGCTATCAACTCTGTCTATCATAAAGAGTAAGGAAATAAAAGGGCAGTATAAAAAAGGGTAAAGGGGGATAAGAACCCCAAACGTCAACCATCATACGTTTATGTCTATGAATCCTCTATAACTATTGTCTAAGAAAGTATCATGACAGGCCACGGCTACCACAATCAAGGAAATAACTCTAAATAGATAAAGGATAAATATGTCCTCCGAAAGTAAGGGAGGACTCACCAAGTCTCTGTCTGGGGATCTGTGAACCTTAACGATTAGCTTGTTGATGTCCTCTATCTACAGAATCTGCATCATAAAATAATGCAGCTTCAAATGGGCATTAGTACATAGAATGTACTGTATGTAAAACAGGCTGAAGTAAGCAATAATAAATGACACCAGCTTCTGAATCACTTGACCAACTCAGAGTAAGGAATTAGAACTCTAACACATCACAATCAATCAAGACTCATGCTATCATATCAACATCAGAATACTATCTTCAGGAGACCTATCTGGGAGTTTCTTAGACCTACACCATCACCTATGAGCCGGTGATCATACAATAAAGTAACGTCATTGCGGCATCCGCCCAGTACCTTGTCGGGGTGAAAGGGCGTACTTCAGGGGTTTATTATAACATCAAGTCCTCTTTTGGGACTAAGGAAACATCCGTTCTCACAGTCCAATCCTCTGCTACGTTGGCCAAATAGTTAATGAGTGTGTGTGGGACTCACTCTTACCCATTTTTTTATGCTAAATACTCCTCCTAGAACTCAAGATACTCATAAACATCAACATCAAAGTGTTTCTCATCGTTTAGCTTATTTTGGAGAAGGGCATCATCTCATCTCATCATCTCTCAACTCGGGAATATTAGGATCACTCTTTAACATTCATTTGTGACCTCCTAAAGGCTCTAAGGGACTCATACTCCATCAATTTCATCAACATTCTCATCGGTACTTACTCAAATCAAGACCCAGACCACATCAATCATGCATACATATATAATCCGGGCTCTAAACATCAACTCCAACATTTATTCATGGATTCTTTAGCAATTTAAACATGTATAGTATACACAATAGCTCAATAAATCAGTTGAACAAATAATTAAAGTTATGATGGCCATCTGCTTATGAAATTACATGCAAAATAATAGTAGTTTTCAAGATAGCATTCAAGAAAATCGTAACATAAACTCATCACCTATCAATTATCAACTTAATCAAATCATGGGGGCATATGGAAGGACAATCTCATGTTCTAGGTAGCCTTAACATACCTTGATTGAAGAATTATCAAGTCTCCTTCAAGAATTTGCACTCGAATTTAAAATCCTCCACTCTTTGTTCTTCTTCTCCTAGGAACTCTCACGTAGAAACTTAAGGGAAAATGGGTTTTTGAAACCCTTAATCAGTAATAAACGACTTTTAAACACGTTTTAGGACTGAGGAATAGGTTGAGAATACCTAAAATGCCCTTTTTGTAATTAAAATAAAAAATTTTAAAAATGGTACACTAGTCCGCGGCAAGCCGAGGGCGCAGACTAGTGTATTTCGCGACATTTCAAAAAAAATTTAATTTTCGTTGAAAATAAAAAAAGGACCAAGTGTAAATCTGCACCCCCTCCGCGTCGCGCCAGGGGTGCATAGATAAACACTCTCCAGGCATTAATTAGAAAAAATTATTTTTCGCTTCAGTTGCTCTTAATTAGGGTCGAAACCATTTTCCCACTTGATTTTCTAGTGCTGATCGCAAATCTGGTCTCGGATTTTCCATTGGAGCTTTGGAAGACGCGTTGTGTGCATGATTACATTTTAGTGGCATTTCGTTAATTTTACAGGGTATTACATCATCTCCCCCTTGGAATCATCGTTCCTCGAATGATGAGTAAAGATCGAATAGAAACATGAGTAACCTCAAAACTCATCTCATTCCTCACTCGGGAATACTCGAACTCTCGACTATCCATTACCTATCTATCTCTGTCTTAGACTCGAGAATTAGAATCAATGCATCAACTCAAGAAATAAATTTTAATACCGTTAAGTACAGGCATATTACCTTCGATATCATCATCATTTGGCACGAATAGGTGCGGGTATTTAAGTTTCATCGCTTCCTCAGCTTCCCACTTAGCTTCTTTAACAAGTTGATTCCTCCATAGAACTTTGATGGAGGATGTCTCCTTGTTCCTCATCTTACGAACTTGTCCATCAAGGATTTAGACTGGAATTTCTTTATAGGATAGGCTATCCTTCACTCCCATACTCTCAGTAGGAATCACTAAGGCAAGATCTCCCAAAAACTTCTTCAATATTGAAAGTGAAACACCGGATGGACTCCATCTAGTTTGGAAGGCAAGTCTAGCTCAGAAGCAACCTTCCCAATCCTCCTCACAATCTGGTATGGTCCAAAATAATGTGGACTCAACTTCCCCTTCCTACCAAACCTCATGACACCCTTTATAGGTGACACCTTCAAGTATAACCAATCATCCACCTCAAACTCCAAGTCTCTTCTCCTAACATCCGTATACGTCTTTTGACGACTTTGTGTTGTCTTCAACCTTTCTTTGATGACTTTCACCTTCTCCATAGACTAGTGGATAAGATCAGACCCGATCAAATTAGCTTCACCAACCTCAAACCAGTCAATCAGTGATCTACATCTTCTCCCATGCAATGCCTCATAAGGGGCTATCTGAGTGCTGGCATGGTAGCTATTGTTGTATGCAAATTCAATCAACGGTAGATGGTCATTCCAATTACCTTTGAAGTCAATAACACATGCTCTCAACATATCCTCCTAAGTCTGGATCGTACGCTCTGGCTGTCCATCTATCTAAGGGTGAAAAGTTGTACTTAGATGTACTTTTGTACCCAGTCCCTTCTGAAAAGATTTCCAAAATTGAGAGGTGAATTGAGCTATTCTGTCCGAGATGATGGACAAGGAAACCCATGTAGCCTCACAATCTCACGAATGTACAATTGGGAACACTCCTCAGTCGTATTAGTTGTCCTGACTATCAAAAAGTGGGTTGATTTCGTCATCCTATCAATAATCACCCATATCGAATCATACTGCTTTCGGATTCTTGGTAAGCGAGTGATGAAATCCATGTTGATCGTCTCCCACTTCCATTCTGGAATTTCAAAATTCTGAGCTAACCCACATGTTCTCTGATGTTTAACCTTGACCTGTTGACAATTGGTATACTTAGAGACAAATTCAGCAATGTCCCTTTTCATTTTGTTCCACCAATTGACTTCCCTCAAGTCGTGGTACATCTTAGTAGAACCAAGATGAATGGAATATCTGGATCTATGAGCTTCAGCATGATTCTTTCTCGAACACCATCAACATTCGGCACACAAAATCTATCCTAATATCTCAAATCTCCCCCTTTGGAAAAAACCATCACCTTCTGCTTGTGAAACGCTCCTTTCAATTGGAACAAAAGGGGGTCTTGGTCTTGCTTTTCTTTCAATTCTGGCACTAAGGACGAAGTAGAACCACTTTGAACATTGACCCTGCCTTCATTGTCCTCCTTAGGTTGTACTTCTAATCGACCCAATCTATGCACTTCCTTAGCCAATTCTCTCTTCCCTTCCTCCACATGCACAGTGCTACCCATAGATTACCTGTTAAGAGCATCAACAATAATATTAGCCTTACCTGGATGGTAGAGGATGCTCATATCATAGTCTTTGAGCGACTCTAACCATCTCCTCTACCACAGGGTGAGCTCCTTCTAACTGAACACGTATTATAAGCTCTTGTGGTCAGTAACAGGTCGACATGCACTCCATATAAGTAGTAACGCCAGATCTTAAGTGTGAATACCACGGCTGCCAACTCGAGATCATGAGTCGAATAGTTCTTTCCATGGATCTTAAGTTGTCTAGAAGCATAAGCAATCACCTTCCCTCTCTGCATCAACACACAACCTAGACCGACTCTTGATGCATCATAGTATATCACGAAGTCTCCTGTCCTATCGAGCAAAGTCAAAACTGGTGTTGTAGTCAATCTAGTATTCAACTCTTGGAAATTCTTTTCACGTTCCTCAGACCACTGAAATTTGGCCTTCTTCTGAGTTAGTTTAGTCAATGGTGCTGACAGAGAAGAGAAACCCTCAATAAATCTGCGTAGTACCATGCCAAACCCAAGAAACTTCTTATTTTTGTCAGAGAAGTCAGTCTAGGCCAGTTCTTAAGCGCTTTAATCTTCTCAGCATTCATCCGAATACCATCTACCGAAACAACATGGCTTAAGAAAGCCACGGACTTAAGCCAAAACTCACACTTTGAGAATTTTGCATACAACTCATGGTATTTGAGCGTTTGCGAAACCACTCTAAGATGATTGACATACTCCCCTTCATCCTTTGAATACACTAGAATATCATCGATAAATATGATCACGAAGATATTAAAGTATGTTCTGAAGACCCTGTTCATCAAATCTATGAAAGTTGAAGGTGCATTTGTCAGCCCGAAGGACATGATTAAGAACTCAAACTGGTCATACCGTGTCCTAAAGGTTGTCTTTGGAATATCACTTTCCCTCACCTTCAACTGATGATAACCTGATCTGAGGTCTATCTTGGAGAAATAAGTGGCACCCTGAAGTTGGTCAAAGAGGTCATCTATCTTGGGGAGAGTATACTTATTCTTTATTACGACCTTGTTTAGTTGTCGGTAGTCTATGCACATTCTGAGGGACCCATCTTTCTTACATACAGATAGGATAGGAGCACGCCAAGGTGAGACACTAGGCCTTATGAAACCTTTCTCTAACAAGTCTTTCAACTGTTCTTTTAGTTCTTTCAACTCTGCGGGGTCTATGCTACAAGGTGAAATTGAAATGGGTTTGGTCTCGGGGAGAACATAAATCCCAAAGTCAATCTCCCTATCAGTAGGAACTCCGGGCAGATTATCAGGAAACAACTCAGGGAATTCATTCACAATCGGAACTGACTTAAGAGAGGAAGATTCAACATCATCATACTTAACTCACACGAGGTGGTAAATACAACATTTGGAGATCAACTTTCTGGCCCTAAGATAAGAGATAAACTTGACTTTAGGTGCAATAGAATTCCCTTTCCACTCTAGAATAGGCTAATTAGGAACTTGGAACCTAACAATTTGGGTTCTACAGATGACAGAAGCATAACAGGCATGAAGCCAATCCATGTCAAGTATCACATCAAAATCAACCATCTCCAGTTTCACCAAGTCCGCTAAGGTGTGTTTATGATAAATAGATACTACACAATCCCTATAAACCCTCTAAGCTAAGATAAACTCACCAATAGAAGTGGAAACAGCAAAAGGTTCAAGCAAACACTCTAGAAGAATCCCAAACTTACTAGCCATATAAGGAGTCACAAAAGATAAAGCACCTGAATCAAGCAATGCATAATAATCAAAGGTAAAGACTCAAAGCATACCTATGACAATATTTGGTGTAGTCTCCTGATCCTATCGATTACCCATAGCATAGAGGTTGTTCATCCCGCCACCTGTACCCACAGTATTACCCCTCTGCTGACTGCCAGCTGGAGTGTTGCAGAGGACTGTGCCCTATTGATTTCTTCACCTAATCTTCTCTTCGGGCACTCATGCTGTAAGTGACCCGCCTGCCCACATAGGAAACAAACATCTATGTCCAGATGGCACCCACCCAGATGGAATTTCTCACAATTGCCATAGGGTGGCTTTCCCTTCGGGCTCTCGGTCATACTGGCCTAAGATTAGGTGCCCTGAGCCCTAAAATTCTGGAATTATTGAGACTTCTGATCGTACCTGCTTGGTTGAACGAGCGCACTCACTACAGAATTTGCCTTATAAGATGCTCTCTTTTGGAAGTAGGACTTGTCGCCCTTATTTTGTCTCTGCTAGCTAGCTTATGCCCAACTGATTTTGCTTTCCTGTTCATCTGCTCCTCTCTATCTTTCCTCTTATCTTCCTCTGTCTGCTAGGCATATACCATAATTTTGGAGATGTCCATGTTGGGGATCAACAAGGCTGCCCTGCATTTCTTCTGCACATGTCTGCCTATACTAGCTACGAACTTCCTCATCCTGGCCCTCATATCTTAGACCATCTCCAGACTATACCTAGACAGCTTAATAAACTTAAAACTATACTCATTCACTGTCATTCCTCCTTGCTTCAGGTTCACAAACTCATCCACCTTTGCCTCCCTCAACTCTTGAGGAAAGAAGTGGTCAAGGAAGGCAGTCTCAAACTCCTCCCATATTGCAAGCTCCGCATTCTCACCCCTACTCTCCTCCCATTGGTTGAACCACACATTAGCAACGTCCTTCAATTAGTGGCAAGCAAGATCCACTCTCTCAATCTCATCAGCATGCATCGCTTTCAGGACCTTGTACATTTTATCAATGAAGCTCAGCGGGTCCTCCTCAACCTTAGACCCTGTATACACTGGCGAATTCATCATCAAGAAGTCTCTAATCGGGTTTGCAGCTGAGGGCTCCTGTGAGCTAGAACTAGGAGCTAGTGAAACCTGATTGTTACCCTGGGAGGCCACCAATTGAGTCAGCATGGTGATGGCTCCCCTAAATTCTGCCTCGATAGTGGGAGCTGGCTGGGAATGAGCAGGGGGCTCCTGTGGACCTTAGCAGTCCTAGTAGGCCATCCCCGTCTCCTAGCCTCTATTTTTTTTGACTGGGGCCTCAAGTTGGGTGTTCTCAGCAGCTGGGGTTGCAGTATCTCTCTGAGCAGTTGTTCTCTTTGGTGACATTTTCTATAAACGTTTAACACACGAGTTAAAATGGGATTTCCATGAAGTTAAACTCTATCGCACGAATCCAGATCATAGAAGAAGGATAACACTTCCTAATGTCCTATAGCCTCCTACATATGAAATGTGGTGCACAACACATCCATAAACAAGACTCTACTAGACACGACTATATAGACTCACTAGGCATAACTGATACTCAGAGACTATTGCTAGTCCCCAAGCGAATCACCTAGTCTCATAGCATTTGTTCAATCAATTCATTAGCGGAAGATAAAAAGAAATAAAGAAACATCAGTGGGCTATCAACTCTGTCTATCATAAAGAGTAAGGAAATAAAAGGGGCAGTATAAAGAAGGGTAAAGGGGGATAAGAACCCCAAACGTCAACCATCATACATCTATGTCTATGAATCCTCTATAACTATTGTCTAGGAAGGTACCATGACATGCCATGGCTACCACAATCAAGGAAATAACTCTAAATAGATAAAATATAAATATGTCCTCTGAAAGCAAGGGAGGACTCACTAAGTATCTATCTGGGGATCTGTGAACCTTAATGATTAGCCTGCTGAAGTTATCTGTCTACAGAATCTGCATCATAAAAATGATGCAGCACTCAAATGGGCGTTACTACATGGAATGTACTGTATATAAAATGGGCTAACGTAAATTATAATAAATGACATCAGCTCCTCAATCACTTGACCTCAACTCAGAGTAAGGAATTAAAACTCTAACACATCACAATCAATCAAGACTCATGCTACCATATCAACATTAGAATACTATCATCAAGAGACCTATCTAGGAGTTTCTTGGACCTACACCCATCACATATGAGCTCGTGATGGTACAACGAAGCAATGTCGTTGCGACATCCTCCCAGTACCTTACCGGGGTGAAAGGGCATACATCAGGGGTTTATGATAACATCAAGTCCTCTTTTGGGAGTAAGGAAACATCGGTTTTCACTGTCCAATACTCTACTACGGTGGCCACATAGTTAATGAGTGCGAGTGGGACTTACTCTTACCCATTTTTGGTGCTCAATACTCCTCCCAGGACTCAACATGCTCATAAATCAACATCAAAGTGTTTCTCATCGTTTAGCCTCTTTTGGACAAGGGCATCATCTCATCTCATTATCTCTTAACTCGAGAATATTAGGATTACTCTTTAAAACTCGTGTGTGACCGCCTAAAGGCTCTAAGGGACTCACATTCCATCAATTTCAGCAACATTATCATCGGTACTCACTCAAATCAAGACTCAGACCACATCAATCATGCATACATACGTAATCTCGGCTCTAGACATCAACTCCTAGCTTCATTCATGGATTCTTTAGCAATTTAAACATGCATAGTATACACAATAGTTCAATAAATCAGTTGAACAAATAATTAAAGTTATGATGGTCATCTACTTATGAAATTACATAGATAGCATTCAAGAAAACCGTAACTTAAACCCAACACCTATCAATTATCAACTTAATCCAATCATGGGGGCACATGGGAGGATAATCAAATATTTTGGGTAGCCTTTACATACATGCATTGAAGAATTATCAAGTCCCCTTGAAGAATTTGCACCTGAATTTAAAACCCTCCACTCTCTGTTCTTCTTCTCCCAAGAACTCTGACGTAGAAACTTAAGAAAAAATGGGTTTTTGAAACCCTTAATCAGTAATAAACGACTTTTAAACACGTTTTATAACTTAGGAATAGATTGAGAATACCTAAAATGCCCTTCCTGTAATTAAAAGAAAAAAATTGAAAAATGGTACACTGGTTCACGACGAGCCAGGGGTGTGGCCCAGTGTATTTCGCGACATTCTGAAAAATTTCAATTCCCGTTGAAAATTTAAAAAAAAGGACCAAGTGTAAGTCTGCGCCCCCTCCGCATCGCGCTAGGGGCGTGGATCAACACAGTCTGGGCATTAATTAGCGAAAATTATTTTTCGCTTCGGTTGCTCTTAATTCGGGTCGAGACCATTTTTCCCACTCGATTTTTCATGCTGATCATAAACTGATCTCGAATGTCCCATCGAAGCTTTGGAAGACGCGTTATGCGCATGATTACGTTTTAGGGGCGTTTCGTTATTTTTACGAGGTGTTACATTGCAATTCTAGAAGACCACCAAAATTTTTGAATGCAATAGGAAAAGTGAAAGTGAGCTTCAGCTAGATTTAAATTTTAAGAAAAAAAAAATAAAAACACTAGACTTATATTTTAAAGAATTATGAATTTATAATATTATAAGGGACCATGTATTTACATAAGGATCTTTTGAAAATATATATTATCTTATCAAAGTCGACAATTTTTTCCACTGGCCCAAGTTGGGATTAAAAAAAATATTATCTTAGAGTTTATTAATTTATCGAGTATTAATTTTTAGAAAGATTCTAGTGTAATCTAACAAAAAAGAATAAAAGTTCAGTTAAAAAATACTTTTGAAATGTATTTTTTAAGTAACTAAGATAGGGATTACTTTTTGATTAGAATGTCTAATGTCGAAGGAAAATGTTGCTTATCTATATGTTAATTATAACATTTAGTAGGCTTAACAAACAGATCGGTCCGAACCGGTTAATCCGGTTCTATCAAATTGCATGTGGTACTAGTTCAACCGGTTCCTATTATCGGGTCTTCAAGGTGTACCAACACGGTATGACCCTTGAGTCTTGGGCCAATTTGGTCCAGGCTACTGTCGGTCTGGTCCGGGTCGATTCGGCCCGATCAATATATTGACACCCTCAATTCAAGTCCATACAGATAGAGTTACTTGACATTTATGCTGAATAAATAATAACATGTATTCATAAAATTAATCAAAATAAGTGCAAATTGATCGAAACAGTATTGTTACTCCAAAAAATGTAACTAGTCAACTACAACTATCAAATTTATAACCTTTCAACTTACTTCATCCCAATTTAAGACGTGAAAATCCTATTTGAAGAATTTAGGAGGGTATAGCTGAAGATACATAGGAGAATCCGGCACGTGTAACAATAGAGACTTTGTGTATAAATACGAAACTAATAAAATCTAAATTTTTAAAAAGATATCTTATACATTTTCACAATAAATATATTGTTTATGCCAAAATTATTGAGTTTTATCACATTCATAAGCTCATGTTAGCTCTGTTCATGGTCCGGAAAGACATTGTACCGTTTTAGAAGAACATTCTTACACATGATAGGAGTACGTCTGTATGAGAATTTAGAGGTTCACAAATGAAATTCTGTCCGTGGAAATAAGACAAATATTCGTACACTATTTTTCTTTAATTTAACAATAAAGTTTGCATGTGTCATCCTACTTTATATACTCCATTAAGGACCTCGACATGTCTTTCCAAGGTCCACTTCCTTAATTATTCACTTGCTTCCTCGCATAAAGTAGCAAATAAATATGCTACAAACACTGAATGCGTCCCTTGATGTGACAAACTGAATAAATAAAATGAAACGTCTATTTTGGTATTGTTAAAAGTTCATTTTAAAGGTGAAAAGTTATACTCATTATTTATATATGGACTAAAATTAGTTTTCTAAGTATATATATAGTAAATGTTAACTCTTAACTAGTTTGTGTTTATTTCTTCGTAGTTTAAACCTTTTTAATTAGTAAAAGTCCTGACTCCAACACTAAAGATCTAGGAAGAAAAGAGTTACGAAACTTTAATTTGAACATAAATAAATAAAAAGAGAGGAGAACATTTTGAGCATAAGAGACTTGGTCAATTGTCGGACAAGTAATGGCCATAAAAGATGGAATTGATTAAATAATATTTATGTCAATCATCAGATGGAAAAAGAAAATAAAAAAGAGGCATCTCTATTTTATATATACTTTTATTAGTGCTAGGTAGTTAACTGAAAAGTTGTGCCTAGACCGTAGAGCACACACATGATGTTTTTTAACAATTTACTTGAGACTCATTTACTTAATTAGCAAGCCATAGTTTGAAAAGAACAATAGTGCAAGAGAGATAGCTTTATTAACTGTATAAATGAGGGGGCAAATTATGCTTGCTTTCTCATGTAAATTTAGGCATTTGTTTGAGATGGCAGAGGAAGTTATCATGAAGAAGGAAGAGGAAGCATCTGCATCCCCGGCCACTATTATTCCAAAGAAAAGAGAGCATGTTTCATCGATGATGGCTAAGAAATTTTGGTCATGCTTTTGTTGCTGCTGCCCTAAATAATATTACAGTAGAAACTATGTGATACACATATTTTCTTTCAATAAGATAAATGTTTTATCATGTTAAAGTTTTAGTTCCGGGACTACATTAGGTATACTTAGTTGCTGTTGGTTGTTATGTTCAGTTCTAGCTAGTAGCTACGCACAATTATCCTTCTTATTATTAATTAGTATGATTATATATATTTTATACTATGCTAAGAGTTGCTGGACATCCCATTTTATGATTAGGCAAGTGCAACTTGTAGTTTGTGTTATTTGGAGGGTAAAAGTAAAATTGTATAGTAGAATTAAAGGGATAAGTTTGAGGGGAGACGATAATTGAGTTAGAAATAATGTCAAAATTTGTTGCAGCATTTTGAAAATATCCAAAAAAAAAAAAAAAAACCATCTAGGGTCAGGGTGGGTGGTTTAAATTTTTTGGGAGTTGAGCCAAATTCACCCCATCCCTCTGCTTTTATATGAAGAACTGAAAAGGGAATAACCTACTAATTCTTATATACACAAACAAACTCACATAACTATATTTTTTTTCCCTTCCAAAATTGTATCCATCAATATTAGAAGGGATTAAAGTGCCATATTACTTGGAGAATGAACCGATAATCTTGTTATATGAATTTAGACAATTCTCATGAGCCAACTTTTAGATTAAAGTTAAACTAAGATTTCATATGTTCACCTCAATAGTAAAGATTGAAAAATAATAAACAAAGAGTCCACTACGCAAGATTATTTTCTAGGATAATGACTCGGGAGTACTCTTATATTTAAATGGGAAATTTTTATAAATAATCTAGGTTTGAAATTTAATATGGTTAAATAGCTATATTTTTACATAATTACACGGCATAATCTCGACTATGTGACCTGGAGGTGAGGAGAGAGGTGAGCAAAATCGAGAGAGGGAGGAGAAAGACGAATTGTATATGTATATTTATCAGATTGTATATGTATATATATCAAATAATTGTATATATATATAATTAATATACATATGTATTTGTATATTTGGCAAGTGAGATTGGAAGAGGGAGGAAAGAGGC
>JAABOM020000075.1:12007004-12051631 GCA_011800125.2 Solanum clarkiae
TCTTCCTCCATATACTTGTCTCTTTACTTTCCGCACTTGTTCAAACGTTCCCTTTAGTTTGATCTTAGGCAACTTGGTTTACTAGCGACTTTCTTTATCACGTAAATCGGTTAGCAACTCGTCTAGCGCCGCACGACACTTAGCGTCAACTCTAAGGCCGTAACACTGCGTGATGATTTTACAAATGAGATTGCTTAAATAATACAAAAATATAACAAACAAGAAGAAGGTTGAGTTATCGGACGCGAACTTCCTTTTACAAATGTATGAATTGAAAAAGACTAATTGTCCATCTAAAGTAAAGTATAAAATATTTTCCTCTTGTCTCCTTCTTCAAATCTGTCTAACAATACTTGATAGTTCATCATTTCTCATGGATTTATTAGATCTTGTTGAACTATTGATAATGTCATATGATTCTACTTTGCTAGTCACATTGGTAGGTGCCTTGGAACAAACTCCTTAGGTACCTTACTATCTCAACTATGTTGTCTTCCATGTGTCTTCTTTTTTATTTTGTCGCTTCCACCTCTTTGTTGCATAGGTGAGATTCCCTTTCGCTAGCCACTTTATCAAAGCATATATATGCCCAACATATTTTCTTGCTCCTCTTCATCAAAAGAATCCTTGTCCAAATCAATTGTATAAACATTAGTTGGACTAAATCTTTGCAATTGCAGTTTTAGGCACAAATGATTAGAGCATCTGAACTTAATTTGCTATTCAAAGTAGGTGGTGAAACCTTCTCTTCTTTATCAACCAAAACAGCCGACGTAGGAGGACTTACTCCCCTTTTTTCTCCTTTGAAATAATCAAATCATTTGTGAACTTATTAGCTTGAGAGAGTGATAGCTTACTTCCCCAAATCATTGTCATTCCCTGTGACAATCGTAACTGTCTAGATACATCTTGATATTGACCAAGAATAACACGAAGAGACCTCATGAGCCGAGGTGTTCAATGTGACCATGAGTGATTTGATTGATGGATTGGATTTTAGTAGCATTGCATTTTGATTTCTTGAAATCTTAATTAGCTACTTTAGGATTAGAAATATGTAATGTTGGAGCCATATATTATCAACTTTCTGGTAGCCTTCAAGAAAGCACAAAAGTTGTTCGAACATAATAGAGCTCTTGAAGCATTACTAATATCGTGCCTCTTCTCATGACCTAGAGAAGCATTAGATGTTGCCTTCATGCGCATTACCATGTTCCAATCCTCTTTGCTGCTAAATTCTCTCCGTCTGTTCAAATACTTAACTTGCATTACTGCTAATACTGAGCCTTCACTGTCCTGAAAATTTTCAGCAGCACCCTTTCCACTACCTGGGGGAAAGCGTCCGATTACTAGTTGAATTTTTTTGTACAACTAAAGTACATTTTTTAGTTGCATTCTCTCTTTAAACTTGCAAAACATGCTGCCCAGAATTTTCAGCATCTTCAGTTTTTTGTCCTGAATCAACTCGCTATGCATAAACCCATCTCTTGGCGTTTCCCCTGTGTCTTCAGTGGCATTAGACATCAAATCCAGCCCATATTCTCTTGATCTCACCTCATTAGTTGCAGCTAGATGATTATCGCAAACACCTGAAGCAATATTCACATTTTTTTGCTGCTATGATGTCTCTCTAGATTTAGGACTAAGAGCTAACTCTCGATCATCCGAAACCTCTTAAACACCTTTGTTTCCAGAAGCTGCTTGATGACTAAACCTGCATCAACACCTTTCTTCATCTGGTCATTAACTATATTGTTCCGATTCTTCAAAAGTGTCAATGGGTGCGTGTTGGATTTGCCAAAAATAGTGTATTTTTGGAGAATCCAAATGGGTGCGGCAGTGAAAGTGAAGAGTCTGTGCAACTTAGTTCCTTAATTAACAGTAACAATTTTCAAGTTATGAGCACAATTGGTTGCTCATAACTTGAAAATTATTAATGCTAATTAAGGACCGACTCAAGAAGTACTGGAAGGTCACCTTTATACAGCACGAACTCGAACGATGAGAGGTTCCTGTAAATATTTTGATCAGAAAAAGCAAAATCTACTATAACATGTTAAATTGCATAGATAATATATAAATCTTTTAAAAATTATTATTTTTGGTTCAACCATCTTATACCAAAATCCATGATTAATTCAAATTCGCATCCAATAGGCCTAGTAAGGAGATATGCCTACATATCTATAAAAAAATTATAAGATTATCCTTACAAATGCTTCTTGCAATTCTTTTGCAGATTTCCAAAAGTGGCATTTCTTCGCTCTACACGTTGGTTGGATATTTGTGGAAAAATAGGAACAGAAATGTTGTCACCAAAGGACAGACTATGCTGCTTATCTGGTGTTCAAATTGGAAAATCCGTCCTATGGACTTGAATATGTGGATTCAATTATTAGGTTTGTTAATTACGAGAGTGATATTGAGATTGAAAAACAAGCCAACACTGTAAAAATTGCGACATCACCAAAGCTGAGAGAAGATGGATGGATGGAAGTAGAGTTGGGATATTTTAATAGCAAGGAAGGTACTGATGGTCCCATCGAAGCAAGATTGGTAGAGATTAAACGTTGTGATGAAAAAAGTGGCCTCATTGTTGAAGGAGTTGAGTTTCGTCCCAAAATAATCAAATACTAGTCGCTCAGAGGCAGATTTGAAATTTTAAATTTTATGGGTTCTGAACTATCTTTGTTTGTTTTCTGGGTTTGAGATACATTATTTATACCTATTTACCGAATAACTTAAAATTCGAATTAGGGTTCTGCCAAATCCAAGACTCTGTTTTGGCTTTGAAGTGTGTTTTAGTTTGTTATGACATATGGTAATTAAAATTCTATCCTCTACTAGTGATTTATGTTGCTCTTATTTCCAAAAGTAGTGTTACGAGGTAAGCATGTCCCAATAATATATGTATTATGAGGTTTTATACTATGACCCCTCTTTTATTCGACCTTGAATCTGGCAAGCCGAGATAAGAAGGGTTCTTAAAAAGTACAAACTGAATGGATTGATAATGTTTAGTATGCACAAATCTTATACTTGCAAGATAAACTCATTACGAAAAAAAAAACAAAAATATTTATATGTTAATATTGGTGTTTATATCAAAAAGCTTATATATAATGTGCTTCAAGCAGCACAAATCTAAATTACTATGATAATTATTGAAATAAAAAATGTAAAATCAAATAGTATTTTTTAATGAACTAAAAGCAAGATTCTGTTTATACATATTAAAATGAGAAACAAACATAATGTGAAACATATATCCACAAAAAACAAATAAGATGTCATGTTCTCTTCATTTGGATACACCGATATATACGTGTGAAACCATGTTGAGTAAATGTGTTAAAAGGAAATGAGGTACATAGACCTAAAATCGCGTGGAAGGGAATTGTATCAAAAGATCCAAATGCTTTTGGAATTGATGGAGAAATAGCTTAAGAAAAAAATGAGCAGAAAGTGAAAGTAAATATAATGACATACTAATAACTAAATTAGTTTAAAATAAAAATTGTATTTCAATGAAAAAACTATTTAAATTAGTCGGATGACTTTCTAAGTGAAATGTTAATTATTGAGTGACTTTCTAACTTATATAGTAATAGTTGAAGTGACTTTTGAGTTTTAAAATAAAGTTGAGTGACTTTCTGTGAGAAGAACTTATAATTAAATGACTTTTTGTGAAAGAAATCCTTATTGTGAAAAAATATTCAATGACCTTTTGTGAAAAAAAAAATTATTCAATGACTTTTTGTGAAAAAAACTAATAGTTGAGTAACCATTGTACTACATTAACCTTTTGAAACATACTTAATAACAATTTATTTGCTTCCGATGTTTAAATCATATCGTACTAATTTATCATAGTTAAATCATAAATTAATTAAGTTGTTACTCTATGAAATCATAGTAAATGAAGGTGATAATTAAAATGAGATGAGGTATACCTAAAATCACAAAGTAATCGTCTCCCACAATGGAAGTTTTTTTTTTTTTTAATATAAGAGATACTGTTATTTGAGACTTTAGATAATTTAGTCATGTCAATACATTTACTTGGGTCCAACACTTTCTATGAGTCCTTTAACCCAATCACACAATTAAAGGACAAATTAAATACAGATCTTCTCATACTTGTTATTTTTATTTTATAGTCGCAGGAAACTTAACTGAAGTGACGTGAAGCTTTCTTGGAATTGAGGTGTGGTAATGGTTATTATTGTTGACCAAAAAGGAAAAAAAATAATTGTATGTACTTATTTGTAAATATTTCTATATCTGACTATATACAGACCTCTAAAATCTTTTCCCTTTTACTTATTTAATCATATACAAATCACAAACGGAGAAAACTTAGGTTATTTCTCAGCTATAAACTTTTATAAGAATCTTGACATGAATTTGTCTGAGTCTGTAGTTCCAATGGATTATTTTGAAAAGTTGCCAAAAGGTTGCATATTTGAAATAATTTCAAAAACAACTCTTGCAGATGCAATAAGATCAGCAGTTTTATCAAAAGGATTCAAATTTGTTGAAGAATCCGATGAAATTTGGGAAAGACTCTTGCCCTTTGATAAATAATTAATAGATCTAAGTTTCCTCCGGCTTGCAACACCAAAAGGGAGCTCTTTTTTAGCTTATGTGATTCTCTCATTCTCCGTAATAAAGGCAGGCTGGTAAAATCTCATTTCGATATAATTAACTTTTATAAATTATTTTTTGGTAATGATAGTATGTGAACTTTTTTTTAGAGAGAAGATTTCTTATTCCTTTGATTTAAATTCAGATCTGTATTCAGATGTGGTATATGAACTAGTTTGCAGAACGTAAATTAGTTATTAGACATTTGCTACCTTTTACCAGAGGCAGACTCATAATTTAAAATTTATGGATTCAATTTTTGAGGTTCTTAACATTTAGATCGTTGAATTCTTTCATGAAGTTGTGGGTTCATATGTATTATCTATAGCATTTATCATGAATCTTTATAGATAAATTTATGTTCTGCTATATGTAAAAGTATTGAATTCATATGAAACTGGTAATAATACTCTATAACTGATTTTGCCTTTCACCAATGCAAGTATCAAACAATATAATGGTGGTGTTAGACATTCAAACAAGTGAATTGAACAATTGTTGAAAAATTTGAACAATATGTCTTTATTGTATATATTATTATTTTTATACAATATACGAGTTTATTGTTAATTATTTGAATATTATTATATTGTATCATTAAATTCATCATTATGTAACGATAAAAATATTATTTCATGTAATGATCAATTTGATATGGCAACATCACTACGATATTTTTATTCTCTTATTTGACTTTGTTTATTAGTTTATAAGCCTTTTTGTCCTCCCCCTATCCTTATCTATTATAATTTTATCTTGTATGCTACTTTTCTTTGTAAAATTATAAGCTATTCTTCAGCTAGGTGATATGTGACATAACGTAACGATAAAAAATAATGTGTATCCAAATATTGTATTATCAAAACAAAACAATATAATATATTGTGAAATTATATCATTATCACAACCATCCAAACAAGTGAGTTGATAATACTTGGGAACAAAAAATAATAGGAAGCATTTTCTCAGATCCCACGTGATGTGAATTTGGATTGATAAGATTATAACTACAATACTATACATTTCGAATATTGTTTGATGTTTTTTTTTTCCTCCTCAGAGTTTCTTTCTTGATAAGCATAGTGGGAAAAAGTATTTTATGATAGCTCCGAGAAAGCTTAAAATTTTGGGAAGTGGTAACGCACTCTCTTGGCAATGGCAGAAAAACCCGAATTCCAGGTTTATTGCTTTTTATTTTCTTAATTTGATCTACAACTTCATTGCTCTTTCTTATAAATTTTTATGCAATGCATTCACTCTTTTTTGTCTATTTTTAACCATTTATTTCAAAGATTATCTAGTTATTTGCTTGATTTTTTTACAAAAAATGTCTCTTCTTTTGTATTCATAGAATTAAGGGAGTGCATTTATGTTAGAATTTATGTCCATCTAAAGTAACCTTTAAAGTATTTTCCTCTTGTTTAACAACACTTGATGTCAGTCACATCGGTAGGTGCCTTGGAACAAACTCCTCAGTCACCTACCGTCTCAACTATATTGTCTTCCCATGTGTCTTCTTTTTTATTTTGTTACTTCCACCTCTTTGTTGCTTAGGTGAGATGCCCTTTCCCTAGCGACTTTATCAAAGCATATGTATGTCCAACATATTTTCTTCCTCCTCTTCATCAAAAGAATTCTCATCCAAATCAATTGTATAAACATTAATTAGTGGGACTAAACCTTGGCGCTAAAGCCCTTGGCTCATTCTTCTTTGCAATCACACTTTTAGGCACAAATGTGGGAGCTTTCCAGCGATTCTCCCCCCAAAAGGCAAATATTTTTCTTTCCGTCCCAAATAGAACAATTGAGGAGGAAGATTAAAAACTCATTAATCTTCTTACCGCTCTGTGGGAGTCTTCATTCACTCTTCCCTTCCGGATTTAATTTGCTATTCAAAATAGGTGGTGAAACCTTTCTTCTTTATCAACCAGAACAGCCCACCTGGAACAATCAAATCAATTGTGAACTTGGCTTGAGAGAGTGATGGCATATCTTTCACCAAATCATCGTCATTCCCTGTTGACAATAGTAACTGTCTAGATACACCTTGATAATGGCCAAGAAATTAAACTCCAAGATTGGGAAGGGACCTCATGATCGAGATGCTCAATGTGACTATGAGTGGCTTGATTGATGGATTGGATTTTAGTAGCGTGGCATCCTGACTTCTTGAAACCTTAATTAGCTACTTTACAGTTAGAAATATGTAATGTTGGAGCTATACTATTACCACCTTTTCTAGTAGTCTTCGAGAAAGCACCATAGCTGTTCGAACATAATAGAGATCTTGAAGTATTAGTAATATCTCCCTCTTCTCACAACCTGGAGAAGCATTAGATGTTGCCTTCTTGCGCATTATCATGTTCCAATCTTCATTGCTGCCAAACTCTCTCTGTCTGTTCAAATTCTCGCAAGCATTACTTATACCTAGATTTGAGCTTGAATCTGACAAGCTAAGATTAGAAGGGTTCTAAAAAAGTACGAACTGAATAGATTGATAATGTTTAGTGCGCACAAATCTTATAATTGCGAGATAAACCCATTATGAAAAAAAGAAAGAAAAATATAACCTGCATTACTGCTAATACTGAGCCTTCACTGTCCCGAACATTTCCAGCAGCACCCTTTCCACTACCTGGACGGAAAGCGTCTGACTACTAGTTGAATTTTTTTTGTACAGCCAAAGTACATTTTTTAGTTGCATTCTCCCTTTAAACTTGCAAAACGTGCTGCCCAGAATTTTCAGCATCTTCAATATCACCTATATCTAATAGATTTTTCCCTGAATCAACTCGCCACGCATAAACCCCAACTCTTGGTGTTTTCCCTGTGCCTTCATTGGCATTAGACATCAAATATAGCACGAACTCGAATGATGTGAGGTCCTGTAAATATTTTGATCAGAAAAAGCAAACTCTGCTATAACATGTTAAATTGCATAGATAATACATAAATCTTTTAAAATTTATTTTTTTAGTTCAACCCTTTCATACCCAAATCCATGATTAATTCAAATTCACATCTGGTAGGCCTAGTAAGGAGATATGCCTACATATCATTAGAAAAAAATTATAAAATTATCCTTATAAATGCTTCTTGCAATTCTTTTCCAGATTTTCGAAAGTGGCATATCTTTGCTCTGCAACTCAATTGGATATTCGTGGAAAAATAGGAACAGAAGTGTTGTCACCAAGGACAGACTATTGACATGTCCCACCTAAATTCTGCTCCAAAAACAGCATAGGAACGTGTCCGCCGTGCTCTGGAGGGCTCCGGAACTCTCTAGAATTGTGCAGAGGATTGAAGAAAAGACTAGAGAGACCTGGAAGGTTCCAGAGGCATGTAGAATTATGTAGATAAGCAAGATCGTGTGAGATTCGTGAGCAAATTGACTAGTGCCGCATGAAAATTCTAGCGTGAGTTCTAGGTCCGTGACACTATGCTGCTTATCTGGTGTTCAAATTCTCATATGCATCCTATGGACTTGAATATGCTAATTCAATTATTAGGTGTGTTAATTATCAGAGTGATACTGAGATGGTAAAACAAGCCAAGACCGTAAAACTTTCGACATTGCCAAACCTGAGAGGAGATGGATGGATGGAAGTAGAACTGGGATATTTTAATACCAAGGAAGGTAGTGCTGGTCCTATGATCGAAGCAAGATTGGTGGGGATTGAACGTAGTGATGACAAAAGTGGCCTCATTGTTGAAGGAGTTGAGTTCCATTCCAAAATAATCAAATACCAATCGTCAGAGGCGGAGTTGGGACTTGATGAATACACAGGCAGCAGAGAAAAGATGAAGATGAGAGGCAGTTGAGAGGAGAAAATATCTGTGTATTGAATGTAATGATTCGTACAGTACATGTGATTGTATTTATACTTCTACTGAATCCGTACATTATCTATCATGTGGCATTGCACATGAGATTGTATCTAATCATAACTAACCTAACCTAACTAATTAACTGATCAATGATTAATGTATAACTAATCTAATTGACTAGTCTACTAATCTATTCTAATTACATTCCAATACTCCCCCTCAAGCTGGATGTATTGAAAAGGTTCAATAATCCACGCTTGTGTATTAAGAAGTCATGTTGTATTCATCCCAAAGCTTTAGTGAGCAAATCAGCTTGTTGATCTTTGGTGTTGACATAGATGGTTTTGATGAGCCCCTTTTGGATCTTTTCTCGGATGAAGTGACAATCAATCTTTATGTGTTTCGTACGCTCATGGAAAGCAGGATTAGCAGCAAGTTGTAAAGCTGATTTGTTGTCACAATGAACAACTGCTGGCTCTTTCATGTTCATTCCCAGTTTCTTGAGCAGACCAGTGACCCACACCAATCTCAGCTGTTAATGTGGCTAAGCTTCTGTATTCTACTTCTGTAGAGCTCCTAGAAACTGTGTGTTGCTTCTTGGACTTCCAAGAGATCAAAGAATCTCCAATCTTCAAAACAAAACCAGTTATGGACCTTCTTGTGCTTGGACATGCAACCCAATCTGCCTCACAATACCCCTTCAGCTGAGGATCCTGTCTGGAATTCATGAACAACCCTTTACCTGGTTCTAGTTTGATATATCTGATAACCCTCAATGTAGCCTTCCAATGTGACATCTTGGGCTTCTGTATGAATTGACTGAGTGACTGGACTGCAAATGCAATGTCTGGTCTGGTAGTAGTGAGGTACAACAGCCTTCCAACCATCCTTTGATACATTGGAATGTCTTCAAAGAGGGTGTCTGGATCAACCTCCGCACTAGTCAGCTTTTGATTACATTCCAATGGTGTCATGCTGGGTTTGGCATTTCCCAAACCTACTTCAGCTATCAATTCAAGTGCATATTTTCTTTGATTCATCACTATGCCTTCTTTGGACCTCATAAATTCAATGCCTAAGAAATACTTGAGCTCACCCAAGTCTTTGATCTTGAAGTGCTTGTGCAGAACATGTTTAGTCTCCTCTATCAAGTCTGCATCAAAACCTGTGATCAGCATGTCATCAACATATACCAAGACTATCACTAATCCATTATCCTTCCTCTTGGTGAACAAAGAGTAGTCTAATTGACTCTGTGTATATCCTGAATTTACCAGTACTTCTGTAAGCTTTGCATTCCACTGCCTTGAAGCTTGTTTAAGGCCATATAGTGACTTTGTCAGTTTGCAGAAAAGGTTCTTACCTTTCTCAGCTATGTAGAACCTCTTTTGCAGTTCCATATACACCTCTTCAAATAAATCTCCCTGCAAAAATGCATTGTAAACATCCATTTGAAAGATGTTCCATCTATGAGCAGCAGACAATGCTATAATGGTCCTGATAGTGGTCATTTTTACCACTGGTGAGAATGTTTCTTGGTAGTCAATTCCCTCTGTTTGATTGTATCCTTTAGCCACAATCTTGCCTTGAATCTATCAACTTGTCCATCAGCCTTATACTTGATTTTGAACACCCATTTGCCCCCAGTTGCATGCTTACCCTGTGGTAGTTCAACTAAGTCCCAGGTTCCATTCTCCTCAAGGGCCTGCACTTCCTGCTGCATGGCATGTATCCATCTATTGTCTGTGATGCCTTCCTCAAAGGTCCTTAGCTCCATCTCTGTGGAAAACATAGATAGGTATGCCTTGTACTTGTTTGAAATGTGATCATATGATACATAGTTGCTTTGAGAATGCTGCTGGGATCTGGTTGTTACATAATCCTTCATCTAGATTGGGGGATGAGGAGTTCTGGTAGATCTCCTCATTGTAACCTCTGTAGTCCCTCTAGATATCAATTCAGCTGCAGTGGTGGCATCATTAGGCTGAGAAATAAACTCTGTATTATGTTCAGTAGGTGCTGCATGAGAAATGGCCTCTGATTCTGGCAAAGAATCATGCATAACTATGGGATTACTGTTTAAATTCATGTTGTCTGCAGGAATAGCCACAGGTAGTTCCTTGTCTTCATCACATATGAGGGAATCATCCAGTGCTGCAACTGGTTCAGTAGGGAACAATGGTTTCTGACTGGTAAATGTCTGTTTGAAAGGGAATACATCTTTTTTGAATATCACATCCTTGCTGACAGTAAACTTCTTCTGAGATAGATTGTAGAGTAAATAACCTTTCTGAGTTGGTGAATATCCCATCAGTGCACACATATCTTCTCTGGGAGAAAACTTATCTTGTTTAACTACCCTAGTAGCATAACATAGGCATCCTATGGTTCTCAAGTGATTAATGTTGGCCTTGTGTCCATGGAATTGTTCATCAGGAGACTTCCCTCTCAAAACTGGAGTAGGGAGTCTATTGATCAAGTAAACAACAGCTAACACACACTCTCCCTAGAAACTGATAGGACTGTTCCCTTGAAATCTGAATGGCTCTAGCTACCTCAAGAATATGCCTGTGCTTTCTCTCAACCACTCCATTTTGTTATGGAATATATGGACAACTACTTTCATGAATAATACTAAGAGATTTCAACAAGTTGCAGCAGTCATTATTAAAGAATTCAGTCCCATTATCAGTCCTTATCTTCTTAACATGCTTATCAAATTGAGTTTTAACCAATGCCAAGAAAGACTTCAATATTGAGAATACATCACTTTTCAGTTTCAACAAGTACAACCAACATATTCTAGAATGATCATCAACTATGGTTAGAAAAAATCTAAAACCATTATGAGTAGCAACCCTGTAAGGCCCCCATACATCCAAATGTATCAAATCAAAAACAGTTGGAACTCTAGACATACTCAACTGAAAAGGTAATCTGGTTTGTTTGGCAAGTGGACATATAGAACATTTATTACATGCATCAGTTCCTGTGAAATCTTTGTCTGTGAGAAGATGTTGTAACACTTTCATAGAGGGATGGCCTAACCTATTGTGCCATAGCAGCTTGTCTGCACTACTTGACTGTTTTGTCATCAACGCTGTCTACTTCCTTCTGTTGTGTTCATCTTGCATTGTAGCAGGAAGGTAGTACAGCCCATCTATCTCCTTACCAATCCCCTTCACCCTTCTATTGAAGAGGTCCTGAAGGATAAAAAACTTAAGAAAAAAGTTAACTGAGCAATTCAATTGCTTTGTTAACGTAGATACTGATAACAAACTATGTTTGAATGTAGGCACTACCAACACATCATCCAACACACTTCCACCAACAGTGCTGCAACTACCAATGTGTGAAGCATGTGCAGCCTCACCATTAGGCAAATGTACTACCTTATTGACACAATTAGATGCATGACAAAGTTTATCTAGATTGTAAGTCATATGGCAGATAGCACCTGAATCAACTATCTAGCATTCCTTCCCCTTCTTAATCTGTGTGTTAACACTATTAGCAGAAAAATCATTTGATGTGATCATACCTGTCATGTTTGCCATATTGTCAATATCTTTGTTGGATGTAGAGCTTGCTTCTTCCCTTTCCAACAAATGTAGGATCCTACTGTACTGCTGTGGAGTGAAAAATGGCTGTGTGGGCATGAGTGATTGCATTTCAGTGCCTTTCCCTTTCATCATAGAAAATTCATCTCTTGACTCCATTTCAGACTTTGTGACAGCTGCCACATGATGAGCTGCATCTTGATACCTGTTATTTTGCATCACTTGTCTTGATTTCTTCTTGAACTTCCAGTCAGGAGGATATCCATTTAGCTTGTAACAATCCTCCCTTATATGACCTTGAATCTTGCAAAAATCACAGATTTGGTCCTAATTCTTTTTCTTGGACCGAAACTTCTTAGGGAAATTCCCTTTTCCTGCATACATTGTAGCCTGTTCTGGTATGTTATTGTTTGAGTTCCCTTTCCCTGCATATAGAGAAATCTGTTCTGACATGCAACTTGCTGGATGGGAACCAGCAGTGGCTTTCATCAGCCATAATCAGTGCATAAGCCTTTCCAACACTAGGCAGAGGGCTCATCATTAGGATTTGACTCCTAGCATGAGCATACACCTCATTGAGCCCCATCAGGAAAGCAAACAACCTCAAACATGCTAAATGATCAACATAAGTCCTAGATCTATCACAACTACATGAAGGAGGGGGAACAAGTGCATCAAATTCATCCCACAACAACCTCAGTTTAGAAAAATATGTAGAAACTGACATGTTGCCTTGGTTAATTGTGCAAATTTCCCTATGTAGCTGATATCCTCTAGATCCATCCACCTCGTCAAACTTGAGATCAGCCCATATCATTGCCGCATCAGTGGCATAAATAATGCTACTGAGTAATTCCTTCGACACGGTATTCATGATCCATGCAAGGACAAAAGCATTACATTTCTCCCATTATTCCTCCATTTCTCCTCTAAAATCACTCCTTTTGCATGTTCCAAGAACAAACCCTAATTTGTTCTTAGCTCGAAGATGAATAAGCATGGACCTACTCCACAATGAGTAATTTTCAGTACCTGTTAGCTGTATAGTGGTGAGGACACATCCTGGAGAGTCGGCATTGTGCAGATAGAGAGGGTGATTCTGTCTTCTTTCAATCTGATGCAGAGTGTCGGCTGCAGAATCAACATTACTGGTAGCATTGGCTGCAGAATCAACCATTGAAGATGAAAATTGAGCTGTGAATCAGTGCTTGATTCGTGGCTCCGATACCATGATGAACACACAGGCAGCAGAGAAAAGATGAAGATGAGAGGCAGTTGAGAGGTAGTTGAGAGGAGAAAATATCTGTGTATTGAATGTAATGATTCGTACAGTACATGTGATTGTATTTATACTTCTACTGAATCCCTACATTATCTATCATGTGGCATTGCACATGAGATTGTATCTAATTATAACTAACCTAACTAACTAATTAACTGATTAATGATTAATGTATAACTAATCTAATTGACTAGTCTACTAATCTATTCTAATTACATTCCAATAGGACTTTAAGTTTTACGATTCTGTTTGTTTTATAGATTTGAGATGCATTATAGATTTTGAACCTAAGTTACTGGGTTCTATCAAATCCAAAACTCCATTTTGAAGTGTGTTTTAGTTGGCTATAATATAATGGTAATTAAAACTCTAAACTCTACTAGTGATTTATGTTTCTCTTATTTCCAAAGATAGCATTACGAGGTTAGCGTGTCCTCATAATATCGGTATTACGAGGTTTTATACTATGACCCCTCTTTTATTCAAGCTTGAATATGGCAAGTCAAGATAAGAAGGGCTCTAAAAAGTACGAACCAAATGGATTGATAATGTTTAGTGCGCACAAACCTTATGCTTGTGGGATAAACCCATTATGAAAATAATATATATTTACATGTAAACATCAGTGTTTATATAAAAAATAAATAAAACTATATATAATGTGCTTCAAGCAGCACAAATCTAAATTAGTATGATAATTATTTAAATAAACAATGCAAAATTAAAGGCTCAAATATGCCATCGAACTTTGAAAAAAAGCTCATGAGGCCATCCGTTAAAAGTTTGGCTCATTTATGTCATTACTAGTTGAGGAAAAGTTCAGCTATGCCATTATTTTTTTAATTTTGATTTTGCAAAACCACTTAAAAATTTTAAACATTTTTAAATTAGAGTTTTGGATCAAATGTAGTCTTTTTGGTCATTCTTCTTCAAGAATGCCAACAACACATGAAGAACACCAAGAAACTCCCAAATTTTCGATTGTTCAAATATTCATGAAATCATCTCAAATTTCAAGAGTAGCGTTCCTCCGAGCTAGATACCAAAACTCAATATTTTTTGAGCTCGAATTCAACCTAACTCAACAAGACCTACTTGAAATTATTCTTCAAAGTTTCACAACACCAGGTGAAAAAAATATTCCCAAAAAAAAAGAGAAATCAGTCCCAAAAATTTAAAAATTTTCTTTGATTCGTATTTTTATTTTTTTATTTTATACTAGATCCTTATTCCTTAGTATTTTTTGAGTGTATTTTCAAAATTTCAACTAATTTAGAGTTGAGGAGAAAATTTTACCACTAAAAATGGTTAAAGTTTTGAAAACTTTAAAAAAAAAAATTCAAGTGGGTCTTGTTGAGTTAGGTTGACTCCGAGCTTAAAAGATATTGAGTTTTGATATCTAGCTCGAAGGACCGCTACTCTTGAAATTTGAGGTGATTTCGTGAAGATTTGAAGAAGTTGAAAATTTGAGAATTTCTTGGTATTCTTCGTGTGTTCTTGGCATTCTTGAAACCAAAAATACTATATTTGATCCAAAACTCTAATTTAAAAGTGTCTAAAGTTGTTTAAGTAGTTTTGCAAAATTGGAGTTAAAAAATAATTGCATAGATGAGCCTTTTCTCAAATGGTAATGGCATAAATGAGCCAAACTTTTGACGGATGACAAGGATGAGCCTTCTCTCAAAGTTCGATGACATATTTGAGCTTTTTCCCTATATTAAAATGAGACACAAACATAACGTGAAACATCCTCAAAAAATGAATGAGATGGTTTAGTCATGTTCTCTTCATTTTAGATACACTGACATATACGTGTGAAACCATGTTGAATAAATATGTTAAAAAGAAATGAGGTACGTAGACCTAAAATCACGTGGAAGGGAATTGTATCAAAAGATTCAAATGCTTTAGGAATTGATGGAGAAATAGCTTAAGAAAAAGTCGAGCATAAAATAAAAGTAAGTATAATGAGATAGTTTTGTCATGTTGTACATTCACAAGTGAGGTTTTTACCAAATCAACTAATTTATCATAGTTAAACATAAACCGATGAAGTGTATCGTATGAAACCATAGTGAGTGGAGATGTTATAAGAAGACATGGTAGGCCTAAAATCACAAGAAAGTTGTCTTAAAAGACCTACAAAAGCTAGCGATACATGGTATTTGAGACCTTAAGATCGCAATTTATTAGGCCAATACATTTACTTAGGTCCAATATGCTTTTTAAGAGACTTTTGGCCCAATCACACATTTATACGCTAAGATAGAAATTTTTTCATACTTATTTTTATTTTATATAATATTGGTCGCAATAGAATTAACTTAAGTTTGAATAAGTTTGACTCATTTATTTAGTCAATCTACAATAAATCTAGTCAAGTTTACAATGTAACAAACATAATTGTATATTCTTATCTGTATTTATTACTATAAATGGCACAACATATTTTTAAAATCTATTCCCTTGTGACTATATAAATCACATATCAAGCTTGGGATAAAAATTTGGTTCTTTTTCAGTTAGAATTTTTTATAAGAATTTTGCTGTGAATTTTTCTGGGTCTATTGCTCCGATGAATTATTTTGGAAGGCTACCATATGGCTGCATTTTTGAAATAATTTCAAAAACAACTCTAGCAGATGCAGTAAGAGCAACAGTTTTATCAAAAGAGTTTAAAATTGTTGCAGAGTCAGATGATATTTGGAAAATTTTTTTGCCTTCTGATTATCGAGAAATAATTGGTAGATCTGAGTTTCCTCCTGTTGTCAACACCAAAAAAGAGCTTTTTTTTAGTCTGTGTGATTCTCCCATTCTCATTGATGGAGACAAACTAGTAAAATTTCATTTTAGCTCGATTATTTTTTACGATTATTTATTTTTTCAATTATTTTTTACGATTATTTATTTTGTGACAATGGTGTCTAATTCAAAAGGAAAAAAAGGACTCTACGTTTGCTCTTTCTTCTCACCAACACACGTACCAAACAATATTGAAGTTAGAAATTTATATAAGGGAATTAATCTAAAGAAATTCTTGATATAGCCGTTTATATATAATAATAATAATTAAAAAAAAAATCATTTTTACCCTATCTGCACAAGTGTAATTTCGAGTAAAGATGATTCACTCAAACTTTTTGGCAACCTTTAGATCCGCTCGTATAATAGTTCAAGCACGAAAAAAGAAATCACCTAATATTTTCATCTTTACTAAATTTAAATTTAATAATCTCTTATCATTCTCAATCTAATTCTTTGATCACTTTTTTTTGGTATTTTTTTTCTTTTTTTTTTCTTTTGTTTGTTTTTTATTTTTTAAGTATTCTACTTTTTGGAGGTTGTTTTATTTCTTTCAGAGATTTTTTCTCAATAAGCTTAGTGGAAAGAAGTGTTTTATGATAGCAACAAGAGCTTACAGTTTCGGGGAATCACACACACTTTTGGCAATGGAAGAAACACCCCAATTCCAGGTTTATCACGTTTTGGTTTTCTTACTTTTGTCTATAACTTCCCCACTCTTTCTTATAACTGCTTCATGCACTGCACTCTTTCTTTCTGTTTTCGTCCATTTAATTCAAAGATCGTTTATTTTTTTGGTTAGTATAATAATTATCTCTTCGTTTGTATTGATTATAAAGGAATGCATTTTGAATTAAGAGTTTATGTTATGTACACTGAAAATATAAAGAATAACCAGCGTATCAAATTAAGTTAACCTATGTAATTTTTCCTATCAAAGAAGATTGATCCAAAAGCTCAATTGAAGTAATCTGATGAGAAGGAGAGCCCAAACATTAATGAAGAACGGAGACGTGAAATACAAGATGGATTTTGGACGATGGGGGAAGGTCCAATTTGTTAGCGACTTCACCAACTCTTTGGACAATATGTAAGGGGCCAAAAAATCTTCTACTAACCTTTGACTGATGCTGCAAGCGTAAAGATAACTGACTGTAGGGTCGTACTCGCATATATACCCGATCACCAACTGCAAATGAAACTTCGCGACAACTTTTATCTTTTCTAGCCTTCATTCTCACTTGAGCCTGTAACAAATTAGCCTTTAAAATAGCTAATGTCTCATCACGTTGACACAGAGAAGAAGCAATGATAGAGTTAGAAGTCACATCCTTAAGATACCTCACCACAGTCGATGGAGGGCGGCCATAAACTATCTCAAAAGGCATCATCTTAGAGCTGTGTTGGTATGCAGTACTACACCAAAATTCAGCCCATGGTAACAGAGTAAACCAAGTAGAGGGTGTGTCAGTCGCAAAATAGCGGAGATACATCTCCAAACATTTGTTTAGTGCCTCAGTTTGACCATCGGATTGGGGATGATAGGCCGAACTCAACAGGGATCACTATCCTGTGCGAAGCTTTGCATCAACAGGGACCACTATCCGATTGCAAAATAGTAAAAGTCCTCCTTGAAAGGAAAAATGAGGCAAGGACTCCGGATTATGTTGCAACTGGGATTGGAGAACCCGTAGAATGGCATCAGTCTTGTTCAAGTTGCGCAACTAGTTAATTAAGGCGAGTTCAGTAACAACCAAAGCCAATGCATGTAGCGAATGAACTCGAGACAACACATCTGCTGCAACAATAAGCTTCCCAGGGCGATAGGCGAATGTCAAAGTCATATCCAATGAGTTTGCTGAGCCATCGTTGCTATTCAGGAGTTTGAATAATTTGGCTTGTGAGGGACTTTAATGGCTGCTGATCAGTGATGATAATAAATCGATGACCCAACAAGTATTGATGCCACTTTTAGACTGCTTGGGCAATAGCAAATATCTCACGACTATAAGTTGAAGCAGCTTGCATGCGAGAAGCTAACTTTTGGCTTAAAAAAGCAATGGGATGACCTTCTTGGGAAAGAACAACACCTATTCCAGTCCCAGAAGCATCAGTACAACAACAACAACAACATACCCCAGTGCCTCAAAAGGCTCCCGCTCATTGCGGGGTGGGGTGGGGGGTCGGATGTACGCAGCCTAACACCTATGTTTAAAAACATAAAGCGACTGTTTCCAGAAGCATCAGTCTCAACTAAAAATACCTTTGAAAAATCTGGGAGTGCTAAAACAGGGACCAAGCTCAAAGCCTGTTTAAGTTGAATAAAGGAAGCCAAGGCAATCTCGGACAAAGCAAAATAATATTTCTTTAGTTTTCTGTCTGCCGAAGTTTATCACTCATACGAATACTACCCAAGAAAACCAATGTTAACAGCTTTACTGACATGCGACCTATAAGCTTGTGTTGCTTTATCAATAAAGTAATTTCTAAGGTTGTTCATGCTAGATTGGTAGGTGTGCTGCCAAAAATAATCTCCCAAAGTCAGTCGGCTTTCGTAAAAGGAAGAAATATTTCAGAGAATATTTTACTAGCTCAAGAAATTGTGCGGGATATCAACTTGAGAAGGAAACATTCCAATGTAGTGGTTAAACTTGTTATGGCTAAAGCCTATGATAGAATGTCGTGGATTTTCCTAACAAGGGTTATGAGGCATTTCGGGTTCAGTGAACGGGTGATTGATTTGATTTGGAGGTTGATCTCCAATAATTACTATTCAGTAATTATTAATGGTAAGTCTTATGGGTTTTTCACTTCCACATGAAGATTAAAGCAAGGGGATCCATTGTTACCTACTCTGTTCATTATTGGGGCTGAAGTGTTGTTGAGAGGACTAAATGCATTATTCTTGGATAAGGACCACAAAGGTTATGTGAATGCCTAAATGGAGTCCTAGGATTAACCATCTGATATATGCTGATGACACAATCTTATTTTGTTCGGGTGGCAGGCTGTCAGTGAAGAAAATGATGATGGTCTTGAATCGATACGAAAAAACTTCAGGTCAGTTAGTTAATAAATCAAAGAGTTGTTTTTATTTACATGATAATACCCCTTTGATTGTAGCTATCAGACTAAAAAGATTAACTCGAATCAGGCAAGGATCCTTCCCCAATTTTTTATGGAAGATGTAGGAATTGCTATTTTGAGGATCTGGTTAAAAAGATAGCCAGAAGAATATTGACCTGGCAGAATAGATTCCTATCATTTGGGGGTAAAATGATCTTGATTAAAAACCATGTGTTGCAGTCCCTCCCTATTTACCTTCTGTCAGCCATGAATCTCCAAAGGGATGTATTAATAGAATTCACCAAATCTTTGCAAAGATTTTTTGGGGCAAAGCAGGTGGGGTAAGGGGCAAACATTGGGTTTAATGGGGAGAGCTTTGCTACCCTAAGGAAGAAGGTGGATTGGGGTTTAGATTTTTGTTTGATGTTAACAGTGCCTTATTTGCAAAGCTTTGGTGGATTTTCAGAACGTCAACCTCTTCTCTATGGTGTAGATTTATGGGGGTGAAATATTGCAAAAAATTGCCTCCTACAATTGTGTGAAATTTGGGTGCTTCTCAAGTATGGAGGAAAATGTTATTAGTTAGGGAAGATGTTGAACATCAAAGTGGATGGCATGTCAGAGCAGCCAAATCTAGTTTTTCGCTGAATAATTGGACTAAACGAGGAGCATTGTTGTTTGTGGATGGTGACAAAGCTTCAGAAGATGAAATTGAAGTGAAGGAGTTTATTGAAGATGGAATATGGAATGTGAATCTGTTGAAGGATTAGTTGTCTGATGAAATGGCTACATTCATTTACACCAACATTAAGCCTGTGATGAGGGAGCTAAATGATAAAGGTTGCTGGTTAAGGAGTTCTTCTGGGGAATTCTCTGTTAAATCAGCCTTCTAGCTCTTAAGACACAAGAAAGAGGAGGTGTCTTGGGCAAAATTCATATGGATTAGAGGGTTGCCATCCAAGATTTCCTTCTTCCTGTGGAGGGTATTGAGGAGGTGTGTTCCTACAGATGATAATGTGCAAAGGCTGAATGTGCAACTGGTGTCAGAATGCTATTGCTGTGAGAGTGGAAATGGGGAGACCATGAATCATCTTTTTCTAACAGCTCCCATAGCCTTAAAACTGTGGAAGCAGTTTGCTATTTGTGCAGGTATACCATTGAAGGAAGGCATTTGCTCAGCACAACGTTTAAATGGTGGGAGGCTGATATAGAACCAAAATGGAAAGGAATTTTCAATGCAGTTCCTGGGATTATTATTTGGGAGTTATGGAAGAGAAGGAATGATATCAAGCATGGCAAAAAGGTAGCTTATAACCAACTTTACAACAATTGCTTTATGATAATACATAGGTTGGTTAAAGTAACCTTCCCTGAAATTAAGAAGGTTCCTTTTAAGTGGGAGCAATTAGTGGATCTGGCACAAGAATGGAAACCCACTTTGTACTATCAGATTGTCTATTGATACCTACCTACAGAGGATTGGCTCAAATGTAACACAGATGGGGTTTCAAATGTAACCTAAGATTGAGTGCATATGAGTTTTGCATTAGGAATGCTGATGGGGATTTGATATGTGCTGAAGCTAATGGGATTGGAATTAATACCAACATAGTGGCTGAAGCAACAAAATTGCAAAGGCACTAGAATACTATAATCACAGGGGATATGGAAGGGTAATCCTAGAGACAGATTCACTATGTCTAGCCAAAATGATAAAAGGATGCTGGAAATGCCATGGGATATTATGGAATTGGTGGAGGAAATTCAAGAATACATAAGAACACATTAGATTCATATTAAGCATATTTTCAGAGAGGGCAATCAACTTGCAGATTATATAGCTAACATGGCAGACAATCAGTCACAGGCTATATACTTCAATACATTCAAACAATTACCATCCAAGTTCTTAACATGGATAACCTACAGGTTCCAAGCATCAGAGTTAAAGCAAGAAGAATTACAGTACAGTCCTAGAATGAATAGAAGACATCATATGAGTAACAATATAGTAGGTAGGTGGAAAAGGCATTACACAGCAAGAAACTTTCAAAGCTACCACAAATCTCATAAAGACTATCCTGAAGCTACAAGAAAGAAAAGTAACGGAACCAGATATGAGGAGAGGTGCCTCAAACCGCCAAGAAAAGTGAAGAGGAGTTGGAATTCATCAGCTTTATACGCAAGAGGGCGAGCATTCATCAGCAAAGTATCCCGGTCGCCTTCAAAGATTGATAGGAAACGGGTCAAGACACTGACAGCACGGGGTCGAAGGAAAGTAAAACGAAAAGTTACCTGGTTCAATAATAGCGAGAAGGAAACTCTCATACTCCATCGACTAGGTGAGCATCTGGAAAAGCACCTGAAAATGAAGATGATAATAGCACAAATTGGGGTGACAAGGAAAGAATGGCGAGCACCTGGGAAATCTGATCCATGGAGGTTGGCAACGAGCTGGTTCTATGGCGGGATCAATTTGGAAAGTGGAAAAGACGATATGTCCTAATTTTTAGGGTCAAGTTTAGCTTGAATTTTATGTACTCAAATGTTTACTTTGGGCCAATTGGGCCAACCAGCATATATAGTGGATATTTCATATTATAAATAAAAGGGACCCATGGTCCAAAATGCTTTAAAAAAAAGTAAGGGGGAATTCAAATTAGCATAGCCTTTGACAAAGCGTCGATAATACCCTGTCAATCCTAGAAATCCTCGCACATCTTTAAATGAATCAGGAATTGGCCAGGCAAGAATAGCCGTGATCTTTTCAGGATCAACTTTGAGGCCCTTTTTGGAGATAATATGGCCCAAATAAGCAATGGGAGATTGTCCAAAAATGCATGGAACGCTTAACCACTAGGCAGTGTTGGCGCAAGAGATCAAACACCTCACAGAGATGACCCAAGTGATCAATCTATGATTTACTATAGATAAGTATATCATCAAAGAAAACCAAGACAAAACGCCAAAGAAGGCACTTGAAAATTGAATTCATGTGGATTGAAAAGTAGATAGGGCATTAGAGAGCCCAAACGACATCATTGTGAACTCATAATGCCCTTCATGAATGCAAAAAGCTGTTTTCTCAATGTCTGCAGGATGAAGATGAATTTTGTGGTAACTAGCCAAGAGGTCCAATTTTGAGAAAAAGAATAGCGTGATGCAGCTCATCAAATAACTCATCAAACTGTTGGGATTGAAAAATAGTCCTTGATAGTGATTGACTTTAAAGTTTGGTAATTAACACAAAAACACCAAGTCCCATCTTTTTTGCAAACCAATAAAACTGGAGAGGAGCAAGGACTTGAACTAGGCTGAATCACCCTCGAATTGAGCATTTCACAAACATGACACTCAACTTCTGCCTTCTGAAAGTGTGGATAGCAGTATGGTCGCCCATTAATTGGAGAGGCACCTGGTAACAAGGGTATGCGATGATCTTGTGGATGAAAAGGTGGAATAGCTATGGGACTTTGAAATACATCCACATAAGTGTCCAAAAGGGATGAGAGATCTGGATGGTATTGCGAGGTGGAAGAAGTACTTGTTGAAATAAATTTCAACCATAGAAGATAAGTAATAGAGTCCATCTAGGTAAATCATCGGAGAGTGGAAATATTAATCTGAATTGTGACAGGACAAGGATCACCCACCCTACGAATGTGCTTCCTATCAAAATCAAATTCGAAGAAATGGTTAACATAATCGGTGACGTTAGGACCCAATATGGCTAACCAGGCCACACCCAACACTAAATCAGAACCATGTAGATCAATGACAAAAAAAATTAGTAACAAAAGAGAATCCTTGAATTGTAATGGGGACACCTATAATAACCTCAAGACAAATCAAACCCCGACCATTGCTACCATAACGGAAAAGCCCGTAGAAGGTTCAATAGACAAATTAAGCTTACGAGCCCCCCGAGGGTTAATAAAATTATGAGTGCTTCCCCCATCTATGAGAATCTGAGCAGGGAGACCTGTGATGTAAATTGTGAACCAAAGTGTACTAGGATTCACACCACCCATAAGAGCATGTAGACTGATAGTGAGCAAAGAGGGGCTGTTAGAAGAAATAACAGGGGGAGGAGAATCAGATGGAGGCAGTAAAGAATCCAGAAACTGATCATCAGATGATTCTTCATCAGTGAGTAAAAGCAACAATTGTGGTGGAGTAGAACATCAGTGGCCTTTTTGGTATTTCTCATCACAGTTAAAACATAGATTAAGCTCCTGTTTTCATTGGATTTCAGTCTGCGACAATTTCTTAAAAAGCACTTTACCAACTCCTAGTAAGGAGGCTGATGACGACAAAGAGAAAGGAGGGATAGATGTCGGAGATTTAGGACTCAAAATAAAGGACGAAAGAACAGAGGGGTTCGTATTTTTAGAAAAGGGAATGGATTTGTTTACCTTCTTGTATTAGAATGTAGTAGTTTTGATGATTGACAAACTAACCAGAAGTAAGTTCGACATCTTGCAAAGTCTCTTTGATAGTGACATAAGTCTCAAAATAACTAATTCTACGAGTGTTCGAGTGCCGGTAGAGTGGTAGTTTTGGTGGCCAATGATATTGCGCCAAATGTGTGTTTGGGTGAGTGGTCCCAGTGGTCCCCAACAATTTGTTATTCCTTATTAATGGGTTTGATATATATTGTGAATCACCAAGAGACAGAATCATCCATTCTAACACATACACAACTGAAATACTGTCTTCTTTATTCTGGAAATATACTGAAGAAAACAACGATGGCGTTGAAGCTTGACATGTTTATCTCTAGTTTTCTTTAGTCTTATTTCTTTGCTCATATTGTGAACCAGATCCCTTTATTCAAAGAATTCTGGGGTTTTTACTTTGAAATATTTTCTTGGTTGCTTTTTCTCAGATATTTAGTTGGGTTAGCTAAGTGTTGGTTCCTGTCCTTCAACTTGGTTGAAGAGGATTCATTTACTTGTAAGGAGAAAGGGGGTTGTGGATCAATCCTTAAGTTGTAAGAGGTTACAGTCTTTGCTCCTTGAAGTTAATGAAGCTTGAGTTAAAATCCTGTGGATCATATGGTGGTTTTACCTCCCTTGAGCAAGGAGGGTTTCCACTCTAAATTAGTCGTGTATTTAATTTCTGTCTTTCTTCGTTTATCTGTGTTGAGGAACCTAGTCCCTTGGTAGCATAGAAGTGACGCAGGCCATCAAGTGGTATCAGAGCAGGTTTTCTCTAAAAGGTTAACACCTAGAGAAGATCTTGCAAATATGGTTGCTCCTACTGTTAATCTGGAAGTAGGACAATTAACTATGGACCCCCTCGTTTCAATGTCCAATTCTATGGCTGGTGGAAGAAAAGAATGCACAATTTCACCATGGCTGAAGATAGTGAATTTTGGGACATTATTCTTGATGGTCTTCATGTTCCAATGAACAAAGGAAAGGATGGTAATATCACCAGGCTTGTTGCAAAAACAAGACTGGAGTACAATGAAGCTGATTGGAAGAAGATAAAGAAGAACTATCGAGCTAAGAAGATACTTGTTTACGGGATATGACCTGATGCGTACAATCACATTTCAGCTTGTGAGACTATTAAAGAGATATGGGATGGCCTAAGGACAACTCATGAAGGCACTACTCAAGTGAAGGAATCAAAGGTTGATATATTGACTAATCAATATCAGAACTTCTTAATGAAGGAGGGTGAATCAATTCAGGAAATGCATGCCAGGTTCACCCTAATAACTAATGAGCTCAAGTGCTTGGGATAACCCAACAGTACAAGCAAACAGGTCTATAAGGTCCTTAGGTTACTTTCTAAATAATGGGAAAGCAAAATTGATGCCACCAAAAATTATTTAACTCTTTACTACAAAACTCCAAGACGTTGTGTGTGCAAAGATACTTGATTTTCTCTCCATTTGATTCTCAACTAAGATTTTCCATTCTTTAAATACTTCTAAATCATCACCTTTTTCCTTTAAGAACCGCATCCAAACCTTTCATGAAAAATCATCAGTGAATGTGAGGAGATACCTCTTTCCTTCCTTTGATGGAAACTTAGAGGGACCCCACAAATCTAAATAGATATAGTCTGCCACCACTCTTCTCTTATGCTTCTAATGATGAAGCTGTCCTTCTTTTGCTTCCCTTGGATATAGTGCTCATAAAATTCAAGTGTGTTGATCTTATCACCATTCAAAAGGTTGTGTTTGCTCAACATATCTAGTCCTCGTGCACTCATATGACCTAGTCTTATGTGCCATAATCTTGCCTTGTCATCATCAAATAATTGCACTGTAGATGTATTAATAGAGCTAATAGTGCTTCGTGCTAGTATCTAGAGGCCATCCTCCAGTTTGGCCTTCAGCGTGGCTGAAGGCCCTTTAATCACTTTCACAGTTCCTTTTTCACTCCTGTACTTGTATTCTTGTTTATCAAGAGTACCTAGGGAGATCAAATTTTTCTTTAGATCAAGAACTTGATAGACTTATGTAATAATCCTCACAATTCCATCATGGAGGCGAACCCAAACTAAATCAATGCCAACTACTTTACAAGTTGCATTATTGCCCATTATGAGTCTAACACCCATCTATGCCATAGACTCCATTATTGCATGATGTCGTTAGTAAATATTCATCATTAGAATCATGTACTTGCTCAACAATGGATACAGTTACCTTTTCTTTGGACTTTGACATAGGGCAATCTCGTCCAAAGTGCCCCTTCTTGTGACAGCCCCACACTCCGCATTCTTCTTGTTCACATGATACTTTTATGTGTGCTTTGGTTTGCTCCTTTCCCTGTTGGCTAGTACGGTCTCTCACAAAAATCCCACTAGCTTCATCATCTTTGTCTCTTTCAAAATGTCTCCACACGTCACAAGAGTTGAGTGCTTGCCAAACTTGCTCAAAAGTGAGTCTCTTTTCTATACATCATTGAATTCTCAATATCACAATATTTTGATGTCAACAAAAATAAGAAAGCACATGCAAGCATCTCATCTTCCTTTTTGATTTTGATAGTTTATAAGTCTATCACAAGTTTATTGAATGCATCTAGATGTTTTTGTAACAAAGATCTAGACTCCATCTTAAATGTGTGAAGGCATCATTGTAACAAACCAGAACCTATTAATATATGGGTACATGGTCATCTTTAGTTGTCACCCCCTACTTGCTCATTTGCAATTACTACCGCAAGAAAGTCGCCACAAAGGGATAAGGAGCAGAGCAACTGGCAGGTGAAGTGCACTTTGTTATCTAATGACAAGGCGTGAGATTGATGGCAACTCTCACTCTAAGAGTTAAATCTTGTCACCGATCTATCCTGGTAAATCCCTTCCATCGTTTCCCATAATTGTTTGGTCGCTCCTCAGTACTTATGCTCACTTCACAGAGCAAGTTAGGTGCAAAGGAAAGTAGCATTACACTTAACAAATCTCTTTCGATCTTCTCCTTATCAGAATTCGATTTTCATTAGCGTACTTTTTGATAATAGCATGGATTGAACCTTCCCTCCACAGTAACACTATCATCTAGATCTATCAGATATTGAAGTTGTTGTATCCGCTAAATCTATCAATTTCAACTTCATGGAACTCATCATTAACTATTTTCCTCTTCTATCATAAAGTATTTGAAAAATGCAAAAAATCAAAGTAACTATTTTTTAATGTGAAAGTTTAGACTATACTGCAACCATCGAGCATACTCAGACAAGGCTCTGATACCAATTGTTAGAGAAAATGTGAATTGGCACATGAAATTTTCTTCCATTGGGTTTGACCTACAAAGACCAAATCAAATCTGTCAGTTAGCACCTCTCCTTGGTCCAAGCCACAACTCTTGGCTCTCTACCAAGTCATAACTTTGAGTTGCAGCTTCAAGCATTAATCAACTTGTTGTAATACCTATTATTTGACCGAATAAGCCGAGCCAATATGATGTAATACATATTATTCTACTGAATAAGCCAAGCCAATCCTTGAAGTAGTCTATTAGGAGATCCCACTCAAGCCTATATGCCCCTTAATATTTTCCTTATTAATCAATGAGGATCAGTTCGTACATAGCGAAGATGGTAAAGATTCCTTTTCCCACTTAAGAAAAGTTGGTCGCGCTCTTGAAAGGAGTCACCTTTAATAGGACGATCTTAACTCCCCCACCGCACCCCACTAATAGTGATCGTTCTCCTATAGGAACTCAGATGGTGCATAGGTTCTTGTCAATACTAATTTGATTGTAAAAAGAAAAATCAGCTATAATAAGTTATATTTCATAGATAATATCCTATAGATAACTCAATCTTTTAAAAGTAATTGGTTTTTACTTCAACCATCCGGTATCTAAAGCCAACTAATTCAAATTTGCATATCGTGCCTGCAAAGGAGATAACTCCCTACATATCATTAATATTTTTAAAAGAATTATCTTTATAAATGTTTAAAACAATAATTTTGTAGATTCTGAGAAGTGGCATGTCTCGGCTATGCATGTCGGTTGTATAATTGTGGAAGAATAGACACACAAATGTTGTCACCAAAGACATGTTATGATGGTTATTTGGTGTTCAAATTAGTAGATCTGTCCAGAAGACTTGAATATACTAATTCAACTATAATGTTTGTAACGTATAAGAATGAAACTGCAATTGGAGAACAAGCCAACACTGTGAGACTTTCGAAGTTTCCCACAGTGAGAGGTGATGGATGGATGGAAATAGAGCTGGGAAATTTTAGTTGTGAAGAAAGTAGTGATGACCTTGTTATAGAAAAGATTATTGAAATTAAGCGTCCTACTTACCAATTTAGTGTTCTCATCATAGAAGGAATTGAGTTTCGTCCTAAGATAATTGAATAAGTCGTGAGAGGTGGATATGGAATTTTATGTTTTACGATTTTTGAACTATATAATGATTGTTGCTTTCTTGGTTTGAGATACATTACGGTCATTTTAAAAAATGCTAACACTTCTTTAGTGATTTATATTGTTATTGTTTCTAAATTTAGCTTTATATTAACTTGTTCAATTCAATATATTTGATGGGTCTTACTAAATCCATAACTTTAGTATGGCTTTATTCCCCAAAGTTGTGATAATGAAGTTGAAGTGCATTCAAGTTGTCCCGGACATTATGAAAAATCTCTAGACTTTGTATGTGATTTATAGTTCTCTTATTTCCTAAGTTAACATTATGAGGTGAGCACGATCCAATAATATTTGTACTTCGAGGATTCATAACGTGAACCCTTCTTTATTCTAGCTTGAAGCTTGCTAGCCAATATAAGAAGGATTCTAAAAAAAGCAACTTTCGTATGGAATGTAACTCCAATGCCGCATAATGGTTGTAGACCTCCTAAAAAAAGGACATGTCTAGAATTGGACATTGAAGAAATCTCAAGAAAAGTAAAAGATTCGATGATCTAATCAAATAATGGTACCATGGTTCGAGAGAAAGTAACAGTATCTACTCGGACACTACAATGGAAGTGTGTTGTATCAAGAATAGATAGTAAACACCTTATTATGGACACTTTATTATGTTTCCACTTATGAAAGGTCAAAATGACATAATAGGCATTGCAATGCGAAGAGCTTTACTTGGGGAAATAGAAGGAATGTGTATCACACGTGCAAAATATGAGAAATAAACTGATGAATATATGATATTTAGTGCGCCCCAATTTTATACTTCCAAGATAAACCCAATATGACCAAAAATATACACTTGTAAATATCAGTGTTTATATGAAATCAAATATTATAGTTATTTCTTGCGGCGAGTATTCTAACTTGCAATATGAACATCTAAATAATAAAAAACAACAACACACTTGGCTCAATCAAGAGGAGACAATGAATCAACATCAAGTACATACATGTAAACTTAACAAGCTAACATATATGATGCAAATTTGGAAAATGAAAGCAATATAAATCACTTATAAAAATCTAGTGTTTTTCTCTAATGACCATAGTGTCTGAGCCAAATTGAGTGCACTTCAATTATCTTATCACAACTTCCATGGGCGGAGTCCATAAAATAGGGTTGCGGGTTCAACATACTGATACATGTAAACTAAACAAGTTAATAGCATATTAAATCATTAATGCTAACTTTTAAATCACTAACAAAATCTAGAGCTTTTTCAATGATCTCTATGCTCAAACCAATTTGAATGCAATTTTACTTCATTATTACAACTTTTTTGGGGATCAAACCAAAATGGGCTTACGGGTTCGACTGAAGCCAACAAATATAAACCAAAACAACAACAACAAAACCATACCCTATGAAATCCCACAGTGGGGTCTGGGGAGGGTAAAATATATGCAGACCTTACCACTACCTCATAGAGATAGAGAGGTTGTTTCCAAAAGACCCTCGTCTCAAAAGTATCAAGTCCCAAAAGCAGACGAAGCTAGCTATAAAGTGGAAAGCAAAAGAAAATATATAAATACAATAAAAGTAATACATATAAAATGAACAATAATAATGCCGTATATAAATATACGATTAATCCTATTAACTTACTATATCACAAGGCCAGACATGATCCTAGCCCTACTAGTAGCCTTCTACCCTAATACACGACCTTCACTCATTTCTATCGAAGGTTATGTCCTCAGTGAGATGAAGTTGTGCCATATCCTGTCTAATCACCTCTCCACAATACTTGTTTAATCTACCTCTACCCCTCCTTGTAACCCCTAAATTCAACCTCTCGCACCTCTGCATATGCCCAAATCATAGCAGTCTTCTTTCCTCATTTGTCTATCATAGTTGGCACCCCTAACTTCTACTGAATGATCTCATTCATAATCTTATCATCTGTGATATGCCCACACATCCATCTCAACATCCCCATCTCTACAACTTGCACCTTCTTAATATGTGTTTTTTTATTGGCTAGCACTTCATCCCATATAGCAATAACGATTTAACCACCATTCTATAAAGCTTACCTTTAAGTTAATGTGATATCTTCTTATCACACAATACTCCAGAGGTAAGCCTACACTTTATCCATGCTTCCCATTTATGATGTGTGACACCATCATCGATATCACCACTATCCTGAATATAATGTTCAATTTGGAAATAATAGCATCATAGATCACTTATAAAGTCTAAAATTTCTTATTAATGACCATAATGTCAAAGCCAACTTGAGAATACTTCAAAGTCATAATAGACTTACGGTTTTGGCAAAACCTGACAACGTCAGCTCAATTCTGCATTTATATTAAGAAACTCAGTTAATAAGTATAAATAATGTATCTCAAACCAAGAAAGCAAAAATAATTATAGTTTAGAATCCATAAAACTTACAATCTCAAATCATATGTCTACAAGCACAATCTTTATATGAGTACACATACCACTCAAATGACCACCTCTATCTATAGGTGTTAATAGAAAAATCTAGTGGAAGTAATGTTCTAGAACTAAACCTTTCACTTATTTCTAGAATTGCAAAGTCACGGGTTCAAGCCTTAAAAATAACATTTGACAGAAATGCAAGGTAGTTTACGTACAATAAATCCGTGTGGTTGGGCTCTTCCCGAACACTATACACAGTGGAAGCTTTAGTGCACCGGGCTTGCCCAACCCACTTTCTAGAATGGTTTGGACTTGCACCATAGAGCTCTCATTTTACATTACTTCAATTGTCCATAAGTCTTAATCTTCTAGATTCTTCTTTCAAATATCTTAGATATTACTAGGACTATTCAAAATCGAACTGAAATTGATAACTCAAACCAAAAAAGTTATTGGTTTATTGATTTCAATAATGGTTTTGATATTTTCATTTATCTAGTTATCAGTTCTTAACGATTTTCAATTATTTCTAAATGAGTTCATTGATAACTCCATAGTAAATTATATAATTATATTTTATACCATTTGGTATATATAGTTCTTAATTTAGAGTTTATTTTCATACTTTTATTTTTGGTTGTCTCAAACTCTCAGTTATTCTACGATGTGACAATTTTTACTTTGAGCAAGATGCGATTGTATGCAGACCTTACCAATACCTCATAGAAGTAGAGAGACTGTTTCCTGGGAACCCTCATCTCAAAAACCCATAAGCAGAATAAACTAGATGTGACAACAAGGAAATAGAGGGAATGGAAAGGGAATATCAAAATGTAAATATGATAAAATTAACACACATACGACAGATAGTGACACACATGATATAAAGACGACTATTCCTGCTATCCTACTATACCTCAAGGCCAGACATCCACCTAATTCTACCAACAAATAAGCCTGGTACTTTAATTCGTGACCTCCACTTCTTTCTATCTAAGGTCATGTCCTCGGTGAGATCAAGTTTCACCATATATTGTCTAATCACCTCCCCTCAATACTTCTTCGGTCTACCTCTACCCCTCCGTGTAGCTCAAAAACCCAAACTCTTGCACCTCCTAACAGGAGCATCGGTATTCCTTCTTTGCACATGTCTAAACCATCACAGTCTCGCTTCCCTCATATTATCAGCCACAGGGGCCACCTCTAGCTTCTCCTAAATGATCTCATTCCTAATCTTACCACTCTTGGTGTGACCACACATCCATCTCAACATCCTCATTTCTGCAACATGCATCTTCAGAACATGTGTATTTTTTATAGGCCAACACTTCACCCCATACAATAGAGATGGTCTAACCACCATTCTGTAAAACTTACCTTTGAGTTTAGGTGGTATCTTCTTGTCACACAATAATCCCGAGGCAATCCTCCATTTAGTCCATGCTGCCCCAATACGATGTATGACATTATCATCGATATCTCCATTACTCTAGATGATGGACCTCAGATACTTAAAGTTTTCCCTCTTGGGGATAAGCCAAATTGATAAACTTCAAAACTGAATTGAGCCCAGTTTATCTAGTTCATGTATTTGCTCTCTTAAATTTTGAACCCCTTTAATTAAAATTCTGGCTCTACCACTGCCTAGGCATAGGATGGCTTCGCCACTGCTTTGAATCACCTCAGGTAATATTGCATCCATATACTTGGTTGTTGGACATTTCTGTTGTGTAGACCTCCTTAGTTATAGTTTTGGTGCTTCCTGCACTTCTCTTGCAATGCATCTGGTGTTTCAAATGCTCCAGTTTTCCATGTACTCCTCTTGTTTTGTGTGTGGAGATACCTTTGGTGCGTGTGATTAAATACTCAAAAATGTCTTACAGTAGGTATAATCCTTCTTGAGTTTCTCAAATGGTGAGATGAATTCCGGTCTTGCCTGTTCGTGTTGTGACAACAGTTTTCATTCATTCTGCCAAAACCTTGTTAGTACATGCATACTATGCAACATTCTTCAACATACCTCTACCCATTGTCTATTTTTTCTTTTACAAATATGAATATTATCGTTTACTACCAAACTAATACACGTAAAAAGCACCGAACTCGACATCTACCTTCTTCGGGCGATGTAAGTTAACCCTCCAACAGATCTCTAATTACATGAAAAACAACTTTGCTTGATCTGTTTGTAATTGTTGTATCTGTAGTAACAGTGGTAACCCTATACAATCTCCAGTTCCTCACTTGCCATACATGATACACTATTGAGCCCCAAAGTGCTGTTATTACGTCCTCACATATTTGCTTCCAGTTAAATTGATTTGATTATAATTTTAATTAATAATCTATCCAAACCTAATCATGAACACGGGTACACTACCACATAATACTTTCCACTTACACAAATATATATAAACCATACGCGCCCCTCTTTTCTCCTCTTTTCCTCCCACACACTCCGCACTCACGCTCCTTTCCCCTTCTTCAACGAACCCAGTGACCAAAACCAAAACAACCAGTATACAAACCCCGGCAACTCTCTAACGTTTATCCCAATGTCTTACACAAATCTGAAACGGCTTGTACGGACAATCTTGGAAAATCCGCTGGCTATTTTAGTTTCAAGGCAATGATTTTGGTCTTGATCAAATCAATGGCTATGATCCTCAATCTGTTGGAGGAATTCCAACGGATTTGGACACATTCCATTCAAAATTCGAAATGTAAAACAAAATCCCCAATTCTTATCCGAAAAAAATACACATCTCCAACAAGGCCCTCTTTTCTTCCGTTGTTTTCCCCCATTTGCACTCTAATTCATCCCCTATAAAACCCCCTTGTTCATCACTGTTTTGGGGGATCCGCCTCTCACCTCCAACAATACTTAAAAACCCCTTTTAAAAGAAGAATTTTCTGGAATTTTAGTCAGTTTAAGGAATTTCGAGTTCAAAAATTTTGGGTCTTGGAATACATTTGCAAGCCAAATTCCATTTTGGTGTTGAAATCCTGCTCAAGTTCGTCGTCCCAAGCTTCGCTGCATAGATTGAATGTGTTTCCGCTGATCTTGGAATATCTTGTACTCTCATGTTCTTCAAGTTTGAATGTGTTTCCGCTGAGGATTTTGGTTGTAATTCATGTTATTGGTTATTTTTGGAATATCCGTAGTGTGAGTAATGTTTCTTGACTGCCATTTAATGCGTTCTTCTCCTGTTCATATATGTCATTTCTGGATTGTAGCATATTTTTGTTTGTCAATCATCCAAACGTGGCTCTTTGCTTGAAAACAATTCATCTTTGCTCAAGTTCTGTCTTTGTTGTGTTTCGTCTTGAACCTATTTACTTAAACCTTGTTACTCCTTTAAAAGATTCTGGCAGTAACCTATTCTACATGAAAATGATTAGGTTTCTGTTATTTATTTTTGCCAGAAATTCTTCTCTTACATGTTCATTCCTTTCTGTTTGTCATTGATAGAATACATTTCTTTTCCTTAAGGTGTCTAATCCACTGTTTAATATGAATCTGGGTGAGGTATTATTTGTTTAAAGTCATCTGTGATGATTCAGTTTCAATGAAGTTTCCTGGAATGTGTTTCATTGATTTTAGTCTAATATTTGTTCAAACCTCTCTAGTTTTTACTACTACTGGTGCATCTCTTTATGTTACCAGAAGATCAAGAAAAGGTTTTAGTTTAGGATATGGTGTGTTGTTTCCATCGTCCTGTTTTATCTCGTTTCGTGCCTCTGTTTTGGTGCTTTCTGGTTATAATTCACGAGTGATGTATATGTTTGTTCTGATGATGGTTCCATCCATAATACATGTGCATTTAGTTCTCTCTATAATCACGTGGATTTTCCTGTTCGTGGTACTTGACTTTCTGTTGTTAATTTCTCATACAATCTCATCTTAAAACTGCATAAATAAATAGTCACTCTTGATCAGTTGTAGTTTGTGTGTTAGATTCAACATATGGCTATGGATTCTGTTCAAAATTGAAGTTTTTGTGAGTTGATGTGCTGACTTTATTCTTGAATCTAAGACAGAGATATGGAAAGTGATGGATAGTTGAGAGTTCTCTAGTGAGGAGTGAGATGAGCTTTCAGTCTACTCGTGCCTTCATTCTACCTTTACTCATAAGGACGAATGATCCCAAGGGGGAGATGATGTAACACTCCGTGGAAATACAGAAATACCCCTAGAACGTAATCGTGCACATAATGCATCGTCCCAAGCTCCGAGGGAAAATCCGAGACCGAATTTGCGATCAGCTCGAAAAATGAGTGGGAAAATGGTCTCGACCCGATTTTAGAGCAACCAGGTCGAAAAATAAATTTTCATAATTTTTCCAAGACAGTGTTGATACACGCCAGGGCTGGATCAACACTTATGATTTTTTGTTAAAATTTTCGATGGGAACTTGAAATCTCAGAAATTTGCGAAAATATACATGTTCGCGCCCCTGGCGCGACACAGACATGTGTTTGTGCAGTATAAATTTTTAAATTCTTTTACGAGAAGGTCCTTTTGGTCATTCCCCACCCTATCCTAAGTCCCAAAATGTGTTTTAAGTCCTTTTATTCATAGGAAGGGTTTCAAAAATCCATTATCTTCTATTCTAAGTGCGTAAGTCCTAAGAGAGGAAGAAGGAAGAGCTTGAGGGTTCCAAAGTTCTGGTCAAATTCCTTGAAGAGGCTTAGTAATTCTTCATTCTAGATATGTAAAGACTACCCAGAACCTGTGCCCCATCGAGTGAATTAGATTGATAGTTAAATGTGATGGGTCTTGTCTATAAAATTCTTGAATGTTATTTTGAAAACTATCTTTAATTTCCATATATTTTCTTAAATTGATGATCATCATAACTCGATTAACTGTTTAAGTGAATTATTGTATGATTATGTATATACCTTGTATGACTTACCTACTACAAATTTGAAGAATGAACTTAGGGGTAATGTCTATAGCCTTGACCATTTGGGTATGTTGTTTGCTATGGTCTGGGTCCTGAGATGAATGTGTAGATCAATGGTGTTAAAGAGACTACTATACTTAGATTCTAAAGGAGATTGCAATTAATCTTGAAAGAATGATCCTTCTCCTTGAGTTAATAGATGACGAGATGAGTCGAGGTTTCTTGCCCGAAGAGGCTAGGTGATGGGAATTCTTGATTGATTGAATGTTTACGAGCATGTCGAGTTTTGGGAGGAGTATTGAGCAGTGAAACGGGTAAGAGTGAGTCCCACTCGCACTCATTAACTATGTGGCCAGCGTAGGAGAGAATTGGACTGTGAGAGGGGATGTTTCCTTAGCCACAAAAGAGGACTTGACAGACTTATGGATCCACTGACAGACTCGTCTTTTACCCTAGTAAGGTACTGGATGGATGTGGCAATGACATCTCTTCGTTGTATCACCACCGGCTCATAGGTGGTGATTGTTGGTTAGAGAAAATCCCAGATAGGTTCCATGTTGATAGTATTCTGATGCTGATGTGATAGTATGAGTCTTGATTGATGGTGATGTGATAGTGTCCTACTCCTTATCCTCAGTTGAGATTGAGTAATTGATGAGTTGATGTCATTTCATATTGTCTTGCCAGTACTCTTTAGTTTATCCCATTTTACATACAACACATTCCACGTACTAATGCCATTTGGCGCTGTACCTTGTTATGATGTAGATTCAGTGGGCAGAGGAGTTCAGCAGGCGAATCGCTGAGGTTTAGAGGTTCCTAATTTCCAGAGAGTGGTGAGTCCTGCCCTGCATTCATAGGATGGTTATTTCTTTCATATGTTTTATGTCAGTATTATTCCTTTTGAGTTGTGGTAGCCATGGACTGTCATAGTACCTTCTTAGACAATGGCTTTAGAGGGTTCATAGACACGAATAGATGATGGTTGATGTTTCCATATCAAATGCAGCCTCTATCTTTATTTTATTCCAGGGGGCAGCTTTATAACAACAATCTAACTAATAAATAGTATGGTAGAAATAAATAGATTGGCAAACGTCTGGTATAACCAATGGAAAGATAGTAGAGGTGAAAATGCTGAGCCTGCAGAGTGGGAGGAGTTTGAAGCTGCTTTCTTTGACCATTTCGTTCCCCAAGAGTTGAAGGAGGCGAAGGTTGATGAGTTTGTGAACTTGAAACAAGGAGGGATGACTGTTAAGAAGTACATTCTTAAATTATTAAGCTGTCCAAATATGCTTCAGATATAGTCCAAGACATGAGGGCAAGGATGAGGAAGTTTATGTCTGACTTGGGAAGACATGTGCAGAAGGAGTGCAAAGCAGCTTTGTTGATCCCCGGCATGGACATCTTCAAGATTATGGTGTATGCCCAACAGGCAGAGAAGGATGAGAAAAGAGACAGAGAGAAGCAGATGACTAGGAAAGCAAAATCAGCAAGACATGAGCCTAACCAGCAGAGACAGAATAAGGTTGACAAATCCTCCTTTCAGAAGAGATCTTCTCATCATGCACCCTCTATAGTGAGTGCGCCCGTCCAACCAAACAGGTATGATTATAAGTCTTATGGTTACCAGAATCACAGGGCTCAGGGAGCTCAATCTCAAGCTAGTATGACCCAAGGTACAAAGGGAAAGCCACCTTGTGACAAGTGTGGTAAACTCCATCTGGGTGAGTGTCATGTAGGTAAGGATGTTTTTTATTCATGCGTACAGACTGGTCATTTCTAGTATGAGCCTCTGAAGTAGAGACAAGATGAAGGGAGCAATAGAGCACAGTCCTCGAAAACACCCCCAGCTGGCAGTCATCAGAGGGGTACTACTACGGGTACAGGAGGCAGGACAAACTGCCTTTATGCCATGGGTAATCGTCAGGATCAGGAGGTAGCACCAAATGTTGTTACCGGTATGCTTCAAGTCTTTACTTTTGATTGTTATGCATTGCTTGACTCGGGTGCCACTTTATCTTTTGTGATTCCCTATCTGGCTGGTAAGTTTGGGATTCTCCCAGAGTGTTTACTTGAGGCTTTTGCTATTTCACCCCTACTGGTGAGTCTATCTTAGTTGAGAGGGTTTATAGGGATTGTGTAGTATCCATTTATTATAGAGACACCTTGGTTGACTTTACAGAATTAGAGATGGTTGACTTTGATGTGATACTTGGCATGAATTGGCTTCACGCCTATTATGCCTCTTTTGACTATAGAACCCTGATTGTTAAGTTTTAGTTTCCTAATAAACCTGTCTTAGAGTGGAAGGGGAGTTCTGTCGCACTTAAAGGGAAGTTTATCTCCTATCTTAGGGCAAGAAAGTTGATCTCCAAAGGTTGTATTTACCACCTTGTGCGAGTTAAGTCTGATATTGTTGAGTCCACCACTCTAGAGTCAGTCCCGATTGTGAATGAGTTCCTCGAAGTATTTCTTGAGGATCTGCCTGGTGTCCCTCTTGATAGGGAGATTGATTTTGGGATTGATGTGCTCCTCGAGACCCAACCTATTTCAATTCCACCCTATAGAATAACCCCCACTAAATTGGAAGAATTGAAAGAGCAATTGAAAGACTTGTTAGAGAAAGGTTTCATAAGGCTTAATGTCCTATTCGTGCATAAGAAAGATGGGTTTCTCAGAATGTGCATAGACTACCGGCAGCTAAACAAGGTCACAATAAAGAATAAATATCCGCTCCCCAGGATACGTGATCTATGTGACCAACTTTAGGATGCTACTTGCTTCTCCAAGATAGACCTCAGATCGGATTACCATCAGTTGAAGGTGAGGGAAAGTGATATTCCAAAGACATTCTTTAGGACATGGTATGACCATTTTGAGTTCTTGGTCATGTCCCTTGGGTTGACTAATGCACCAGCAGCTTTCATGGATTTGATGAACAAAGTATTCAGACTGTATCTTGATATGTTCGTGATTGTATTTATTGATGACATCCTGGTGTATTCTAAGGATGAAGAGGAGCAGGCTCATCATCTTAGAATGAGTTTGCAAACTCTTAAAGACCATGAATTGTATGCGAAGTTCTTAAAGTGTGAGTTTTGGCTCAAGTCTGTGGCCTTCCTAGGCCATGTTGTTTTAGGGGATGGTATTCGAGTGGATACTTAGAAGATTAAAGCGGTTAAGAACTAGCCTAGACCAACCTCTTCAGTGGAAATAAGAAGTTCCTTGGGTCTGGCAGGCTTCTATCATAGTTCGTTGAGGGCTTCTCTTCTTCATCTACACCATTGACCAAGCTAACTCCAAAAAAGGTCAAATTTCAGTGGTCTGAGGAATGTGAGAAGAGTTTCCAAGAATTGAAGACTAGAATGACCACAGCACCAGTATTGACTTTGCCTGATGGGATGGGAGACTTTGTGATATACTGTGACGCATCCAGAGTTGGACTGGGTTATGTGCTAATGCAGAGGGGGAAGGTGATAGCTTATGCTTCCAGACAAGTTAAGATCTACGAGAAAAACTATCTGACTCATGATATTGAGTTAGCAGCGGTGGTATTCACACTTAAGATTTGGCGTCACTATTTGTATGGAGTGCATGTGGATGTGTTCACCGACCACAAGAGTTTGCAATACGTATTCAGTCAGAAGGAGCTCAACCTGCGGTAGAGGAGATGGTTAGAGTTGCTCAAGGATTATGATATGAGCATCCTCTACCACCCAGGTAAGGCTAAAATTATTGTTGATGCTCTTATTAGGTTGTCTGTGGGTAGCACTGCCCATGCGGAGGAAGGGAAGAAAGAATTGGCTAAGGAAGTTCATAGATTGGCTCAAGTGGGAGTGAAACTTAAGGAGAACAGTGAAGGCAGAGTCAATGTTCAGAATGGTTCTGCTTCATTCTTAGTATTAGAAGTGAAGGAAAAGCAAGACAAAGACCCCATTGTGTTCCAATTGAAAGAAGTGGTTCACAAGCAAAAGGTGATGGTTTTCTCTAAAGGGGTAGATGGGGTGTTGGGATACCAGGGTAGATTATGTATGCCCGATGTGGATGGTGTCTGAGAAAGAATCATGGCCGAAGCTCACATCTCCATATATTCCATCCATCCTGGTTCCACCAAGATGTACTACGATTTGAGAGAAGTATTTTGGTGGAACGAAATGAAGAAGGACATTGATGAATTTGTCTATAAATGTTCCAATTCTCAACAGGTCAAGGTTAAACACCAAAGACCGTGTGGATTGGCCTAGAATTTTGTAATTCTTGAGCGTAAATGGGAGATGATCAACATGGATTTCATTACCAACTTACCAAGGTTCCAAAAGCAGCATGATTCGATATGGGTGATGGTGGATATGATGACTAAATTAGCCCACTTCTTGGCAGTCAAGACAACTAGTATGGCTGAGGAATATGACCGGTTATATATTCGTGAGATTGTGAGATTGTATGGGGTTCCCTTGTCCATCATCCTGGACAGAGGAGCTCAATTTACCTCCAAATTTTGGAGATTTCTTTTTCAGAAGGGATTGGGTACGAAAGTGAATCTGAGCACAGTCTTCCATCCTCAGATAGATGGGCAGGCGGAGCACACCATTCAGACTTAAGAGAATATATTGAGAGCTTGTGTCCTTAACTTCAAGGGAAATTGGGATAATCATCTGCCATTGATTGAATTCGCGTACAACAATTGTTACCATGCCAATATCCAAATGGCGTATGAAGCTTTGTATGGGAGGAGATGTAGATCACCGATTGGGTGGTTTGAGGTTGGTGAAGCTGAATTGATTAGACCTGATCTTCTCCACCGGTCCCTGAGAAGGTGAAGGTCATTCGAGAGAGGTTGAGGACCGTATAAAGTCACCATAAGTCTTACATTGACGTGAGGAGAAGGGACTTGGAGTTTGAGATGGATAATTGGGTGTACTTGAAGGTGTCACTCATGAAGGGTATCATGAGGTTAGGTAAGAAGGGAAAGTTGAGTCTACGCTATATCGGACCTAATCAGATTATGAGGAGATTGGAAAGGTCGCTTATGAGCTAGACTTACCTTCCGAGCTAAACGGGATTCATCTGGTATTGCACGTTTTGATGCTGAAGAAGTGTTTGGGAGATCCTGCTTTGGCAATCCCTATTGAGAGTACGGGAGTAAAGGATAGTTTATCTTATGAGGAAATTCTAGTCCAAATTTTTGACTATCAAGTTCGCAAGCTGAGGAATAAAGAGATAGCCTCCGTCGAAGTTCTATGGAGGAATCAATTTGTTGAGGAAGCTACATGGGAAGCTAAGGATGCGATAAAGATCAAATACCCACACCTATTCGTGCCGAATGACAATGATGTCAAAGGTAATGTCCCTATCCTTATCGTAATTAAAATTTCCATTCTTGAGTTGATGTGCTGATTTTATTCTTGAGTCTAAGACAAAGATATATAAAGTTATGGATAGTTGAGAGTTCGAGAGTTCTCGAGTGAGGAGTGAGATGAGCTTTGAGTCCACTCGTGCCTTCATTCTACCTTTATTCATCATTTGAGGATGAATTATCCCAAGGAGGAGATGATGTAACACCTCAGAAAATTATCGAAATGCCCCTAGAACGTAATCATGCACATAACGCATCTTCCCAAGCTCCAATTAGAAATGCGAGATCGGATTTGTGATTACCGCGAAAAAAAGAGTGGGAAAATAGTATCAACCCGATTTTATAGCAATCGGGTCGAAACATAAATTTTCATAATTAAGTATTGATGAGCGCTAGGGCCGTGACGCACCCTGGGCACTGATCAACACATGATTTTTTTTAAATTTTCGACAGGAACTTGAAATCTCAGAAATTCGCATACATATTCGCGCCCCTGGTGTGACACAGACATGTGTTTGTGCAGTATAAATTTTTAGTTCTTTTACATGAAGTTTCTTTTGGTTATTCCTCACCCTTTCCTAAGTCCCAAAACGTGTTTTAAGTCCTTTTATTCGTTCGAAGGTTTTCAAAAACCCATTATCTTCTATTCTAAGTGTGGAAGTCCTGAGAGAAGAAGAAGGAAGAGCTTGAGGGTTCCAAAGTTCGGTCCAATTCCTTGAAAATGCTTAGTAATTCTTCATTCCAAGTATGTAAAGGCTACCCAGAACATGAGATTGTTCTCCCATATGCCCCATTGAATGAATTAGATTGATAGTTGAATGTGATGGGTCTTGTCTATAAAAGTCTTGAATGTTATTTTGAAAGCTATCTTTAATTTTCATATATTTTCTTAAATTGATGATCATCATAACTCGAATTAACTGTTTAAGTGAATTATTGTATGATTTTGTATATACCCTGCATGTCTTCCCTACTACAGACTTCAAGAATGAACTTAGGGCTAATGTCTAGAGCCTTGACCATTTAGGTGTGTTGTTTGCTATGGTCCGAGTCCTGAGATGAATGTGTTGATGACTGATGTTGATGAGACTAGTGTTCTTAGAGTCTAAAGGAGATTAAAATTAATCTTAAAAGAATGATCCTACTCCTTGAGTTGATAAATGATGAGATGAGTCAACGTTTCTTGCCTGAAGAGGCTAGGTGATGGGAATTCTTGATTGATTGAATGTTTACGAGCATGTCGAGTCTTAGGAGGAGTATTGAGCAACAAATGGGTAAGAGTGAGTCCCACTTGCACTCATTAACTATGTGGCTAGCGTAAGAGAGGATTGGATCATGAGAGTGGATATTTCCTCAGTCCCAAAAGAGGACTTGACAGGCTTATGGATCCACTGACAGACTCATCCTTTACCCCGACAAGGTACTGGACAGATGTGGCAATGACACCTCTTTGTTGTATCACCAGGGCTCATAGGTAGTGGTTGTCAGTTAGAAAAACTTCCAGATAGGTTCCATTTTGATAGTACTCTGATATTGATGTGATAGTATGCGTCTTTATTGATGGTGATGTGATAGTGTCCTACTCCTTTTCCTGAGTTGAGATTGAGTAATTGATGAGCCGATGTCATTTCATATTGTCTTTCCTGTATTGTTTACTTTAGCCTGTTACATATAGTACATTATACGTAGTGATAGCATTTGGTGCTGCATCGTTTCATGATGCAGATTCAATAGACAGAGGACTTCAACAGGCGAATCGTTGAGGTTCAGAGCTTCCCGATATCTAGAGACCGGTGTCTTCCCCTGCATTCAGAGGATGGTTGTTTCTTTCATACATTTTATGTCAGTATTATTCCTTTTGAGTTGTGGTAGCCATGACCTGCCATGGTACCTTCTTAGATAGCAGCTTTAGAGGCTTCATAGACACAGATAGATGATGGTTGATGTTGGGGTTCTTTTTCCCTTTTCCTTTTTAAACTGAGTTCTTTTCATTAATCTTGTTTCTTGTGATAGACATAACTGAGGAGTCTTGTAGCCCACTGATAGGTGAGGTCATTCTCTAATGTCTTCCACTAATTGACTGACTGAACGAATGTGATGAGACTAGGTGGTTTGCTTGGGGACTAGTAATAGTCTTCGAGTGCTAGCTACATCTAGGGTATCCTCTCGGAGCGTGACAGGCTTTCCAAATAAACCCTTAGTACGTTTATATTCTACAAAATAATGTAATTCTTTTATCAACTGAAGAAACTTTAAGAATTTGAAAATTAGGAAAAAGTATTGTACTCTAAATATCACCGTATAAAATAATAGTAAATGTTTTTAATCAAAATGCCCAAGTGATAATTAATGATTTCATGTATATACTAAAATTTTTAGTAATGATATAGTAAATGAAAAATTTTCATTACACTCCTATGTCGCCATATAGAAACTATTTTTTTTTATACATAAACATGTAAGAGAGACTTCCATACACGATATATGACAACATCTGGAGTGAGGGAGGGGTATATGTAATTGAAATAATTTTTTACGTGATAAAATTCTTTATTTTATATTACATTAGACTTAAATATTTTAAATATTTTGGGATGAACTTGTTAAGAATTTGAATAAATAAATAAAAAATTATCTTTTAGATCAACTAAAAGAATCAACTAATTAGTGAAATAATTTAATTCAATTCAATTTGAGTTATTTTCAATAGATTAGCGGTATTCTTGACCCTTTCCATATATATTTTGGGCCACTTGTACTATATTTGTACAACTTCTCATTTTATTCCCTTTTCATTTTGCAAAATCAGTTTTCTAATTTTTACTACTTATATGTATGCTAAGTAGGTAGGTTGAGGTCGACAGGTCTGCTTCGGTTGGTTGATATGTCTGCTTCAACTATTTGATTTTACTTTATTGTTTCTGTTAATTATTTCTTCCATTAATTCAATTGTGATTTATAATATTACTCTTAATAAATTATTTTTCCCAATTGCTTTGGCTATGATTTTATTATATTGTCCTAATATATTATTTTCAGTGATGAAAATATTAGAATTAGGATGAAATAAATACAAATGATAAATTAAGTATTTCTTTTTAAGCTGGACAAATAAAATTGAAAAGCTATTTTACTATTTTTTAATTATTATATTTATATAAAAATGAAGTACCCTTAAAAAATATAATACAAACAAATCCCAAAAATTCTTTATTTGAAATGATGTAAAAAGTATTCTTTGTCACAATAATTGTCAATTTAAAATTTGAAAATACATATAAACAATTATTTGAAACTTTATTAGTGTTCACATAAATTGGGGTAGAGAGAGTAACTTACATTGTTTAAATTTTATGTAAATCGTACTATAAACTGCAATAATTAACAATTTAAAATTTTTAAAAAATAAATCAAATTTTGATTGGCTCACCAAAATTTATATGTCCAACATGTATTGAAACAAAATAAGTATATCTATAGTTTAAAGTAATAAAAAATATACTATAAATTACAATAATTAACAACTTAAATTTTTTAAAAATTGTTGACACTCAATTTTTACCCTCCACAGTGTCAAATTATTCACGGGGCCTCATTTTTATTTTTTTAACAATTTTTAAACAATATTTTCAAAAAAAAAGAATTTTTTTTAAGGAGCGTGTGGGGGCCACGCGCCCCCAATTTCCCCAAAATGCCCGTTCCTTTTCTTTCTTCTTCATTTGGAATCAACCCCAAACCAACCCTAAATCCCGCCGCACCGGAAACCTTAGCCATCGCCGCCTTCGTCCTTCCTCCCTCGTCATCCAAAGATCCCCGTCCCCGTTCCCTTTTCTCCTTTATCGTCCTTTTCTTCACTAACGG
>JAABOM020000075.1:12051731-12068562 GCA_011800125.2 Solanum clarkiae
ACTCCGAAATAAAAAGGGAATTGATCTATGGTCGATTTTGTAACAAATCAAATAAAGAGGAATTTCTATTTGTACCTTGTAAAAAAAGCTTTTTATTTTGTGGAATGAACCATTTCTCTTCTTTTTGTGGAAAGAAATTATGTTCAAGTAAGCAAGGTTTATGATCTTATGAATTGTAAGGCCTACTAGATGGAGTTATGAACTATATTATGTTCCTTACCCTCTAGTATAAGGCCGATTGCTACGTGAAGGGGTTATGAACTATGTGGTACCTCACTTTGATGTGACATTCAATATTATGTATTATCCCATGCTTACATGTAAGGGTTATGACCTATGCTACATCCCTCACCCTCTAGTACAAAGTATTTGGATGATCTAATCTTGTCACTTTATTGTGTTAAACAAGTTATGCAAGCATGATTATTCTCAAGCATGTTCCATCCTACACATTGGATAAATATGGCATATTAAGATTAGATTCATTGATTATAATTAAGCATCTTGTTATTATTACTTATGATTCTTGTGACATAGCATCCCGCATACTTAGTACAATAAAACATGCTAAGCATACTTTATGGCTACGTCATATAACCATGTGGGGACCGAAGATCCATTTGATCATCCTCCACCTCCACGTGGCTATTTCGGTCCTTTGAAGCAAGATTTGGTGAGTCCTCTATTCTGAGGGCAATAACTACTTATTACATGTTATGTTGAGACTCTTTCTCCATGTTGAGTACTTATTATTATGAAGGTGAGCTAGGGAAGTGTCTTGGCCCCCACTCCAAATCGAAAGTAGAGATGTTATTGGATGTTAAGTTTATGTTTATGTTTGAGCTTCACTTATGCTATGATTTCTATGTTTATTAAGAATATTCACTTAGTCATGTTTTCCCTTTTTACTTGAGTCTTATTATTGCTAATTTGCTTCAGTAACTAAGGATATGTGCATATTACGATTAAGAGGCTTATTTGGGTTGTTTTCGGACTTCTCATTCGCTGTGTCACGTCTAGGACCTAGGATTGGGTTGTGACACCTTGGTATTGCAGCACTAGGTAGTTAATGGTCCTCAAAAATCCAACACACCGTGTCGACTAGAGTCTTATTCATGATTGCAAAGTGCGCCACGACTATGAAATAGAAGGCTATGAGGCGTTTTAGGAAATGTTTCACTTCTTCATGATCTATATCGTGCTTTAGATGTAAAAAAACTCTTTCCCCCTAACAAATGCTCTTTTCTCTTCTAGATCATAACGCTACAAAGGGGGAAAATGGAAGGCCCGTGCACCTAGGGGAAACCAGCTTACCCCCCTTCTCATGCTCCTCAAGATGTAAGGGCTACCGAAGTTGAGTTCTGGAATTCTATCACTATGTTTTCTGCCATTCCATGACAAACCAATTGAACTAAGGGGCCCAAGCTCATTATTCTCCTACTCTGACCTCAATGGTGAGGAATTTCACAAGAACGAACCCTTCAGAGTTTCATATGTCCAAGTCAGAGGAAGATCCCCAAGAGTTCATAGATGATGTGTATAAGGTGCTATCCATCATGGGTGTCATTTGGAGGAGAAGACAAAACTAGCAGTCTACCAACCAAAAGGTGTGGCTAAAATTTGGTTTGTACAATGGAAGTGGAGAGAGGAAATCACAATGCTATTCCCCGGGAAGAGTTCAAGGCTGCCTTCTTTAACTGGTTCTTTCCTATTGAGTTGAGAGAGGCCAAAATGATGGAATTTATGAACCTCAAGCAAGGTTCCACGAGAGTGAGAGAGTATGCCCTCAAGTTCAACAAGCTTTCTAAGTATGCTCCACATTTGGTGGTCGACCCTTGATCAAGGATAAATAAGTTTGTGTTAGGAGTGTCTGAGTTGGTGAATAAAGAGTGTTGTACTGCCATTCTAGTGGGTCATATGGACTTGTCCTAGCTCATGTCATAGTCTGAACAACTTGAGGGGGAGAAGCTTAGGAAGAAGAGGAGTGGGGAGTCCAAGAGGGATCGGTTAGAGGGTTCTAAACTGCTAAGAGTGACCATTTCCAATAAGGTCACAAATTTCAAGGTCAAGGGTCCTCTAGTGCTCCAAATAAGAGATTTATTAACAATGGATTCAAGGTTCCAAGGTTGCAAGAGTGGGGCGAGTTTTCCGAAATGCCCAAAATATGAAAAGCATCATGATCGTAAATTCTTAAAGGATTCAAAAGAGTATAAGTCTGGGAGAGTAGGCGGTTAGCTTATTGATTGCCCTTATGTTTGAAACAAGGGCAAGGATAGTCGTCCTCAAGGTCAAGGTGATCATGTTGATCAAGGGGCTCAAGAAGGCCAACAAAGAGGTGGTCCATGAGATAATCGATTCTATGCTCTTCAAGGGAGAAAAGGATAAGGTGTCTGATGTTGTAACAGATATGATAAGGGTTTTTGATTTTGATATGCATGCTTTGATAGGTTCGGGTCCCACTATTTCTTTCATTGTTTCTTTGTTGCTAATAAGCTTCTCGTGTGTCCGAATTGCTATGTGATCCTTTTAGGTGTCTACCCCCATTAGTAAGTCTATTGTTGGTAGAAAAGTCTGTAGGGTTTTCCTATTTGCATAAAATCTTTTCTTGTGATTTTGTTGAACTTGGCATGGTGGTATTTGAGATTATTCTTGGGGTGGATTGGTACATACTTCCATTGACTGTAGGACCCATAGAGTTAGATTCCAACTCTATAATGAATTCGTACTTGAGGTGGGAAAGCTGTAAATAGTTAATGGTAGATTCGTTTCTTGTATTAAGGCCCAAATTGATCTCTAAGGGTTTCACTTACCATTTCATAAGGGTTAGGGACATTGAGTCAAAAATCATTCCTATTGAGTCTGTTCTAGTTGTCAATGAGTTCTTGATGTCTTTCCCAATTTTTTGAGTTTATGGTAATGTCTTTTTCTTGACTAATGCCCCGACTATGTTTATGGATCTCATGAATAGGGTCTTGAACCCTACCTTGGTGTGTTTGTGGTGATGGCTTTTAGTGATGATACATTGATTTATTCTCGGAGTGAAGAAGAACATGTGGATCATTTGAGGATCGTGTTGCAGATCCTGAGGGATGAGAAGTTGATTGCTAAACATGAAAAGTGAGGATTTTATTTTTTTGGGTAACAAAAAGGTTGTTAGAGAAGTACATTGGTTGGCTAGGTTGGAAATTAGGTGAATGAAGTAGAAAAATGGTGGTGTAGTGGTGGTTGATAGTTCCAAATCTTCATTGATTGAGGAAGTCAAGCTGAAACAAGACCTTGATCCTCCTTTGTTAGAGTTAGACGCCTTGGCAAAGGGTGGTAAAGTGGGTGTTTTCTCCCAAGGGGAAGATGGTACCCTTAGGTACTATGGTGGGTTGTGTGTGCCTAATGTCGATGACTTGAGGGAGTTCATTTTGAAATAGGCTCATAATTCATCGTATTCTACTCTTTCCAATTCCATGGGAATGGATAGAGACTATGGGGAGGTATCTTGGTGAGGTTGGTGTGATGGCTTGTTAGTGCCGAATTTGGTTATGGAAGTTTTGGAGGAGATGAGGTTGACAAGAGAGAGATTCTTGAAGGCTCAAAGTGGGCAAAATTCAAATTCAAATATGAGAAGAGGAGAACTTCAGTTTAAGATTGGTGATTTGGTTTGCTTGAAGGTCTCAACCATGAAAGGTATGGTCCAGTTTGCAAAGGAAGGTAAATAGAGGCCAAGGTTTGTAGGGTGTTATAGAATTTCGAGGAGATTTGGTAAGGTTACATTTGAACCGGACTAGCCCATGTTCATTAATATGGTTCATCCGGTCTTCCATGTGTCTATGTCGAGGAGATGTGCTGGTGACCCAAGTTCCATTGTGCCCATGTAGGTTGTGGACGTTGTGGAAGATACTTTGTCCTTTGAAGAGGTCCTAGGTTAAAATATTTGACAGATAAGTACAAGTTGGGGAACAAAGATGTAGCATCCGCCAAGATCTTTTGGAGGAATCAACAAATTGAATGTGCCACTTGGGAAGTCGAAAGCGGACATGAAGGAAGTTATACCCGTACCTCTTTTACACTTTTCAAGCCTAATATAATAAATTAATTTCCATATATCATTTCAATTTATAAGTTTCATCATTTCAAGTCATAAGTTTCAACCCTTACGTTATTTTGCATGCATTCATGTTCATGGTAACAAGTTTATGGTGATTATTGATGCTCATGTTGAGACTTTTTGAAAATTATGTTTAAATGCACTGGTTGCATTCGTGTAGGACTGGAATCTTCATGATTACTTCTCTAATGTACGTTTTTTTTGACATTCAGGGATGAATGTTCCCAAGGGGGAGAAGTTGAAACGACTCAAAAATGTTCTTTGGAAATTCCCATAATGTAATTTTCATATATCTCAAACTTCATACGTGATATCGAAAATTCGGCTTAATATTCTCGATTAGGGAAAAAAATTAAGTGGGAGATGGGTATAACCTGGATTTTAGAAGACCCTAGCTAAAAATAATTTTCGCTAATTTTTTGCGAGATAGTGTCTGTTCGTTCCCTGGCCACGACACGCAAGGGATAGGGACTAGTGTAACTTGTCCTTCATGATGGGTCCGCATCGTGCCAGTGGCCCGGACCAGTGTTGGTTTTTCCTTAATTATTCTATTTCGCCCAAGGGCATTAGGGTCATATCCCCATTGTCATGACCCAAGCCTAGGTCCTAGATGTGATATGGCGTAAGGGAACTAAATGGGACCCCAAGCAAGCCTTTTAGAACATCATTACACATCCTTGGTCGCGGAAGCAATATGTATGACATAAATAAATAAGAATAGGGGCAACAGGACTAGGGGAAAGCTTGCAAAACATTATAATAAAAAGACAACAGACAAGCTCGTATCATAGACATCAAGAACATTAGAGTCAAGGCTCTTAGCGTAGATACATAATATGTCCAACAAACACCTCTATACATAGATAAAAACGGGGCCAAAACAAAGTAATCGGATTCACCCTCATGGTAAAAATAGACAATAAAGAAGAATGTCTCTATACATAATAGGAGAATCAGAGACTAAGATCCCCGGATTGGAGGACACACTATTTAGTTTGAATAGCACCGAACTAGCCACGTGGAGGAGGATGATCAACTTGGGCACCGGTTCGTACATAGTAACATCATGTAGGCATAGAGTATGCATTAGCACGTTTAAATGTACTAAGTATGTAGGATGCAATGTAAACAAGAATCGATCATCATAATCAAAATGCACAACATTAGGCAATAGGCATACTTATACCAATATGACATGTATGATCATTGCATAAGTAAAATATGCTTAAGTAATTCATGCTCATATGGAATATCATATGTGTAGAAGAGACCAAGCTAGCATGGGTTGAGCACCAAAGAACATGGTACTCAGCAAATAGAAGGTAAATTTGAAGTAAAACAATGAAGAACATAAGTACTCCTATCCATCAAACCACATACCAACCAACTACACCCGTATTCAGAAAAATCTCAGCACAACGATAATATAAAGACACACACACACATTATAGGATACTATCTAAAAAATAATTAGCTAACCCCCAGAGTCAAGTAATACAACATTTTATCGATAATATAACAATTATAGTCTCATAACACAGAAGATCAATAGTCCAATCTTCACAATATACAAGGCTCAATTCATCAATATGTATCATAATCTTTTGATATTTCAATCTTAGAAATGTACAAGGATCAAAGAATTAATGCATCACACATGATATATATAACTACTTCAAGGAAAGAATGATATGAAATAAAATGAATGTTATGTAATGTAACAATGAGATGAAATGTCAAATAATCATCATACATGTTTGTCTTACGATAAACATCCGCTGATATAGTCAAATGGAACCCATGGGCTGCATATGGACCATGTATTTGCTCAAACAATTTCCTTTCAACATTTATTTTTATATCTAGATGAAACAATTTCCCATCAGCCTTTCATTTCTGTTCTTTCTCTAGCCGTAATAATTTTTCTTTGGCTTTTCGTCTCTTTTTTTTCTAGCAGGAACCATTTTCTTCTGCTTTTAATCATTAATGGAATATCAAATAATACATGTCATTATAACACAATAATAACTTCCATAGGTATAAGAATATGCAAGATGTCCACTTTAATCATTTATTCAATAATTAATACTGGACAATCCACAAGTTCACAAGTATTCATAATCCCAAATTTATTTTAGAATACAATCATAATATAAACACAATCTCAATATCAATACAATTTTCATTATCATTGCCATATAATCCACAAGATCACATGTATTCACAATCCTACAATTATTTCACAAGTAAAGGATTCACAACATTTACAATCACCCAATCTGAAATTCTACAATCAAAACTTATAATAGCATAATTTTATTCCATTTCATGTCACAAATAACCCAAACCCACTCACATAGGATATGCATGGTTCAATCGTACTTAATAAAAGGTTAGAAATATATTTTCCTTAATCAAAATCTCAATCAACTCAAATCCAAGCCTTTTCCCCTCTATAATACTCAAAATTGCCACAATCTAGCAAAAGATAGAATCGTATTTAAGTGAAACTAATGACACTAAAATCAAATAATTCAGGTGAAAAGAGAAAAATAATCCAAAAACAAATCTCATATTGAAAAACATTCCCAAAATCTAAAATGATTCAGTAAGTCATTTTGAGATATAGAGTTTCGTATGTTATAAAAGATTAATCTCATTAATTTTAATAGGTCTTTTGTATTATTCGATAACTTTCGCTATTTAGTTTAGAGGTACATTTATAAAATTAAATTCACTAGCAGATTAAATTGATAGTTTAGGTACTACCATATACCCCTTATCCAAAATTAATTAAAATAAGTAGTAGCGTTTACCACTTTTAATAAATACCAAAATAAGAAGAAAAAAATAAAGAACAACAAAACGTTTTGATGAGAGAAGACCTGTGCGGCATCAAATGAATTACAACAGGTAAGTATCTAATTAATGCCTTTAAATTCTAGAATTTTAAGGCAAAAATAGTATGTTGGATAGTAAGATATTAGCTATGCATAATGGGCACAATAATTACCTAATAAAACAAAGTAATGATGAATAAAGAAAGTAAAGGTACATGTGTGTGAATGATATGATTCTTTAAATTATAGTAACATTAGACGTGACATGTAAATAATTAGTTTTATGTTTAAAATTTGGTTCTTTTAAATATAACTTTATAATCTAAGTTTTGATATATCGAGATAGATAATTGAATATTGGGGGTATGTATTGTATGACCATTAAAATTAGGTTATTTGGAGGAATTAAGACTTACCCAAGTTAGAAATTTATGAAATTGATTATCAAATTAGGTGAATTATTAGTTATAGGCTAGACATATAGTAATATAAGATTTTACATACTCTTTTTCTTATGAATATTATATATTTGATAGATTCAAAATGTTTGGAGATATTGAGGAAAGGAAAAGTATTGGTAGATTAGCTAACTTGGCTTTGGTTCTTCGGTTGAGGTAGGTCATGGTTTATTCTATGTATTAGATAGACTCTTAAGAGCAATTGATATTCATTAAGTGATATTGTGAAATTATTCTGTACATTTAATTATTGTGGTTTGGATGATTCTTATGTGTTGTGGTTGGTCTGCAATCCCAACACCATGAAATTCATAATCTTGAACTTGTCTTATCAAAATCAAGCCTTGAATAATGAAGGCTTGATCAAATATTATTAATAAAGTGGGAAGTAATAATGATAAAGAATGATGAAATAAATATAATTTGATTGGGTTTCATATCAGAACACAATGTAATTGGATCGAGTGTCATATTCCGACATGATATAATTAGATCAGGTATCACATTCTGACATGATATAATTGGATCATGTTTCACATTTTAACACAATATATTTGGATCAGATATCACCTTCTAGTACGATATTATGGGATTGGGTGTCACATTCTGACATAATATATATTGAATCGGGTGTCATGTTCTGGCACGATAATAATAAAGAAAAATATATTAAAATGATTTAATGTATTCAATCTCAAATAACTGATTTCCCACAAAAGCATGTTGCGAAGGCTTGAGTCCTCATGTTTGTTCTTGATATTATTGACAGGCTATATACTTCTTTTATTTTATACTTTTTGTATTTTATTGCTATTGATAATTGCTATAGTTGGTTTCCTGTTATTACTTTATGTATATTGATTTTGATTTGGAGTCAGTCAATAGTACCTACTGTAATGACCTTGAAGGTCATTTTTGGCATTATCGGTGAAATTATCATTTTTCCCTTTCTAAAAGTTGCTTTGAGTCATTTTTTTGATGAGCTGAAGAGTCAAATTTTGAAAACCTTGTGAAAAGTCATAGTTTGTTAAAGAAAGAACTTTTAATGATTTAATGTTTGAAATTTTTAGTTTTGAGGTCAAAGTGAGTTTCGAGTGTCATAATGCAATCTCGTCAATTCTATTAACTCTGAAATGCTTGTTCTAGGAGAACTGATAAAACTGAATTTGGAATTAAAATGGAGACTTTAGACCTAAAGATACATTTTCAGTTAAATTTGAATCATAAGTTTGACATGGTCAATATTTGAAGTTTGGAAGCTCTAATGTAAATTCCGATGATTCTATTGCGTCCGAAACATCATTTTCGATAGGGTTTCATATATGATTCATATTTATAAGGTTCTGGATAAGTTTTGGGGGTTTTAAAAAGTGTTTTGAAGGGTGTTGGTGAAAGTTGACCATGGTCAATGTGGGTCAACAGGTCAACAACCTTTTTTTTTTACTTTTATTTGCTGAAAATGCCTCTTCTTCCCCATTTTGGATACTACATTATTTTCTTCCATTTTGGAGTTCCAAAAGCTTGGAGATGCAATTTTGAGCAAGATTTTTCATGGGTTGTTATTTGGGTAAGCTTTCTAAACATAAATTCTTTTATATTCAGTGTTTAAATTATGATATTGACTTGAAATTCTTGATTTCAACCTTCCAATTTTTTGTGAGGTTTCAAGAACATGATTCAAACTTTAAATGATGATTTCTCTCTTAATTTCTACTCAAAGTTTATGGGGCTTTACCCACGAACTCCAGTTTTTGAGTAGAACCTGATTTTCAACTCAATTTACAGATTTGAGATTTTTGAAAAATAACATAATTTTTTACCATTTTACCCCCCGATTTAAATTCCTATTAATATAGATATCAATTGACTCCTTCTAATGTTTATATCTCATTCTTGATAGTGCTCTGGTGTTATGGAGCCAATTTTTTGGATTCATTCATCCGTTAGTTTGCGATTCGGCTTTCAAGATTGTGATAATTTTGAGTATCGTAAATGGAGAAAAGGCTTGGATTTGAGTTGATCGAGATTTGATTAAGGCAAGTGGATTTCTAACCTTTTGTTAAGTGTGACTGAACCTTGTATTATCCTATATATATGATTTTGGGTGATTGTGACATGAAATACGATAGAATTTTATTACTATAGGCTTCGATCTTTGAGATTTTCGATTGGGTAATTGCAAATATTGTGAATCCTCGACTTGTGTAATGATTGTGGGATTGCGAATACTTGTGAACTTGTGGATTATCTAGTTTTTGATTTATTTTGCTATTGATTAAATTAAGTGGACCCCAAACCTTATTGAGTTGATTTCAACTTAGTGCTTTCTTTCATTGTGAAACTTGGGGGTTAGTGAACTATTCTAGTGGATATGATTTAGGTAATGGGAAGGTGGAAATGACGACATGTATGACTTGAATTACGAGATAATATCTATTGTTGTTGACTTAGTGTCACACTCCGGGAGGGTACTCTTTGTGTCACCGGCACTTGAAGAACCGTTGTTAATTAACCAGGAGAACCACTTGGCCTCATTATCACCTCGATTCAACAACGGAAGAATAACTCAGATATTAAGACATAGCGAATGATAAACATAACTCTACTATCTCATATCTTCAAAAGCATAAGTTTTGAAATACAAAGTACTCATTAATATCCTCTACTCAGTGTCTATGAAGGCTCTACTCAATAATGTAGTTGGTGCCATGACAGGCCATTGGCATCTCAAATCAAAGAAAATAAAGTACTCAATTAAAGTAAGAAGATAAGAGGGCTCCTCTGGAATGCAAGGAGTACTCATCAACTCCAACATGCACTGGTCTAGACTTCAATGATGTGCGGGCTGAGGTCCTCTATCACCTGTGTTTGTATCATAAAAGGATGCAGGTCCAAATAGATGTCAGTACATGGAATAATCTGCTGTGTAAAATGACTTAAGAAAATAAGGCTCAACTCACTCCTCTTGAATAAAAAACTCATGCTCGACTCAATATATGCAAGTTTAAAGTAAATCATGCTTTTAAAATTTGCTTTGTAAAATAGACTCAATTTACTCTAGCATGCTCAATCAAGGTGCGTAGAAGTTTCTCTTAATCGACAACTAATTCCATCACCTTTTATTTGATGATGCATAACAAAGGTGACGACTTCACCATGCCCATCCTGAATATGCCACTGTAAAGGACAATCAACCTCTCTTATAGATCCAAAGTAAATGTCCATTTTTGGTACAAGAGTTGCCAAAACAAGTTGCACGACTATCCTACACTGGCAAGTAGTTCTGTAGGTTAAAGTAGATATTCACTTTCTCCTAGCTTGGTGCTCTATACTCCCCTAAGCCTAAAACATTCTCAACTCATCATTCAACTTAATCCTTAATGCGCAGTCAATAAACTTAGATCTCAACATCATTTGGGCTATCTCATCTCATATCAACTCATCTCAACTACTCATGAATTCAGTCAATCAATGTAGACAACCAAACTTAACTCAGACACACACGGTCATTTTGACTCACTCAAATTGACTCATTGCGCAATGCAAGTAAATGTCATGGTAGTATAAGTGGTTATGTTCAATATGCTTTTCATGCTCTATCATGCTCAATTTTCTCAACTCATCAATTCAACATCAACTCAAACCTCAACTCATACATATATAGGATTTCATAGAATAATGCAATTTTGAGTTCATGCAATCAAGTATAAAATTTTACTTCAATATCATATCAAAAACCATGCAATGCAGCAAGTACTTCATACATTATTAGGAGAATTAATAATAAATAAAGATTTTCAGAAATAGGGTTGTAGGATTTCTCAAATTTCAACTCTTTTTTTAAAATTTCTACTTAAGTTGATGAAAGGGGTGTGTACATATGCGGTTCCACATTTTGGTAAGCCTCACAAACCTTGAGATAGAAGAAACCATCAAACATTAGTCGTTTCTCATTCTAAAATCAAGAACTATTAGTCTTCTCCCTCTTCCAGTGTTCCCAAGAAACCTTTTAGTGTGAACAATGGTGAAAATACACCTAGGGTTCTTTTTTAATACTTTATTCAAGACTAAAATGTCCAACGATTTAATTAGATAGGGATTGGAATGAACAAAAATAGCCCTCTTAAAAACTGCCATATGAGTCTACGAACCATGTTTATAGGTCTTAGAGTATTTTACAAGTCGTAAACTACCTCTCTTAAACTAGAGGTCCTGAAAGTGGAGTTGCTGAAATTTGTCCTGACACCTCCTCTATAAGTCGTAAATCATTATAAAAGTCATCTGCTAATTCGTAATTCAAGACATTGAAAAGTTGATATTTGGATCATCAATTCACGAAACCAATCTACGAGCTATGAAATATTTTATAGGTCGTATACTATCTTGTGTATAGGCCTCAAACTTAGAAAATTTTCACCAAGTCATCTAGGATTTTACAAAACCCATTTTACGAGTTGTAAACCTATCTACGACTCGTAAATGGACCTCTTGAACTTTCTTATGGAGTTTTTCTCAATCTTTTCTAAGTATCATATATGCATCCGTTCCAGATTATGTAGAAGGAATTAGAGGGTGTTATATTTTCTCCCCCCTTGGATCGAATAAAGAGAAATCTGGGGATTCATGTCAAGGCACGAATCTCAATATGGACACTAACAAAGCAACTAGCTCTCATCTCACCCATGCAATCAGTAAATTGAGAAATTCAGCAAGTAAAACAATCAAACTATCAATACATATCACCCATCCTCACTCAGACTCTAGAGTTTTGTCGTCTATCATACTGGAAATGAAAGGGGAACTCAAGGAATGGGAATTTGAGAATTTAGATAGAAATCATTACCATCAACTCTCTCATCACCAGCAGGAAAGAATAAATGAGGCTATTTGGCCTTCATATCCTCCTCCACCTCCCAAGCAGCTTCGTATACAAATTGGTTCCTGCACAATAATTTGACAGATGCAATTTTTTTGGTTCTTAACTTGTGAACCTGATGATCAAGGAATTATATAGGAATCTTCTCATTACTTAGGCTGTCTTTCACTCCAAAACTCTTAACAGGCACTACCAAATATGGATCTCCCAAACACTTTTTATCCATGGAAACATAAAAGACTGGGTGGGTGCTCCGTAACTCTGATGGTAGCTCCAACTCATATGCCACATTTCCACCCTCTCTGTGATTTGACAATGGACAATGTACCAAAATCTCAACTTGTCCGTTCTTTCTAAACCTTATCACTCCCTTCATGGGAATAACTTTCAAATACACCCAATCATTGACCTCAAACTCTAATTCTTGTTTTCTAACATTTGTGTAGGATTTTTGTCGACTCTATGCAATTATCAACCTTTCTGAATGACCATCACCTTCTCCATAACTTGGTGAACCAAGTTTAGTAAAATCAACTATGTTTCACCTACCTCAAACCATCCAATCAGCAACCTACACCTCGTGCCATAGAGTACCTCATATGGGGACACCTAAATACTCGAATTGAAGTTGTTGTTGTAAAAAAACTTGATCAAAGGCATAAATCTCCCTATGGAGACTAACAAAGAAACTACCTTGCATCTCACCCATGCAATCACTAAATCACGAAATTTAGCAAGTAGGACAATCACACTGTCAATACATCACACCAATCCTCACTTATACTCTAGAGCTCTGTCATCTATCATACTAGAAATGAAAGGGGAACTTAAGGAATGAGAATTTGAGAATTTATAGAGAAATCATTAGCATTAACTCACTCAACACTAGCAGGCAGGAATAAATGAGGGTATTTGGCCTTCATATCCTCCTCCTACTCCCAAGCAGCTTCTTATACAAATTGGTTCCTCTGCAGTTCTTTGACAAATGTAATCTCTTTGGTTCTTAACTTGAAAACTTGATGATCAAGGATTTAGATAGGAATCTTTGCATAACTCAGGCTGTCTTTCACTCCAACACTCTCGACAGGTACTATCAACTGTGGATCTCCTAATTACTTTTTAAGCATGGAAACATAAAAGACTGGGTGGGTGCTCACTAACTCTGATGGTAGCTCCCACTCATATTCCACATTGTAACTCTCTTTATGATTTGATAATGGTCGATCTATCGTGGACTCAACTTTCCTTTCCTTCTAAACCTCATCACTCCCTTCATGGGTGACACTTTAAAATACACCCAATCATTGACCTCAAACTCTAAGTCTCATCCTCTAACATTTGTGTAGGATTTTTGTCAACTTTGTGCAGTCCTCAACCTTTATTAAATGATCTTCACCTTCCCCATAGCTTGGTGAATCATGTTTAGTAAAATCTACTCTGCTTCACCTATATCAAACCATCCAATCGGCAACCTACACCTCCTGTCATTGAGTGCCTCATATGGGGCCACCTGAATACTCGAATTGAAGCTGTTGTTGTAAGAAAACTCTATCAAAGGCATGAATCTCCCAAAGGAGACTAACAAAGCAACTACCTTGCATCTCACCTATGCAATAACTAAATCATGAAATTCAGAAAGTAGAACCATCAAATCGTCAATATATCACACCAATCCTCACTTGTACTCTAGAGCTCTATCGTCTATCATACTAGAAATGAAAGGAGAACTCAAGGAATGAGAATTTTAGAATTTGAGAATTTAGAGAAAAATCATTACCATCAACTCTCTCATCACCAACAGGCAGGAATAAATGAGGACATTTGGCCTTCATATCCTCCTCCTCCTCCCTAGTAATTTCTTGTACAAATTGGTTGCTCTACAATACTTTGACAAATGTAATCTCTTTGGTTCTTAACTTGAAAACTTGATGATCAAGAATTTAGATAGGAATCGTCACATAACTCAGGATTTCTTTCACTCTAACACTCTCGATAGGCACTATCAACTGTGGATCTCCCAAACACTTTTTAAGCATGGAATCATAAAAGACTGAGTGGGTGCTCACTAACTCTGATGGTAGCTCCAACTCATATGCCACGTTGTAACTCTTTTTATGATTTGATAATGGTCGATGTATCATGGACTCAACTTTTCTTTCCTTCTTAACCTCATCACTCCCTTCATGGGTGACACTTTCAAATACACCCAATCATTGACCTCAAACTCTAAGTCTCATTTTCTAATATTTGTGTAGGCGTTTTATCGACTCTGTGCAGTCCTCAACCTTTATTGAATGATCTACACCTTCTTCATAGCTTGGTGAATAATGTGTGGTCAAATTGACTCTGTTTCACCTACCTCAAACCATCTAATCGGCGACCTACACCTCCTGCCATAGAATGCCTCATATAGGGCCATCTAAATACTCGAATTAAAGTTGTTGTTGTAAGAAAATTCATAAAAGACAAGTGGTCATCTTAATTACCTTTAAAGTCAATGATGTAGGCTCTCAATTTATTGTCCAACATCTAAATAGTACGCTCTGCTTGGCCATCTTTCTGTGGGTGAAAAGTAGTGCTAAGGTGTAGCTTTAAACCCATACACTTCTAAATTGATCTCCTAAACTAGGTGGTGAATTGAGCTCCCTATCTTAGATGATTGACAAAGGGACTCCATGCAGTCTAACAATCTCCTTTATGTATAGTTGGGCGTAATCCTCTACAGTAAAAGTCATCTTTACTGCTAATAGATATGTAGATTTTGTCATTGATATGCTATAAAAATACAGCAAATTTGATGCATAACAGAAGAGATTTTGTGAGTTCTTAATGCGACTTGTAATGGGTTTTATGCATTTTTGTATTATTATTGCAGTAAAGGTAGGTTAGCATGATTTTGGAGGAAAATTGCAGATTTTGCTAAAGCACAAGATATACGAGCTCAGCTATGAGTCGTAGCCTAAACTACGAGTCGTATGGTGATCTCGTAGCAAGAAACAGAGATTAAAAATAAAAAATTTACTAATTGGAGGTCAGCCCTATGAGGCCATCATATGAGTAACAGGTTTCAGTACGACTCATATAGATGGACTCATAGTAGGAAACACAGAGCTAAAACTTTAGACCAAAAAATTGAAGGCCTAGACTATAAGAGGAGCATATGAGTCGTAGTCCAAGCAACGATTCCTACCAGTTGGTCGTACCAGTTGAGTCTAAAATGGTAAGAACCTGGTACGAGACACTAATTATGACTCGTAGGTGATCCTAGTATCGTACCTGCGAGATGTACCAGCTACCAGCTATCATTTCTATGTAATTTTTAAGGCTAAATGTGTAAGTAATATAAATACTTTAAGTTGGGGTTTAATTTGGGAGGAGCTAGCTTGTGAACATTGAATGTGCCTTTGAATATTCTCTCAAGAATATTTTAGGGTTTCAGAATAGATTTTCATTTTCTCTTGAATAACCCACTTTTGGTGATTGCAAATCATGTTTTATAATCATTATCAATCTATCAAGCTTGTGGTTTGCAACTTGTGGTGTCTTCACTCTTCATTTCTTTGGGTGAAGTTCTCATCTATGCCTTGATTTTTGTATTTATGTTAGTTTTGCCTTAGCCATGAGTAGCTAAGCACCCACAACATAAGGTTGTGGGGAACCATGGGAAGTTGACTTGAGATGACCTAGGTTTATTGCATTTCTATGATTGGGATTTTGCATGTATTGTTTATTTCTCTTCATTATGATTATTGTTTGGTGGTGGCCAACCCCAAACCCCACCTATTATCACTATCCCGACCATGTTAGTGACGAATAGGAAAAGGAAAGTAGATGACAAAATTCAATTGATGTGTTCTCATCTAATCAACCAAACCTGACCAAGGGGAGGTTGATTGGAACAATAGGTAACGGTTAGTTGGCACACCATGGTTGCCGACCAAGTACTGTTGGAAATTCGACCTCACCTTCACAAGAGGGCTGAAAGAACCTATGTTACCGTCCTGCATGCGAATTTCCAATTATCATTATGTTGTCTCGGGTAATTGAGTGAAAAAACTATGGGGAATATAATTCCCAAGTTGTCCCTAAAACTAAGTGTTTTCTCGCGTCGTAGTATAGTGTTTATTTTATTTTTGTCCTTGAATCACAACCCCCCACTAGTTAGAGATTTTAGTTACAGATGCTCGAAATGATTGATAGTGAATTCTTGTGGTCAAACCCTGTATTCCCTATGGATTCGACCATAGCCTTAAATTTTGCCTTATACTCATCAAATATGTTAAGAAACTTTTCAACAGTTTCATTATCAACTATCCAAATTTTACTCTTTTCTTCGTTATCACAAACTCTCAATATGTGTATCAAGTTGTTATTATCTAACACCATTGCAATAATGAACCATCAAATGTCCATTTGTTGGATTATCTAACAGTAATATATGAGATGTTATCGCGGATTTTGCTTGGGTTTAATCTTTCCCGATTATAAATAATATAGGAATTTCTTCTAAAATGAGTGAATTTATTGGATTGGTTTATTAATAGTTTTCGTTCTTTTT
>JAABOM020000075.1:12068662-12101369 GCA_011800125.2 Solanum clarkiae
TGGTCTTACCTGACCACACGAAGCTATACGAGGTGCAGATGAATGCCTCAGACTTTTCCTTGGGAGGGGTCCTTATCTAAGAAGGGCATCCAGTGGCTTACAAGAGTCGTAAGCTTAACGATGCGGAGAAGCGATACACGGTCCAGGAAAAAGAGATGACAGTCGTGGTGCATTACCTGAGAATGTGGAGACATTATCTGCTGGGTACAAGGTTCGTGGTAAAGACAGATAATGTTTCCACCATCTACTTAAGCAAAAGAAGTTGACACCGAAGCAAGTCAGGTGGCAGGCCTTCTTAGCTAAGTTCGACTTCGTGATAGAGTACAAGCCAGGTAAGGGGAACGTTGTGGCCGACGCACTAAGTAGAAAGGTCGAACTTTCTTCCATCACTAGTCCAAGTTTCCTTATGGTCAATCATATAAAAGAGGGATTGGAGCAAGACCCACAAGCCAAGAATTTAGTGGGCTTGACAAGTTAGGGGAAGACGCCCCAATTCTGGCTTGAGGACGGGGTGCTCATCACCAAGGGAAACCAGGTATATGTTACAAAATAAGGAGGCTTAAGAAAGGAGATCATAAAGGAGTGCCACGACTCAAGGTGGGCAGGTCACCCTGGCATACGACGGACTATGGTACTCATCGAGCAAGCTTACTATTGGCCCCAAATGAGGGATGATGTTGAGCTCTATGTCAAGACTTGTCTTGTGTGCCAGCAAGACAAGGTGGAACAACATCCCTCTATTGGTCTATTGGAGCCACTGCCAATTGCCAAGAGACCATGGGAGAGTATTTCCATGGATTTCATCACTTGCTTACCGAAGTTAGAAGGATACAGTAATATCATGGTCGTTGTAGAGGGATTCAACAAATACGGAGTATTCATACCAATCCCGACCAAGTTCAATGCCGAGGATGCTGCACGATTGTTCTTTAAACATGTGGTGAAATATTGGGGACAATAGTCAGCGACCGGGACACACGCTTCACAGGGAGATTTTGGATGGAGCTCTTTAAAATCATGGGATCTTAGCTCAACTTTTTTACAAGTTTTCACCCATATACTGATGGCCAGACCGAGAGGGTGAATGCTTTGCCGGAGTTATACTTGAGGCACTATGTCAGTGCCAACCAAAAGGATTGGGCCAAGCTTCTAGACATCGCCTAGTTTTCGTACAACCTGTAGAAAAGTGAGTCGACTGGGTCTAGTCCATTCGAGCTAGCAACGGGGCAACAACCAATGACGCCATAAACTATGGTCATTGCTTACAAAAGGCCGAATCCTGCAGCATATGACTTTGCCAAGGGATGCCACGAGAAGTCCAACTTGATAACGGCATACTTAGCAAAGGTCGTGCAGAAGATGAAGAAATAGGTCGATGCTAAGAGGCGACACTTAGAGTTTGAGGAAGGCGACTTAGTCATGGTGAAGCTCCTTCCTCATCAAATCTGATGGTTTGCCAAGGTGCACAAAGGGCTAGTGAGGCATTATGAGGGGCTGTTTCCTATCGATAAACGCATTGGTAAGCTAGCCTACCGCTTGACCTTACCCTCACAATTGGAGATGCATCATGTCTTTCACACGAGCCTGCTGAAGCCATACCATCAAGATGAGGATGATCTAAGCTAGGGTGAATCAAAGAGAGCACCTACAACTATCACTACAGTGCCTGAACAGGAAGTCGAAGAGATTCTTGCGCACCGAGTCATTCCTAGATGCGGGAGTCATCCGATATACACTGAGTACTTTATAAAGTGGAAGGGATCTCTTGAGAGTGAGGCAAACTGGGAACATGAGCTTACATTGTGGGACTATCAGGACCTAATCGAGGCTTATAAGAAGGATGTGCCGAGGACGTCGCCAGATTGAGTGGGGGAGAATATGACGAGCCGCTCAAATTCTACCCCAAGATTCCTTAAAAATGTCCACAAGGAGCTTGAGCACTACGGAATTCTCTAGAATTCCTTAGAGACATGTAGATCTTGCAAGAAATGCCTGGAAGGTTCTAGAACTCTCAAGAAAGGAGTATAGAAGTCTTGCCTTTGTAAATATCTTAGATATTTTAGTGGAACTCTCTAGAGAATCAATTGTAGTCCTTGGATCAAATTGATCCTAGCCATCCATTTAGGAAGGGGAGTAGTATAAATACCACCCCAAGGCTTTCATTTTCACTATCAAGCAAAGCAAGTCACAATCTAAGCATTGTAAAGCATCCAAGTTCTCTTCAATACAAAGTTCTTTCTTTGTTCCTCAAAGTGTCCAAGTTCCTTTGTAAATCTCTAGCTTAGTCTTTTCAAAGTTCTGCTAAGCATCAAGAGTTAGGCTGACTAGCAACTTAAGTAAAAAGTTCACTAGACCGCATGGTATGTTGGAATCATGACCAAGTCAGTGACAAACCTCACCAAGTCATGAATGTACAACTTAGCATAATCTTCAGCCCTGTATGTGGATGACATACTGATTGCAGGATCAAATATGAAGGACACAAACTCTCTTTAGGCAACCCTATCATCAGAGTTTGAGATGAAAGACTTAGGTGCAGCGAAGCAGATTCTTGGGATGAGGATCTCTCGGGATAGATCAACCGGCACCTTAAATCTGTCCCAAGAGCAGTACATTGAGAAGGTGTTGTCCAGATTCCAGATGAATGATGCTAAACCCAAGACTACTCCGTTGGCAAATCATTTAAAATTGTCAAAGGAGCAGTCACCAAAGACAACTGAGGAGCGTAAGCAAATGGCACAAGTTCCATATGTTTCTGCATTTGGGAGCTTGATGTATGTTATGGTCTGCACTAAACCTCATATAGCACATGCAGTGGGAGTTGTTAGCAGGTTCATGGCAAATCTAGGTGAAGAGCATTGGAAAGCTGTGAAGTGGCTTCTGAGATACTTGAAAGGTACATCCAGTACTTAACTTTGTTATGGTAACGGCAAAGTAATCCTACAGGGTTTTGTAGATGTTGATCTGAGTGGAGATGTGGATTCAAGCACAAGCACAAGGATATCGGAAATGTGGGATGGTATTGTGGAGAAGACAGAAAAGAAATTAGCAAGATGGAAGGCTCAGTATTTGTCCTTGGGAGGAAGACTCCCTCATCAACTCATTCTTAGATTCTCTATGTTATGTCCTTATTTCCCTCACCATCTAAGGAGCTAAATAAACTAGACAAACAAAGGAGGAACTTTCTCTGCCAATGATGCAAAGTAACCAAACTATAATCTGGTTAAATGGGAGATAGCACAACTCAGGGACTTGGGGGGTTTGGCATCAGGAACTGTTGAAGTGACTATGGAGATACAATGGACAGGGGCATGCCTTGTGTAAGAATGTTATTAAATGCAAATTTGGTAAGTCCAGCCTTGGTGCGCCAATATGAGCTCCAGTACCTATAGTTTTGGGGTATGGAGGACTATCATAGCTTTGTGGCCCAAGTTAAAAGTGAACTTGTATGTAAAAGTGGGAGATGACAGAATAATAAAATTTTGGACGGATGCTTGGAATGAACAGACTCCTCTAAAGAAATCCATTCCTGATCAGTTTATCTTGTGCAATAATCCTGAGGATACTGCGAATCAATGTTGGACTCCACAAGGATGGAACTTATTGTTCTGGAAGTTTTTGAACGACTGAAAGGTGGATAGAGTGGCCAATTTTATTTTTGAGGTGGAAACACAGTTAGGATGGGATATTAACTGTAAACAGGGCTTATAACAAAGAAATGTTCAAGCTAGTGACCGTCAAAAAGTGTGGAGGAATACTTGGCAAAACCTAGCATCAACAAAAGTAAAATGTGTTACATGGTTGGTAGCTTGGAGATCTTGCTTGACATATGACGTTTTGAAGAGAAAGGAGTTAAATATTGTATCCAGATGCATACTATGCAGAGAAGCAGACAGACACCTCTTTTTGCACTGCAAATATACAACACATGTACGGACAATCTTCCTCAGTCTCACAGAGACAAAGTGGACCATGCCTAAGCATACTGTAGATTTGTTGAGTCGTTGGATCAGAAGAGGCGGCAACAAGATCCAGAAGAACTGGTGGAGGATATTTGCACAATGCATCTAGTGGACTGTTTGGAGTGAGAAGAATACTAGATACTTTGAAGAGAAGTCCAATTTCATTCAGAAAGTCAAATGGAATTGTATTGTATCATTTTATTTTTTGGTGTAAAGAGAAAGGTGCAGAGGAAACAAAGCAGTCTGTATATTTGTTGAGATTTCTGTAAGTATTACTTTTATTACTGTCTTCTCCTTTTTGTACGTTTCCAGCATGTCCTAATGTTGAGGAAAACAACTGTAATACCCCCTAAGTTGGTAAAGTCGAAAAAAGGAAGAAAAAGGAGAACATTTGCGAAAATAACCTAGGGTAAAATAGGTCCGTGGGAAGAAATTTTGTTATAGAACTTTGGGACAAATATTACGACACGGACTTTGCCAAGGACAATTCAAACAGCATCCTGGCAGGTTATGCATAAAAATTGAACTGGAATGAACCAGGTCCGTGACGTGGACCTGGGCAACCCTTTTCGTGCAATTTTAGTTTTTAAGTGAGGGCACTATGGACTTTTCCCTACCTTCCCAGCACTATATTATGTTGTTTTGGAATATTTTTACAAGCCGATACCCAAATCTCCCTAATTTCCCCCATTCTTCCTTGTTGAAATTTGTTCTTAGTTACAGCACTAGTTTTTAGCAAAATAAGTTATTTAGTTTAAGATAAATTTGAATTTTGAATTTTAGTTAGGTTGTTTGAGTTCTTGAGATATTTTAGGTTACTTTAAATTCTTTCAAAAAATGTTGAGATTTGCTTGTAGTTATTGCAGTAAATTGTTAGTCAAATAAGTTGTTTAAGTTTAGGATAATTTGAATTTTAAATTTCTATTAGATAGTTTAATTTGTTGAGATATTTTGGTTAGTTTTGAATTTCAAATTATGCAGACTTTGTTTTGTGTTGGCTATTTAAAGCCTCTCAATGCTTAATAAAATCATTAACCAACAATGGTATCAGAGCCCCATTGATCTTACAAGACGTGTGAGTTCTTCCAAAGAATTACCATAGCACTTTTAACCTATAAGGGCTACCGTTTTTAAACCGTAAGGGCTACTTGTCACCCATAAGGGCTATTTTTCAACCCATTTTAACCCTTAAGAGCTATTTTCAATCCGTGCTTTTTTCAACGCATAGGCTTTATAGAACCAATTTTTAACATAAAAATGGCAAGCAGTAGTCTCTCTTTGAATGCGCAACAAATTTTCACAGGCAAAAGTTATCAAATTTGGTCATTGATAATAAAATCTCATTTTGAGACTTATTTTTATATGATATCGTGATGGAAGAAAAATCATCACAACAATTCCTTGCAAATTCTATCAATTTCCAAATAAAAGTACTTTCAAACTAGAGAAGATTAGTGATGGTATTTTTAAGCACAAAAACCAAAAGAAGAAAAATAAAGAAGAAATTTTGCAAGTTCAAAAACAATCAAAATTACTCAGCGCCAACCACTAAAGCAGAAATTGAGGAGGAACAGTTTTTTAAATTGCAGTAACTAAAGCAAAGAGGAGTGTTGAAATTTGCTTTTAGTTGCTACAGTAAATTTTTAGTCAAATAAGTTGCTCAAGTTTAGGATAATTTGAATTTTAAATTTCTACTAGATAGTTTAGTTTATTGAGATATTTTAGTTAGCTTTGAATTTCAAATTATGCAGATTTTGTTTTGTGTTGGCTATTTAAAGCCCCTCAATGCTTAACAAAATTATTGTAAGCTATTAAAAGTCATTTCAATCCATTGAGAGACTTTTTCAATCATTTTTGCTGCTCCATTCATCCTTTAGAAAAAGCCAACATTCCTTAACCCACTTACTACAAAAATTCTCTCTAAGAAAGGTGTCCAAACCTCCATTGAAGATCAAGCTAGGGCTTTCAATTCCTCCATTTGATTTTCAAGTTTTCAATTCTTTTCACCCATGGGACCCAGAATCCTCAACTTTTTCATCTAATTTCAAGTATATATTTTTATGGGTTTTCATGATTCCTATTCAATTGCATGAATTATGACTTATATACGTTTATGGATAAATTTCAATATAAATTGATATTAACTACATGAAATTGATGATTTACACATGAATTCTCTACAACTCTATCTAGGGTTCATGATTTCTTTACACATGAATTCTCTACAACTCTATCTAGGTTCGTGATTTACATTATGGGTCTTGTTGAATTCTCCTTTAATTGCATGAATTTACGTCTCAATTAATGTTTATTGATATGCATGAATTACTCTTAATTACATGATTTTCATGAGTTATAAGTAATTTTTCTACAAGGCTTTCTACGATTCATGATAATCCATGTGGGTTCTTCCAATTATGATTCCAATTGATGATATTCATTGCAATTATGCATAATTCAAGTTTAAATTGCATGATTTCAAGTGATTATCACATCGGCCCATCATGATTTTTTATGATTGTATATAGAGTTATCCTACATGGTTCTAAGGCCCATGAGTCATGTTAATTGCAAGTAATGAGTTCATGGATTTCTAAATAGGTTCTTTCAATTATGATCCAATTGACATGATTTTTTATGATTGTATATAGAGTTATCCTACATGGTTCTAAGGCCCATGAGTCATGTTAATTACAAGTAATGAATTCATGGATTTCTAAATGGGTTCTTTCAATTATGATCCAATTGACATTATCTTTTATGTTTGTATATAGAGTTATCCTACATGGTTCTAAGTATTCATGCCTTTACCCTAAATTTCATTATGGACTATGATCATGGCCTATCAACGACCTCAAGAATGCTATACAAATATGAAGAACCAAGTTTCAAACGATGTTTCTCATGAGCAATGAATGCTTATGAAGTAATTTATGCTTATGAATGGTGATGGAGCATCTCTCATCTAGTTAAGGATTAAGGAGCTATTCTAAGATTTATGATTTATGATAGAAGGGTTTGGTGATTAGACATGGCCCTCCCATATAACATGTCCTTATGACTTTTGACCCCTTATTTTGTGAGAGGTACTACCCAGCACCGAGTGCCCTAGGGTGAGTACCCGTGTCCTAAAACTAGATGCCACCACAGGTAAACGAGATAAGAGGAGAATACCCAAAAATCTCTAAGAGGTGAGTACCATAATTTCAAGGCTTAGAGGTGAGAACCTGAGCCTAAGAACTAAGGGTGAGTACCTGGTTCACCCAGTAACACTAATGGATCCATTTAGCACAAGCCTTTATGCACTGGCAAAGCATATTGGGCCCTTTCAATGGGGCAATACACCATACTCCATGCTTCAGCTCACATGGTTATATGTCGGTTATGGTCTCTCACTTATGATTTACGACTCACTCAGTATGATTTATGAGAGAGTCATGGGTAAAGTTGTTGCCATGTGACTAGGTCACATGTTCAAGCCTTGGAAATAGTCCCTGGAAGAAATGCAAAGTAAGGTTGCATATAATACACTCTTGCAATCGGGCCCTTCCCCAAACCCTGCACATAGTGAGAGCTTTAGTGCACCAAGCTTATCCTTTTTCAGTATGCTTTATGAATCCCTTTATGTATTCTGGTTCTTACTACAGTTAATGAACTTTACAAACTTTTATGATTTCCTACTGTGACTTATTATTATCCATGTATTGTACAAGATTTTCCTAAGATTGTATTATGATTTTCAAATGATATTGGCCTTGCTCATGATTTACTATTACGGTTAGATGATTTACTTATCATGCTTCCTACATTGGCCATTGTCTTATCACTTTTATATCATGCACTGCATTGCTCACATGTTTAGTACATTCAAACATACTAACCATATTTCTTTGCTTACATTGTGTCACAATGTAGTGTTGGACGCTCCATCTCATTCCCATGGCTAGTTGGTGATCGTCGAAGATAGCTTTGATGAGTCCTCATTATTCGGGACGAACTTGTCATGATGTTTACTTTTCCCTTCTTATGAGACTTATGTTCTTCTTTATGCTAGTGAGCAAGGAACTTGTCCTATGCCCCGTCTGTGAGTTTAGAGGCATGTTAGACAAAGTGTTAACTGTCTATTTGGTCATGTTGATCCAGCTTGTTCTATTGTGATTCCTTAAAATTTCACTTCCACTAGATATATTGCTTCAATTGCCTTATATATGCTCATGTGTGAATGCTAAGAGACTTGGTTGGAATCCTTCGGGTTCCGATCGCCATGTTACGCCTAGGGCCTAGCTTATGTCGTGAAAACAACCCGCTTGTAAGCAAGGCTAGAAATCTGTTGATTTTCCATTTCATAAGAGAACAAAGCTCTACAGAATGCTTAGAAACTTGTGTTTCACAAATTTTCTCCCCAAAACACTGTAACCCCTTTAAAAGTGCATTGTAGATGATACCAAATGAGAAGGAAAGAACCACGTATATAAAAGTCCAAAATAATTTTCTCCACGGAAAAGATTAACTAAATATGAAAGATCGTTACTTTCAATTTTAGGGAAGGAAATTTAAACCAATTATGGCAAATGTATTGTCTTTCCTTCAAAAAAATAAAGTAAATACCTAGAAGACTATAAGGTACTTAAATATAAAGACCTAACTGAAGGGAAGAATTGACATCCATGAATGGAGGTTTTTTCTTTATAACCGAAAAATCTGTTCGCGGCTCGCCCTTTCGACCAACCACAGCCTTCTAAACTCGGTGGATAATGGGTCCGCCCCTTTACGCTTCTCCAATTAAATACTAGGTTTCACTTTGCATGGCGTAGGGTTTGAACCTGTGACCTCAGCCACAAATCCTCCACCATTTGCCATTCGAGCTAGACCCTGGGGGCTCCATGAATGGAGGTCTAGTTTGGTCTTTCGTCAAAGTTCAAAATTAAAAGTCATAAACCAGTTGCATTCCTTAAAAAGGTTGGCCTATTTTCTTATTGCCAAACCTTTTCTTCCCAATCACAATTTTTCCCAGTGAGATCAAATATTATTCATTTACCTTTATCTAGTTTGGTGAAGTAAAAGAGTGATCCATCTCATCACATTGTGGGATTTTCTTTTTATGTTTTTTTTTTTTTTTGAGGTTGCAGAGGCTGGGGGGTTGTTTTTGCAGCTTCCCACTGATACAAGTATTTGAATAAATCTACCCATCTTGGCTCAACTTTCTAACCACTTGCACAGTACATCCACACAAAACAAATCATATTTTATTTTTATCTTAGATAGCTGACAAGCAATTTTGTTATTTTTATACAAGTGACCATGACAAGTAACTTTATGGACTAGCTAAGCTGAAAAACAAAAGCATTTTAAAAAAAAATAAAGTAATTCAAATATTGCATGTCATCGGAAATGAAAGAAAGAAAGAAAAGGAAAAGATAAAGGGAGGTCCCTCTAGTTGGATGAAATAAGCTTAAGGCATTTCTTTAGCATTTTACACCTCAGATAAAACTAATTCTACCAATTTCTGACTTTTTCTAGGAAATTATCAGGTTCAAAGATGGAAAGGTTCAAAATTTTTACGCAAAAGCTTTGTCATATAGCGTAATTATATCAAATATAGACCCTGGGGGCTCCATGAATGGAGGTCTAGTTTGGTCTTTCGTCAAAGTTCAAAATTAAAAGTCATAAACCAGTTGCATTCCTTAAAAAGGTTGGCCTATTTTCTTATTGCCAAACCTTTTCTTCCCAATCACAATTTTTCCCAGTGAGATCAAATATTATTCATTTACCTTTATCTAGTTTGGTGAAGTAAAAGAGTGATCCATCTCATCACATTGTGGGATTTTCTTTTTATGTTTTTTTTTTTTTTTGAGGTTGCAGAGGCTGGGGGGTTGTTTTTGCAGCTTCCCACTGATACAAGTATTTGAATAAATCTACCCATCTTGGCTCAACTTTCTAACCACTTGCACAGTACATCCACACAAAACAAATCATATTTTATTTTTATCTTAGATAGCTGACAAGCAATTTTGTTATTTTTATACAAGTGACCATGACAAGTAACTTTATGGACTAGCTAAGCTGAAAAACAAAAGCATTTTAAAAAAAAATAAAGTAATTCAAATATTGCATGTCATCGGAAATGAAAGAAAGAAAGAAAAGGAAAAGATAAAGGGAGGTCCCTCTAGTTGGATGAAATAAGCTTAAGGCATTTCTTTAGCATTTTACACCTCAGATAAAACTAATTCTACCAATTTCTGACTTTTTCTAGGAAATTATCAGGTTCAAAGATGGAAAGGTTCAAAATTTTTACGCAAAAGCTTTGTCATATAGCGTAATTATATCAAATTTTAGTAGGTGCAATTGCCTCACTCAACTATCACTTAATTTGCCACTAGGGCAAAGGTATGGAGGGGAATGATTGAATGTTTAAACATTCAGAATGCACCATTCGAAGGCAACCATCATACCCATGGTTCAAGCTTTCTTCTCTGAGTTGTTAGTCTTCGAGAAGTTCTACAGATGAAAGGCAAGCAGCTGGTCCCTAGGTGCTTTTTGTGCAACTTGACAGGGAAACACATAACCATCTCTATCTGCATTGTAAATTCACTGCTCAAATTTGGAACTTGTTTCTCAACATCACAAGCAGCAATTGGACAATGCAAAACATACATCATATCTAATGAGTTGTTAGATTAGGAGGGGAGGCAATAAGAGTCAAAAGAGATGGTGGAAGCTAATGCCATCATGTGTATGGTGGTCAGTCTAGAGAGGAAGAAATAGAAGATGTTTTTAAGACAAATCGAATTCCATCCATAAAGTTAAATGGAATTGTATAGTATCTTTACTTTTTTTATGTAAATAACTCTGTATTGATGATATAGATCAGATTATAGATTTGATAAGAAATCTGTAATTAACCCTTTTTTAGAAGTGGCCAGCATACCCTTAGGGGTCGTATGGTTGGGAGTAAGTTATCCCATATGGGATAAGTTATCCCATTATGAATATGGGATAACTTATCCCATTACTAAGGTATAAATAGTGGGATAAATAATCTCAAGACTACCTAATATCTCCAATCAAACACAGGATAAAATAATCCTACATTTTATCCTGGAATTATTAAACTTTTTACCACACACCAATCCTAAGTTGCTTAGACTCTTCACTTTTGGTGCCGCACCCGCGTCGACACTACGTGGGTACGGGTGCGGGTGTGGGTGTGGAACCCGTACCCGATCGGGGCAACTGATTTGGGATACTTTGAACAAATTTAAGAGAGAAATTCTGGACATTGACGAAAATGGAATATCTTTTATATTTAATGTTACAAAATCTATATAGTAATGTATATGGATAGCATAGCTGATTGTTAGGGATTTAAATATTTAGTTATCATAGTTAGCTTATCCTCTCCAAGTATTTATATTATTGTTTTCTTTGATAAACAAGTTATTATCCATGGCCTGTCATTTACATGGTATCAGAGCATAGGCCTTTTATTTTGATCAGTTTCAAGGCTGATCTTGTTTTGTATGTGTTGGCCCGAAAGAGTGGCTGATCTTGTTCGCGTGCTCCAGCAGAATCATTCAGGATTTGATTTCTTGAATCGTCTCATCAGATTCAACGGATCCCAATCTGGCCTGGTATTTTTAAACACCGTTTAGACAAAATGTTCAACCTTCCAGGTCTTTTTTTTTGTAACTTTTGAGACAGAGAATCTGGTATCTATTTTGGTGAATCTGTGCGTCTGCTTGGGAATTGTACCAGTGTTGATTTGGGTTTGCTCGCTAGTTCCTCTCTTCCTCCAGTATTGTCCAGCTTGCCTGCTATTTTTTGAAACCTAAACTTCTTGGATGTCCTCTAATAATTTTTTGGTAGATCTGTTTTCTTAGCAACCTTTTGAATATTATATGTTGGGCCATTATTGGTTTCTCCAATAGTTGGTACTTTTGGTCTTTGGAAAATAAGAAGGGAGGAAATATGACTACACATAAGAGGGGTAAAGTAAGATTTGTTTCAACAGATGAATTTGCTACATTCACGTCATATCAGAAATCACGGAAGGAATCCACTTCAGTTAACATTTTTGCCGAGTCAGGAAAAATGTGTATTATCACCTCTTTAAATTGATGGGTGATTGATTCCGACGCCACAAGTCACATGACAGGTAATCCTTATGTCTTTTCTAGTTTTCAATCGCGTATAGCACCCACTCCTGTTACTGTATCTGATGGATCAATGTGTAACAGTAATGGATTTGGGATTGTGAAACCTACCTCCTCTATTACCTTGTCATCAGTATTAAGTTTACCAAAGTTGGCCTTTAATTTGATTCCTATTAGCAAAGTGACTAGAGATCTTAATTGTTATATTTCGTTCTTTCCCCCTTATTATTTGTTTCGTGATCTTAAAAAGATTGCTTATACGAAATGGTTGGAGTATAGGGATGAAGGCTTAAGGATATCTATAAACGGCAAAGATAGAAGCAAAGACGACGATGACGAGGGCTAACACAATAGAGTTTGAGCACCTGTATGTGGAGCTAAGTGACAACGGCGAGGACAAGAGATTGTATAGACTCACAAAAGAGAGAAAAGAAAGCTCGCGACTTGGACCAAGTGAAGTGCATCAAGGATGATGAGGGTGACATGCTGGTGGATGAGACTTCCATTAAGCTGAGGTGGCAAGCTTACTTTCATAGACTCTTAAACGAGAAAATGGATAGAGATATTGAGCTGGGTGAGTTGTCACACTCTGATAGTCATCGAGATTTTGGTTATTGCAGGTGTTTCAGAGTTGAAGAGGTTATACGTGCTATTAGTAAGATGAAGATAGGAAGGGCGATCGGACCCGATGAGATTCCGGTGGATTTTTGGAAGAGTATGGTCAAGGATGGTGTAGAGTGATTGACTAGACTGTTCAATGCTATTATGAGAACTGCTAAGATGCCCGATGAATGGAGGAGTACAATGGTCCCATTGTACAAGAACAAGGGTGCTATTCAAAATTGTAACAATTATAGGGGTATCAAGTTGTTAAGCCTCACTATGAAGGTATGGGGGAGAGTGGTGGAGATGAGGGTGAGAAAAGGAGTGTCTATTTCTGAGAACCAGTTCGGATTCATGTCAGGCAGTCGACTATTAAAGCAATTGATCTTGTTCGAAGATTAGTGGAGAAATCTAGAGAAAGCAAGAAGGACCTTCATATGGTATTCATTGATCTCGAGAAGGCATATGACAAAGTTCTGAGGGATGTCCTATGGAGGTGTCTAGAGGTGAAAGGTGTTTCAATGGTGTATATTAGGGTGATAAAAGGCGTACGATGGAGCCAAAACTCGGGTAAGAATGGTGGGAGGAGACTCAGAGTATTTTCCTATTGAGATGGGACTTCATCGAGGATTGTGTTGAGCCTTTTTCTTTTTCCCTTGGTGATGGATAAGCTGACATAATCTATTCAGGAGAAGGTTCCATGATGTATGCTATTTACGGATGACATAGTACTAATTGATAAAACACGGGCTAAAGTTAATGATAGATTGGAGGTTGGAGACATGCTTTGGAATCCAAGGGGTTCAACCTGAGCAGGACTAAAACAGAATACTTGCAGTGTAAATTTAATGTTGTGACGGATGAAGCAGATAGGGATGTGAGGCTTGGCACTCAGTCTATTCCCAAGAGAGAACTTTAAATATCTTGGGTCCATCATCCAGAGTAGTGGTGATATCCACAATGATGTCACACATCGTATTGGGGCAGTATGGACGAAATGGAGGCTTGAGTTCTAGAGTATCGTATGATAAGAAGATACTACCTAAACCTAAAAATAAGTTTATAGAATGGTGGTAAGACCGTCTTTGTTGTATGGAGTGGAGTGTAGGCCAATCAAAAATTCACATGTTCAGAAGATGCAGGTGGTGGAGATGAGGATGTTGAGATGGATGTGTGAACATACCAGGAGTGATAAGATTAGGAATGAGATATTCAAGAGCAGTTAGAGGTGGCCCCTATGGCTACTAAGATGAGGGAACCGAGACTACGATGGTTTAGAGGTGGCCCTTCTGGTGTGATAATCAAGTTGCTCTTCATATTGCCTCAAATCCAGTGTATCGTGAAAGAACTAAACATATTGAGGTTAATTGTCATTTTATTCGCAAGAAAATTTAGAACTTGATTTGCACTGGCTACATGAAGACAGGAGAAGAGCTAGCTGATTTGTTTACAAAAGCATTGCATGGAACTCGAGTTGATTATCCTTGTAACAAGTTGGGTATGATCATAATCTATGTCCCATCTTGAGGGGGAGCGTTACAAAATCTGTATAATAATGTATATAGATAATATGGCTAATAGTTAGGGATTTTAAATATTTAGTTACCATAGTTAGCTTATCCTCTGCATGTATTTATATCATTGTTTTCTTTGAGTAATATACAAGTTATTCTCCATGTCCTGTCATTTGCAAATCTCTATTGGCACTCCCTTCCTTTTATCTCCTTCTAGGATTCTCCTTAAGTTTTCCACATAATATCTCATACTCTAGGTTTTATAACTCTATTTTTAGATATTTGAAATTATTTTTAGCCGAATTCCAGCACCTGTATCGGACACCCAATCCTTAGTTTGAGCTACTTAGCACCAAACGACTCCTTAATGCTGAAGAATACAACCTTACCGGTTTCAAAATAACCAAAAAAAAAGTTGCTAGTCTTCAAGAAATGGTCTCCATTTGATTTCCAGTATGACAATTGTTTATCAGTCTCATAATACAGGTTTCGGAAAAAAGGATAAACTATTCCACGTACAATTGATTCATTATTTGCACACCTATTTCATTTCATTTACTCAGTTCATACACTAAAGACTGATTTAAGTTGGAATAGAATAGAAGTGCCTGTTATCCCCAAAAATAGAACTTACCCAAACAAAAATTTGACAAAAATAAGAACTGGGCTACCAGCTCCAAGCCACTCAAAATTCCATCGACCTTCCAAATAGGGAGACCTGAGAAATGAAACCACCAATGAGTACATTGTCAAGAATCTTGAAAATAAAGTTTGTTAGTAAGATTTAACACCTTACGTTGAGGGGCGAGGCATCGGATTGAGTTTCTCAAGACTAATGATCCTCTCATTCACATCAATGCATTGTACATCTGTTGTCCTCCCAGTGACCAATGCCTCAAATCCACCAGCATCTTTGAACTATAACAGAGTAAAAAGTTTCTTTTAGTGCTCAAGGGACAAAAAGAAAGTACAGAAGAGCAATTTCTTGAAGATAAATATTGCAATATTATCAATAATATCGTTCTCCAAACCTCCAGGCCCCACCAAGTTAACCCTCCTGCACAACTTTGCATCTCCTGTGTCACTCCTTTCCACCATTCCCTGAGCCTTTTCTCAAATTGAAATGGGAACTATAAGAATATTTACTTTACGCGAGGCTTATTCTTTGATTGAGTCGATGATAGAGAAACATGAACGAAATTAAACAAAGAAAATTATGAATTGCAGGAAAAATGTAAAGACAGAGAGAATATATAATCCCCGCCTTATTTTATGTGAACCTGTACATGAAATTTATAAAAGAAAAGAGTTATGGAAAATGTGGCCTTAAACATGACATTTATAAAAGAAAGAGTTATGGAACATGTGGCCTTAAACATGTCACAACATTTATGTGGCTATAAAAGTTAAATGTGTTTTCTTTAAACAGGTAACGAATATGTGTGTGTGTGTATGTGTATATATAGTTGCACCATAACAGAGAAAAAAGACTTCACAACATCCCAACCAAGCTTAGGCTACTGCTTCACAAGGATTCCATAAAATCAACTAGTGATGCAGCCTCCTCAGGATAGCTTTTTTTACCACAAAAATGAAACAAAAACATACAGTTCATCTTAATTTTCTCACAAAATTGCATTTGTCTTCAAAAGCTATGTAATTGCTTTCCTTCCAATGGTCCACCATATGCAAGCAGGGACAATATTCCACCAATTTTTCTGACTAACTGCCCCATCATTCACGTTCCAACATTTCAGTAAATCAACACTTGTTTCTGGCATTGATCATCTGATTTCTACCATGTTCAAGAATAGTTGCCAACAAAGCTTCTTTTTCTGCAACATTGCTTCTATGATCTGAGGAGCACTGGCTGCCATGGCCCATAATTGTCCAGTAACAAGATAATGAATGAAGAGGTAACTATTATTTTCCCTAGCAGCTCCACACAAAAAGCATCAAGAAGGCAGTTAAAATCCCCTTCTTTGAATTTTATCCTGTGTGAGGCTACCATTTCTTGCTAGTAGCCAAGAAAACCATACCACCTTAAAAGGAGCCTTATCTTCCAAATGGATTTCCATGGCCACTGATTAATTGACTGCCTATGCGTAATCAGAATGTTATAAGCTGAGTTTACAGAGTAAGTTCTGTAGGCTGATAGAGGATTTCCGGGAAGACATTCTTCATATCAAGATCTGATTCTCTAAGCTCTCAGGATAATGGTTGTAATCTAGAATATCATATCTATGATTTATTTTATTTTATTTTATTTTATTTTATTTTATTTTATTTTTTTTGGACAGTGGTAACATTTGTATGAAGGTCAGTACTTAGGTAGTACTGAAAAACCATATTTACAAAATAAGAAGAAAAGAAGTAAAATCTTCCCCAAGGCAAAAACCTAGATGGAACCTAAAACATCTATGGTTGACGCAGTATCACTGGAATAAACATTTGTACACCAGACAGAAAAACAAGATACATTTACGCTTGACCTCTTGCAGGTTGTTGTTCCTATTCTCAAAACATCTATCACTTCTCTCTCTACATATAGTCCACCATATACAAGCAGGGATCATCCTCCATCTTTCTCTGTTTGTAGCCCCAACTCCAGCCTCCTCCCAACTGAATAGTCTCATCAATCTTGCTAGGCATGCTCCAGGAAATGTCTCTGAGATTAATAAAAATCTGTCCCAGTTGGTCCGTGAAATTGCAATGTAGAAAGAGGTGCCTCACTGTCTCTGTATCCTTACCACATAGGGAGCATCTGTTACATCAAGAGATACCTCTCTTGGCCAAATTATCCAATGTCAGAACTGCTTCATTGGCTAGCAGCCAGGTAAAATAGGTCACTTTGATTCTCCAGATATGCTTTTCTTTTAAATAAGGATAACTTCGTTATCAAAGAGATGATGAATTGGAAACTTACATCCCATAGTATGATGGGCACACCCCTAGAAGGGTAATCAGATTACAAGTTCCCTAGGAATTCAACTACTTCTGCCACCTCCCCCACCAGATCTTGTTTACCCGAGCCAATTATCACACCAAACAAGAATTTTCCTTCCATTGCCCACTCTTAAACTAACTTTTCCATCCATCAAAGACCAGAGGGATCTAATTGCTTTCCAGACTCCTACACCATGGGGCTCGCAATCACCTTTGAACGCCACTGATCATCTTGACCATACTTGTCATGAATGACATATCTCCAAAAAATAGAAAGATCTCACTCTTTTTTGAACATACTAAAAAAGTAAAAATGACACAGAGAGTAGATCTTTTCTGTCAGTCTACCCGATCATTCTTGATTTTTCTTTTTGTTCTTACGTTTATGTACTGTTGTGGATTTTTTCTTTCATTTTTAAAAAGTAAATTCGTAATTTGTGTGGATTTTATTATTAAGTCAATAAAGAAGAAAGGATAATATCACAAATGATCATTCAACTATGGATTGTTTTTACAAAAAGTTATTTAATATTTATTTTTAACTTCAAAATTACTCAATTTTTTTAGAAAATCACTCAGTTTTATTTTTTAACCTAAAAGTCACTTAACTATCAATGTTTTACTCTCAAAGTCACTCAAACTAAATAATTAATTTTTATTTCTAATTAATATTTTAAATACTAAATATATATCCATTTAAATCATTTAATGACCCATTCAACCCAACCCGACCCGCTAACCCACCCCACCCACTAATAAAATGACCCAATAGCTAACTCTTTATTAATTATTCCCCAAACTAATCTTTCTCTTCTCCTTCTCTCTGCGCATTTTGTAATTGATTAATTGAGCAATTGATTAAAAGACTATTATGTATAAGAATTTGTTCCATTCTTATACTTAAATTAGAGCCGTCAATATGGACTAGGCTATTGGGTCGATCTGACCTGACTCGTGAATTAGTAGGGCTGAGTAAGATATTTGGAGTCCATTTAAAAAATGAACTTTTTAGTCCTACCCGAATAAGTATGATGATGTGTGAAATTTTTGTAATATGAGTTAAGTCGGCCCATAGGCGGAATTAAAAGATATTTAAAATAAAAATAAATAGAATATCAAAAATAATAAAAATTCAAACTCAATGTTCATTTAAAAAAATTTAAATCAAAATTATTTTTTATAATATGTGCTAGTAACATTAATACCATGTACTATTGTCTTCTTGTTATTTGTTTTAATATTTTTAAATTATAATTTAATTTAAAATTTTAAAAATATATATATATATATTTGTCAAAATATGGATTAACCTAGCGAGTCTCACAGCCCATACATTAAACTAATTTTTTTTTTGTCCAATAAAAATAAGAGAAAACTAAGCTTGTGCCCCTGTAAAGCAAAATATTTACATCCACATACCCTTTTACATTTTATACCCTCGTATTATTAAAATTCAATCCCCTAATATTAAAATTCGCGCGCTGACGTTAGCACCCACCTTGTATAATATACCAATAGAGTACACATATATCAACAGGGTATCACAAAGGATTAAGCCCAAACCTATATAATACCGATATGGTATCAATATATCGATAGAGTATCACAAAGAATATGTTTTTTTTTATTAATTTAGAATTTAATAAATAAGTTTGTAACTTTAATAATTTTTTCTTAATTATTTTTTATTAAAAATAGATCTCAAATTATATGATACTGATAGGATAACAATATACCGACGAAGTATCACAAGAATATATTTTCTACTAATTTAGAATTTAATAATTAATTTTGTAACTTTAGTAATTTTTTAGTCCTATACAATATCAATATGGTATAAATATACTGATGGATTATCTTAACAAATATATTTTCTACTAATTTAGAATTAAATATTTTTAAATATTTTTTTTATTTGTTTCTTAAAAAAATCATAATCCTATATGATACCAATTGGGTATCAATATACCGTCAGAGTATCACAGCGGATTGAGCTCATTGTATATGATACCGATATGTGATATATATATCCTCGAAGTATACTTCATAGTATTTATGTTGTCAGCATTGCTAATGTCAGGCATGAAATTAAAAAAAAAATGGGTAAAAAGGTAAATAATTTGGATTATGAGTCTAGGTAAATATCTTGTATTGAGTCTATTAAAAAAATAATTTTAAATTAGGATTATCCTATATAATTCTCGCTAAAAATAAAGGATTAGCGCAAAATCCATATGGGCTAGTCCAAATGAGATGGGACAACTCGTATTGAGCTCTAACTTAAATAAGTAAAACATGTAGACTTGATACAGAAAAGAGAAAACAAATTGGAAGTTCATTAGTCAGAAAATAATGGAACTAAAAGGAGATAAGGACTGACTGCAAGAAGCAGAGACTCCTTAGCTGAAAGCCTTTCCATTTCTTTAGCAAAAGTAGAAGAAGCCCCTTGTACTGTCTTCTCAACCATAGCTCCACAGAACCTCAACATCTTTCTTGCGTTTCTGCTTCTCCCTCCCAGAAAAATGGCGATAGGAATAGAAGGAGATGTATAGCTCGGACATCGGGAAGAAAATGGCTGTACCAAATTTTGAATTGAAGTAGCCATTGACAATGAGGAAAATATGAATTGAGAACCGAAGAAAATGTGATTGTGTCGGAAAGTGAAAACTAAAGGTCCTCCAGCAGGGTTATTGTTGGAAAGTCAGAAATTGGGCATTGGTCCCATTCTTCTTGTCCTCTTGATATAATAATAATATACTTTCTTCCTTGAATATTACTTAATTTTTTGATTTTTTTATTGTTCAAATTAATTGAAATATTCAAAGTTAAACATAAAAATTTTGAAAACATTTTTCTAATTTGTCTTTTCATTTATTCATGTTTTATATTTTTTAGAATATTAATTACACTACTTGCAATTCTATATTTATAATTTCATAATAGGTAATAGTGGAAAGTATGATTTAAATTATGTCCTTCAATATTTTTCTTAATGGGTACATTGTCTTACAAATTAAGTCAACATGAGACGGAGAGAGTATAATTATGAGAGTAATAAGTATCTTGGTTTTTTGTAATGACCTCGATATTATTTTTGAAATTTTCAGCCAAATTATCATTTTGTCCTTTCTGAAAGTTGCTTTGAGTTATTTTTTATCAAGTCTGAAAGTCGAATTTTAAAAATCTTGTAAAAAGTTGGGGTTTTACGAAAGAAAGAATTTTAAAAGGTTTAAAGTGGAAAAATTTGAGTTTTCTGGTTATTTTGAATTTCGAGTGTCGGATTGTGATTCTGTCGATTCCATCAGCTCCGGAATGTCGGTCCTAGTCTAGGAGCACATTTAAAACTGAATCTAAAGTTAAAATGGAGATTTTAGTCCCAAAGATGCATTTTTAATTCATTTTGGATCATAAGCTTGACTTTAGTCAACATTCGGAGTTGGATGCTCGGATCGGAATTCCATCAACTCCAATAGTTCGGGATGATGAAATTAATGCTAGAAATGGCTTCGCTGCAATTTTTAGAGTTTTCGTGAATATTTTGAGTCTTTTGAGTTCGAAACTAGTTTAAATGATTTTTCTTGAATTTCGAGCCAAGGAGGTCTCGGACTGAATTCTGACAATTTCATTGAGTCCCGATCGTCGTTTCTAGTAGGGTGCATATTTGGTTTGTATTCAGGGGGTTCCAAATGAATTCTCGAGGGTCTAATTCTTGATTGTTGTGTTGTGTAATAGTGTTGGTGCATCTGATTCTAGTGCCACTCACATGTACTCCGCGTTAACGAGAGTGGGACCGAGTCCATGAATGTCTAGTCTAGGTGACCTCTGCATTTGCGGGGCCCCTCTCCATATTTGCGGAGCACTGCTACATTCGCGGAGGCTTAGAAGCATTAAAGCTCTGCGTTCGTGGAGTACAAATGTTGCCTGAACAGCGTCCAGTTTTAAATGACATCTTTTAACCCTTTTCCACCATTTTTGACAATCGAAGCTTCGTTCGAGAGAGCATTTCCAAGGTTTTTGAAGACAAATTGATTGCGTAACTATTTTCTAACTTATTTCAATTATTTTCAATTGATTAATTTGTGTTTTTATCTTATAAGTTTGGGATTTTAATGGTGAAATTTGGGAAATTTTCGAATATTGGTTTCTAATATTTAATTGGTGATTTCTTCCTCATCTTAACTCCATTTTCGAAATGATTTTCACTGTTGGATTCCTTATTATTTGGAAAACAACTCCATGTATCAAATTTCAAATTCCAACTACTTTTTTCTACATGATTTTTTTTTTACCATTTTACTCTTTTTCTCCGAATTAATTGATTTTGTTGTCATTAGATTTGTTATGTGATTTTTATTGTCACGACCCAAGCCTAGGGCCTAGACCTGACACGACACAAGGGGAACCCGAAGGGACCCCAACCAAGCTTCTTAGAACATCATTACACATCCTTGGTCGCGGGAAGCAATAAATCAAGCATCAAGAGATAAAAGTGGGGAAACCAGGGCTAAGGGGAAACACTTCCATATCATTATAATCAAGAGACAAGAGTCAAACGCATATTATAGATACATAACATGTCCAACAAGCACCTCTAATACATAGATAAGAGCGGGGGCCAAAACAAAGTAACCGGGCTCACACTCATAGTCAAAATAGACAATAAAGAAGAATGTCTCAATACATAATAGGAGCAACATAGACTAAGGTCCCCGAAATGGAGGACTTACCAACTAGCTTGAGCAGTGTCGAACTAGCCACGTGGAGGAGGAGGATGATCAACTTGGACATCAGTTCCTACATGGTGACATCATGTAGGCATAGAGTAAGCGTTAGTACGTTTGAATGTACTAAGTATGTAGGATGCAATGCAAATAAGAATTAAGCATCATAATCAAAATGCATAGCAATTGGCAATAAGCATCATATAACAATATGACATGTATGATCAATGCTAATATAAAACATGCTTAAGTAACTCATGCTCGTATAGGATATCATATGTGTAGAAGAGACCAAGCTTGATTTCTAAAGTACAACCCTTTGGTAGGTTAGTGATAATGCCGCCCCATCACTTGAATGGTGAAGTACTAACCCCTCACTAGGTTGGTGATAATGTCGTCCCATTACCAAGGTGGAGAAATACAAAGTCTTCCCTAGGTTGATGAGTACAAGCCCCCATCTAGGTTAGTGATGATGCCGCCCTATCACTAGGTGGAGAAATACAAATCCTTCCCTAGGTTGATGAGTACAAAACCCCATATAGGTTATGCGGGTTCTTAGTCCCGCAGGATTGGGCATGGTCTAATGCAACACTTTGTATAGAATTTATCATATACATAAGCTCATTTCATCATTATATAATCAATCATATCATATCTCATGATTTGGACCTTCAACTTCTCAAGAAACCACATCCGGACAATTTTATCAAATACTTAAAGGGTGTGTAATACTAGTATAAAATCATGAAATATGGAGATGAAACCATTCAAGAAAATCCATTGTAAAACCATCAATCAACACTTGCAATACCCTCAAGCAATATACATTAAAATCTCATCTCAAATCTTATAATAGATCAAAGATTTATAGCTCAAAACATGGCAAAACAGTCACAACTTTACATAGCTTTAATATAGTGTGCAGTGAATTTCATAATAATCAAGACCCATTTGTAAATCAATTTTACATCATGCAATTTGAGTAAAATGAGGCTTGGGTATCATAGGTGAAAGGAACCCATGAAGGAAAACCACATACCTTAGCTTAGAGATGAACTTGATGAAGATTGAAGATGGAGACTTAAAGCTTGAAAAAGAACCTTGAAGGAAAACCTTAGCTTAGGATGAGGGTTTGAGACTTGAGTTTGGGGAGTGAAAATATGACTAAATGTTTGAGTGAGTATTGGAGAATGTTTAGGATGATATGAGGGTGAATTTTGGTGAAGTATAGGTAAAAACATGTTTCGAAACACTTAGGCCCAAGACTTAAAAGTCTTGGACCGAGTTAAAAAAAGTAGGCCACCTTTTACACAGTGGCGCGTCGCGAGGGGGTCGCGGATTCCTCTCTAGATTCACACCTTGAAAAATTATAATTGTTAATCTTTCACTCTTAAATCGGGGTTAGACCCTTTTTAACTTAATTTTGACCCCCTGAACAAGAATATGAAGTCAAATTTTTTAAATAACAAACAGATTTTAAGATATATGAAATTTAAAATTCCGGGCATTCCGAAGCACTTTTTCAGGCACTTTTTTGGATCATTTCATTAATGTTATATTAGAATAGATTTTGATGATTCAGAGTATCATAGAAAGGAAAAATTTTCGTAGTTAGCTTGATTTGAGACTTTATATAAGGTAAGTGGACTTCTAACCTTTTGTTAAGTATGATTGAACCCTTGTTTCCTCCTATGTATATGAAATTAAATACTTGGGGTAGAATTTCAACCTTGTAGGCTTTGATCATGAGATGTTGAATTGCGTATTATTCTTATGGTAACATCTTGACTTGTGAGTTAATTGTGAGTTTTGAAATACATGGTATTTGTGCACTCGTTTGACGTGTATATTAATACTATGATGTGGATGGAATTATGTATGGATACTTGAACACTTGAGAGTTATTTGGTTTTCGATTGTTGGTAAATACATGTGTAATTCATATGGACATCTTGAGTACTTTATTACCATGGACATGATTATTATGCTACCTTTATGTGTTTTCTTGATGATCCATTGAAAATGAAAAGTCGAAAGAAAATGATTTCGGTAGTGAAAAAGAAAAGAAATGAAAAGCCGAAGGAAGATGGTTCTGGATAGATAAGAAAGTCAATGTCGAAGAAAATAGTTCCGATAGATACATGGTCCATGTATGGCCCCCATGAGTTCTAATCTGAGGCATGATTATGATTTGCGGATGTGTATTGTAGGACACAAGTGCATCACAATTATTTGACATTGCATCGCATTATTTACATCTCATGACATTCACTCCATCTCATATTACTCCGACTTGTTATTATTATATGAAATACTTTCAAGACTGGATATCTATTGTATCATTTGACTTGTTTATGATTGGACCCTTTTGAGATGTGATGCTAAGTGATGAGTACGTCTATATCCTTGTGATTTCTCTATGTTATATACATTATACTGAGACTTTTCTGAGTGCAAGTTTGTAGTTCAGTGGTATGTGGTTGGGTGTTAAGGAGTAGTTATATTCCTCATTATTTTACTTTAGGTTAGTTCCATTTGCTGAGTACCCTGTTGTTTGGTGTTCACTTCTTGCTACATTTTTTTAGGTTGCGAGGCCAGTCCCTCTAGTTAGACTTTTATTGCTACAGGAACGAGCTTCCTGATTATTCTTAAGGTAGCTGTTTATGTTCACCAGATGTTCGAGGAATCCATTATCATGTTATGTTCTATTTGAGAACTAGATATTTGAGACTTGTATTTCTTTGAGTATTATGTATTTAGAGGCTTGTACATGTGACACCGGTCTTGGGAAGATTTTAATTTTTGTTTCAGTATGTTTATCCATCATATTTAGACTGTTTATATTCTATTATTATCATTATATTGGGTTATTAAGTGTTGAGCTGACTCACCTTGGTGGGTTAGATGAGTGCCATTTCGCTTGATTTTTGGATCGTGACATTTTCTTTTTCTCTTTTGATAAAATAAACAATAGTTAGGTGTTTGAGTTGTCTATTTATGATCAACATGCCTATTTAGGCATTAAGGGTCGTTTGATAGTTGATTAGGAAAAATACTTATATATTTATTATAATTTGTATAAGTAGTATCACATTCGCTAGTTAGTTAGGATTATGAATAAGATTAATATTATGTTTGATATTAATATACATAAAAGTTATGAAGAAATATATGTATAATTTTGTGCAAGATAGAAAATGAAATAATTAATAGATAAATAAATAATGAATGAATAAGTAAACCATGTATAACTAATTTCTTCATAAAATATAAATAAATTTTGTCATAATTTATTAATATATTTATTAACAGCTATGTAATTCTAATCAGCTATCAAATGAGTCATAAAAGCATGATTGCCATTTCACTTTTTTCTTTCTGAATTCATGAGCGACATTCCTACAACACTTCTTTTTCTTTTTCTCTTTGATGAAGATGTGTGGCTATCTTCATCTCTTTAATACTTAGTTGTTTTGAAAATAAAGTGATTGAAGCATAATTTTTTTCTCGGAGTAATCAGCTAGATATATTTGATTACAAATATTAGTGTTGCTCTTTATAATATTCGCATCTTTTTAAATCATAAATATTATTTTATCTATTTTAATTTATGTTGTATATCCTATTCGGCACATAATTTAATAATGAGAAAAATTATTGAATTTTGAAATTTAAAATAAGTCATAAATATTAATATTGTCATAATTCATTTTTAAAAGTGAAATCTCTTCATCCCAATAACAAAGACACCTCAAACATCTAACTATTTCTTATTATATACTAGGGTGAGTTGATGCTAGTGCTAAGCATTGAACCCATTAAGACTGTAATTAGATTTTCTAACTAATAATTCTTATTATTCATTTTACAAATTGGATCAGAGGTATATTACTCTTATTTCATGAATAAAATGATTTTGGGGAAAAAAATGACTCTACCTTGAATGTTGACATTGCTTGCCAAAATCTACCCTCATTATTACATTTTTTTCAAGACAATCAATTCACATGGACCTACTTGTACTATCAATTATAATAAATAATTAATTGAATAAGTATTTTTTAATAAATAATTATTGATTTTAATAATATCTTTTAGTTATTACTATTTAGAATAATATCATGATAAATCTACAGTTGTATTAGAAGTGAATTATTCATATAATATAAATATATTATAAGTGTTTAAGAATATATTGTGCTTTTTTGGTAAGAAATTGAGACAATGTGTATTAAAAGTGTGTGATAAAAGTATTATCTCTCAATTTTGTATTATATATATTTTATAAATAGGTCTCTTGCAAAATATATTAAAATTGTATTATAAATGCTCAACGAAAAAAATTGTTATTACAAAAAATGGTAAATATTTTCTTCATACAATATATCTATGTAACTTTCTCATTCATATCCTTGCATTTTAAAAAGAAAAATATGTCTTCTCCTATGTTGTGTCGTTTGGATTTACGTATATTATCTCCAAGCATACTCTATTTTACTCTATAAACTTTATAAGTAAAAGGGAAAAAATAGAGATTAGGTAATTCAATCATTCTCTAAAAAGTTCTCTAAATTTTGTTTAGACTATTTTCAACTCACCTCTATTTTAGTTTCTATTCTCTATGTTTGGAGAATAAAATAGAGAATTGGGTCTCCAACCATACTCGAAAAGCTCTCCATGCTCTCTTTACAGAGCGGTGAATAGCAAATTCTCCAAATTTGGAGAACTACCATACACCCTCTCTGTATCACATTTTGATTATTTTAATATTATTTTTATTATGTAAAATTATTAGTTAAAGCTGTAATATTTGTAATTATTTCAATGTAATATATAACATATAAAAATATATTATTGACAAGTATATTACTTTCAATCTCAAATTAATAATTTTTTAATTTTTTTTTTAAAAATTTTCATCACTTCGAATGTGTAATCTAAGATTATTTTGATTTTATTCATATGTTATAAGACTATTTATTAAGTCTTTAGTATTTGTAATTATTTTCTAATGTAATATAACATCTAAAGATATATTATTGACAAGTATATTTATTTTCATCCTGAATTTTAATTTTTCTAATTTAATTCTTTTTTTTATTTTTATCACTTTATTAAATATGCAATTTAAAATTATAATAATTTTTCAATTTGAAGAATGCACAAAATTTAAAAGATAATTCAAACAATCTGCTTTTATGTTATAATGACAAATTAATGAACTAGATTTTTTAATGAGCATGGAAATATTTGATGCAATAGTTCAAAATGAAATTGGCGAAGTAAATTAGTACACAAAATAATTTAATATAAGATAAAATTATTAAGGACAAAAATGCTCATTTTGAACTACGTAATCCAATAATAGAGCATTTACGATAGCATTGATAACCCTCAAATATACTCCAAAATGGTTAAGGAATACAACACCATTAGCAATATAATTTACCCAACAAAAGAGTCGGGGTCAATCCCATCAGGAATGTTGTAAAGATATATTGTCCAAAGTAAGCTTAGATCTAATTATTTGTAGGTGTAGGGGAATGATCTAATTATTTAACTAAGTACGATTTGTAATTAATTAACTAAAAATTGAAGAACGATTGCTTAACTTGAATTTAATAGAAGGGAACATGCTAGAAGTGAGCGTAGTTGAACATGAATCACATAAATGGGTCTTAAGTATTGACAATTAGCATTAATTGCGCGTGGTAGGCTACATAGCTGATAACCATAATTATTCACACATTGAAAGTAGCATCTCGATGTGGATTGTCAACGATCTCACACACAAATCACATAAATAGTCAAAGAAAATTCATGCAATTAAATAGCTAATCATTCTAAAACCTTTGTCAACTGAACCCAACTAAGACTTCAGCTCGAATCACAATTACCCATAACCATTATGTTATCTACCAACTCCAAATACTTAAAATTATGTAGCATTCAAAGATCGATACTTAAACTCTGAGTTTACAACCTCATATTTCCAATCATACATTGTAGAAATATAAACCCACATAAATTAGTACACAAATAATAAATAATTTGAAGACTCACTAATAAATTCAAGCATTACTCTACATTAAACACACCAAGCATGAAATTTTTAGCCACTTAGAATAAAAAGAGAAAACATTATACCCAAATAATCATTCATAGTCTTCAAGTTGAATTGAGAGTATAAGATAAAATTAAAAGCTTCCAAATTCTTTTTTCGAAGTGCAAGAAAATTAAGTGCAAAGCCCTTCTAGAAGAACAAGTACAAGCTATGAGTGTTCTCTAAATCAATATGTGAAAAGAATGCAAAAAGTGTTTCCATATTGCTTAAATACCATCTCATAATTTACCTCGAAATAAGACTCGACGAGGTAAGTCGGGCATCGCCGACATGTTTGATGATGCGCCGACTTGAACATCTATCACCGAGTTGAGCAACCAAACTTTGATTTCAACTAAGCCTTGACTGAATTTCGGTGATGCACATTAAGCTTGCCGACTTCAATCGACAATGCGTTAAATGCCCTGTGACATGTATGTATTCTGGCTCAACTCCTGTCTGTTTGAATGTGTAGCCTGATGCTAGAAATATGCTGACTGTGAGGCTGTTTGTTGATTATATGTCGTGTTACGGATTCGATTGGCCAGTTTGTTCTGCATACATATGATACATTCGTACTATGGAATAATTATAATATAGATATGACTTTGCTGGGCTTGGTTGTTCTGGATACTTATGATATACCTATGATTGTCAATGTTTACTCTAAGTACTTGGGACTAACTGGGTTGTGGTGTACTTAGCCTTAGTTGGGAATGACCTTATGTTGATCTCTGACATATACATTCTTGTATACTGCTATAAGTCATTGTGCATTAGTTCTTCTAACTTGATGCTGGGGTTATCTATTATTATTTGAGAGAGGTGATGGTTATTCTTGGTTGGGTTATGTGATCTTTGTCTTGAGGCACGGTATGGATTTAGAGGTTCAGATTTGGATAGACTGGTTGAGTAGATGACTATTTCTACGCTCCAAGATCTGGATGACGCTCCCCGCAACCAGTAGTCTCCGGTGGCCACGTTTGAGTGTTTAAGACCTGGTTGACGTTCTGCGCAGTTTGTAGTCTTTGATGGCCACATCTGAGTGTCTCAGACCCAGATTTTGAGGTTCGTGCACCTTTTAATATTTTGGGTTGGGGACCCAGTTGGTTGCATTTTGGGTCTAAGACCCTATTGATTATATTTGGGGGATTCATGCTCGCACGGGTGATTCGTCCCACCGTTATATATGTTGAGGTGCCAAGGTTGAGTGTTAAGGCCTGACACGATATGGTACTTTGGGTCTGGGACCCAGTTGACTACTTGTGGATCCACATACTTATACACACCCTGATTGTGGTTGGTCTACCCTCTAGGAATATGGGGACTTAGGGGGCATTCAGGCTTAGATATTAGGGCCTTACACCCACGTACATCTTGACCCCTTGATTATGTGATGTTGAGAGTTAGGTTCCGTGGTGATTTTGTTTGGTTCTGTTTGTGATTCTAGTGGTGGGATTGTGCGTGGGTGTACCTCTTGGGCTTATAAAGGTTCAATTGGCATACAAGCATAGTTATTAGGGCCTTACACCTTTGTACAACACTATGTCTCAGTCCGGTGATAGTTATAGCATGGGCCTACTCAGTTTTGGTCAATCGGTATCATTGTACACCAGTTGAGTTGGTTCAACTGGGATTCAGTGATTCTCCAGACATATTTCTTCCTGATCTGAGTTCTGATTTACTAGATTTCTTGTAGTTCTCTATATATGAGTCTTTTATATTTATAATACTTCACTTAGTCAGCTGATGATGCCTACTAAGTGCCTATTATCAGTACTTACCCCTACATTTTTGCATCTTCCCATGGTGCAAGTACAAGTACTGACCGCAATTATTGAATTGGTAGTTCGTGAGCATTTCAGGAGACATTGGTGAGTATCAGCAGCTCTAGACACTCGACAGTATCCTTCCCTTTTGATGATTGTCTTTTTTATCCAAACATTGCCCTTGTACAATGTAGTAGCATGTATATGTAGGAGCTGTAATGACCCTCTGGTCATTTCGGTGTTTCTGTGATATTTTTACTATTATGAGCTTTTCTATAGCAACCTTAGACCTTTTATGATTATTGGGATTGTTGGGATGGTTATAGGATGTTTTGGTTGAGAGTCGTGCAAGTTTGCAAGTTAGCAAGAAGTTAAAGCTGCTAAAATGAGTTTTCTATCCAAACCTTAGTAAACAACCTCAGAATGGGATTTTGATATTTCCATTAGTTCCGGAACGACCATTTTGTGCTCAAAGGGTGGTTGGTCTGAGGATGGAGGGTCTCAGTATGATTTTGAGCTAAAAGTTGCAAAATGAGTTCAATTTTAAGCTAAAAAGTGTGTTTCCATTAAAACTCAGCTAAACATGCTCGAAATGGAAAAATAATGGCGCGATCAGTTCCGAATGTCAAAAATAGTCTAAAATGACCCTTCGTCAGTTGACGGGGTGATTGCATTTTTACCCCCTCAGTTTTGTTAGCCAAATTTAACTAGAAAGAAGTGGGAGGCTCATTTTTCCATAGGATGCTCTGTTGGGATTTTCGACTGCACCGTTAGATCTAAAATGTTGAAGTCAGTGTGGTTACACTATTCATTTGCAGAAAATGGACATTGAGAGCCTTGATAATAGCCCTAGGAACTATTCAAGCGAGCTGGTGCAGCACTGGATAATTAACCCTCCGCATCCGTAGATAGCGAGGCATGATCATGGATAAGAAGCTGCTAGATCGCCTCGTTCGCAAAGCCTTAGGCGCATTAGCAAAGGCCTAGCTGAGCCAAGGCACCGTGGTCATGGAGAAGGGTTGACGCCTATATATATGGCCTTCACCCTCATGGACCAGCCATGGATATAAACTTCTCTACCTTGTAAAATCCATGTTTCAAGTTCTTTTTGGCGATTCGAAAGTCCACGTGACTCAGTTTTTTGCAAGAAACGTCGTGGTGAAGTTGGATTTGAGATTTGATGCATATTTCGAGGTAAATTTGTTGTTTTAGCTAATTACTTTCTCGAAACTAGTGAAAACTTTACGTGTTGATTTTGTAATCGATTCATGAAGGAATTGATAGAAGTTTGAGATAAGATTGTTCTACGTTCTAAGAGAAACACTGTGGTGTGCTGGGTGTTAGCTGAAATTGTCTGGTTTTCGAGAATTTTGACCGAGAAAGTTTTGAAAAGAATGTTTTCTCATTAAGGCTTTTAACTTCATTTTTGGGCTTTTTCTCAGTCTTCTAAGGTCCATTTTGGGACGAACATTTGGCAGCAGACACAGGGTAAAGTAAGGACCATTTTTCTAGAATTAGTTTGGCATTTTGGGTATGGTCCCTATTTTCCTCATTTTAGGCCCATTAATATTATATCACGATGGTTGCTTCTCTCTTGGTGCACCATTAGCTAACTTGCACCTGCTATGGGAAGAGGGCTCGCAACCCATTACATTAGGTTCTATTGATGATGGAAACAAGATCTTTATAAGCAGGAGGCCGAAGGAGAAAATAGAGTATTGCTGCTTCAGCAACAGAGAAGAAACAATCAAGAAAATCAAAGATAAGTGAAACCCTTACTTTGAGTGAATTGGAAGTTTATGAAACATCACGAAATCAACTACATGAAGAGGAATTGACTGAGGGAAAGGAAAGTAAAAACCACACAAGAGGGAGATGAGGCAGAATCACAAATGTCAAAGTCCAAAACCAATATAACAGTGATGAGGGTACTGGAAAAGGGGGGAAACCAACAACAACAATCTAAATAGCTTTGGAGTCAAATAACAAGTAGAGTAGAGTGCACTCCTCAGAAGAATTCTAGTGAAAGGAAATCTTGGGCAGATCTACTGGATGAAGAGCAGGACCCAAAAAAAGAAGAACTTAATATGGGATAACTTTGACATCTCCAAGATGTCAAATGTACCATTTAAACTGGAGTATGTATCTTCTACAAAGCAGAGTGAGTAAAAAATTGTTGAAATTGAAGTAGAAGACATTCAATCTGAAATTGACTTTTGGCAGAATGTTGTTGTGTCTTATGTGCTTGGAGCTCACCTTCCTTTCAGTGTAATTAGTGGATATATCCAAAGGCTATGGAGAAAATATGGCATTAATAAGATTGCAGTGTTGAAAAATGGAGTCATATTAGTTAGATTCGAAACAGTTGTAGGGAAGAATGAGGTAATAGAAGGTGGTATCTACTATTTAGAAAATAAACCATTCATAGTCAAAGCATGGACACCAGAAAGGGAATTCACTAGAGAAGAGTTGTACACAGTACCAATCTGGATTAGATTCCCAGGTTTGGATTTCAAGTAGTTGAGTCCAACGAGACTTAGTAAAATTGGCAGTCTAATCGATAGGCCTATGATGGTTGATCAGGATACAAAACAAAAGAATGGGCTGAACTATGCGAGATTGTTAGTCTAAGTAGAGATGGGAGCTACATTGACTGATATTGTGTGTTTCAAAATAGAAAAAAGTAGTCCTACTTGAACAAAAAGTCACCTATGATTGGAAACCTACACTATGTGGTTACTGCAAAAAATATGGCCATGATGTGCAAGAATATCGGAAAAAGAAGGTCATTTTGATACCAATGAAACAAGCTGAGGAAACAAAGGAACAATAAGTTAAGTGTAACACCCCACACCTTAAAATACTAGTACAATTCAAATTAAACATGACATGGTTTGGTCAAATTAGCGCTAATTTTCAAAAGTGCTTGAATCTTG
>JAABOM020000075.1:12118171-12132074 GCA_011800125.2 Solanum clarkiae
TTATTTCGTCATCATATAATCATCATAACACCATTCAACTCATAAGACATGCATTGGACCTTCAATTCCTCAAGAAATCCTAGCTGGACATTTGATCAAACACTTGGGGGAGTGTAATGGGGGTAACATACCATGCAATTTAGAGATAAAATCATGCAAGAAAATTTATAGTAAAACCATCAATCAACACCTTGCAACAACCCAAAGAGATTCACATCAAAAACCCTCATCAAATCCAACATTAGATCCAAGATTTGGAGCTCAAAATATGTTAAAACAACCATACTTTCATGAACTAAAATCACTGTGTAGTGATTTTCTTAATATATAAGACCCACATATAAAATTAACTTTAAATCATGTAATATTAGTAGAAAGAAGGTTTAGGCACCATGGTTAGAAGGACCCAATGGTTCAACACCACATACCTTAGCTTTTGTGAAGTTCTTGAAGAAGACTTTAATGGAGATTTGAAGCTATTGTGAGATCCTTAAAGAAATCCTTGAGATTGGCCTTGAGTTTTGGGACTTGAATTTAGGGTGAAATATGAGTTTAAGTATTTGAGAGGATATTGGGGAATGTTGAGGATGACATGAGGGTGAAATAAGGCTAAGTATAGGTAAAAACACATATGGGAACTCTTGGACCCAAAACTAGAAAGTCTTGGACCGAAATAAAAAAACAGGGCCAAAATAACACTGGTCTGCGTCACCTCCGCCACCGGAATCTATACTTTTTGCACGAACGAATTCTACGAAAATGAGCACAAATCCTTCATCCGAACATGAAATGAGGTGAAACAAAGTGCATTGAAAATATAATTAAAAGGGATTTAAATTGGTAGGTCGTAGGCCACCTAGTTCTTTGTGTGCTAAGAGATATGTCCCTTCAAAGTTGCCCCTCCTAAATAGCATTCTTTGCGATTTTTGAATTTTGATACGGTTGCTTTGAAATTCGGGTTAGACACATTTTTCACTCAATTTGACCTCCTAAACAAGAATATGAAGTCATATTTTTAAAATAATGAATGAATTTTTAGATATATGAAAATTATGATTCCGAACACTTCCAAGACACATTTTCGGGCACTTTTTGGGGTCGTTATAATCATGGTTCAAGCATAGGATCTAGTCATAACATGTCAAATAAGGGATCCAGAGGCACCTCACTTAAGCATCTTAGCATTCATCAAGCATTTGTAGATAATTAAACAATATAAAGCAAAATTCAAATGTGGGGAAAGGACTATGGAAATAATCGCTTCAATGGAAAAATGCGGAAAGTCATATTGTCCAAAAACACCTTGCTACATAAAAGGCTTAGTAGGGGCCAAGACATATTCAAAGCTTTCGTCAAATACAAAAGTTGTGAAAATAAGATAGAAAGTAAAATTATCTATAAATACAATTTTAAATGAACAATGTCCCAAAATAACATAACAATAAGAAAGAGGTACAGTTCTCGAACTAAAGAGCTCACCAAAACTACTAGTTTTGGACGTCAGAGCTAACCATGTGTCGGTGGAGGAGGAGGAGCATTGGCCCTTATATGGTGACATTATGTAGGCAAAATATGCGTTAGTAAGTTTAAATACACTAAGTATGTAAGACGCAATATATGAAATTGTGATGTCATCATTCATAAGATAGTAAAACCATCATGCATGAAATTATAATTCCATCATTCAAAACATGCTTTATCATAACCAAGGAATAAAGCTCAATATGAAGTAAGAATCAATATATCATATAAAAATACATTTCAAGGGACATAAACGTCAAGTACACAACTTTATGGGAAGAGACAATAACTGACATTTAAGACCATGCAAACTACTACATGGAATTCAACATAACCCTTTACGTTGACATGAGGAATCCATGTGTCGGGTGGAACTCTGTCAAATTATGCATGCATATCTTAGTTTAACTTTGTTATTATGGATCTAATAGCCTTAGCCTACAAGGGCTCCTATGGTGGAACATAATTAATGGGACAAGAGGTTGCTTCTATGGTTCCCATACCGAACCCCACCACAATACCTCATTCAGTGCTAAGTCAACCCATAGAATACTTAATTAACATTTAGCATAATCGTACCATCAGATCCTAGAATCATAAGTATCAATAGGTAGGAGTAGCTCATTAACTCGGAAGCCACTAAAGTGATGATTAACCTTTCACGTTGAGGGTCCATCTTAAGCATCATTAAGGGCTTTGCAACATGCTTATATCTTTGACAACTTCCATAACTTTCAAAACTAACTTTTAGGCCTTTATTATCAACATCATGTAAAAATTATCTTAAACTTAGCGAGCTTAAATAATGTCTTTAAAATCATATGCTTTAAGGGGATAGTGCAAGATCATGATAAAATTCATCAAGTTCAAACCATGCTTAAACAACCCATATCATTATTGAAAATCCTAGATAATGAAACCATATCATTTAACTTGAATACCATAAGAACTCATTGTGCACCATCACATTACATTATTAGGGTCAAAATACATAAAAATATTATTGAAATCGTATTTAAAACATGCTCATAGAACACATAATTTCTTTAAAACTTAAAAAAAAAAAGATAAAAGGAATCATGGTTGGTCTTTTTGGGTGCAAGGAACCTACAAATCAAACTCACATACCTGATAATGACCTTAATCAAAGGCTTAAAGAAGTTAAAGAAGAAAACTCTAGTCCTTGCCTTTGACTTGGAGAGTGTTTTGTCTTAGAAATTTTTAAGAGAATTTGAAATATAGTGAATGAGAGTGAATTGGAAGATTTTTAGATTTTGATATTGGAGGGAAAGGAAGACCAATGTAATGTAGTTTTAGGCTTAGGGTATGAAAAATAGACAAAAATGGCTTTTATTAAAACTGTCGAATCCTAGACCATGACCCTGATTACAAGCCATAAAATAGTTTATGGACCGTAGTTGGAGTTTCATCTTGTTCAATTTTGAATTTCTTGAAACTTGGTCTCTGAAGCTCAATATATAAGACTCATTTACGACTCATGGATTGATCTACGAGTCATAGGCACCATCCGTAGAACACCCCAACACTTAGAAGATTTTCCAAACTCATGACCCCATCTATGAAATCAGACTACGACTCATAAATAGGACTACGAATTGTCCTTTTGTCCATAGTACCAACTTCAAAATTATGAATTTTCATCAACTCAAGGCATTAAATCACAAACCCTTTCTATAATTCATACTTTCATTTATGGACCGCAAATACTCCTCATACAATATCCTTATACTTGGTCAACTTTTTCATCTAGGCTAACTACATCCATGAGCCCTATTTATGACCCACAGTTTGAACCACAAACAATAAATGAAGCTCATACTTTGATTTGCATCATTTTCAGTTTTTATTTCTTTTGCACTTTCTGACTTTCTAACTTACGAGTCCTTATAGGGATTTGGTCAATTGGGTTATAACTTTTTTTTATTCACTTTAATATTTTAGCCTAAAAAGATATATTAATATTTGGCATTCTCTAAAGCACTTTCAGAATTACAGATTTTAACATCTTTATATCATATGTCTATGCCTGAAGCACTTAAAACAACAAATGGGGTTCCTCAAATTAGGGACTCATTAACTAATCTTAGTGTCCCCAAATTTGAGTTGTTGTAGTGACTAGCTTTTAACATGAGTAATTTCTCAATATTTCTACTGATGTTGACTCATGATTTTTCCTTATTGCTTCACCAAGATTTTTCTGCGAGTCATGTCATCCTCATCATCAAGGATCTGATTCATTATAATTAGGTTATTCTTTCAGTGAGGAGTTTTCTCTTCTCAATAGGTGTTCGATCCTCAATTAAGTGTTTGTCATTTTTATTGTGTGGAACATGATCTTTTTTCAGATACACTTTTTATTGTTTCGATCGATATTGAATTGTTCTTTGCCTTCGTTACCATTTATAATTGTAAAAAGAAAAATCTATTATACGAAACTTAGTAAATTAGCAAGAGAATAAAGGTCACAATCACAATATAATTAACCCACAGTGGGCATCAAATTATTTATGTTAAAATAATATAGTAGAATTTTCTAAATAATTTAAGGATATGTAGGTTGAGTTGACCAGCTAATATAACGAATTTACTTGCCAAAAATCAAGAATAAACAAGTAAATGATCAATAAAAACTAAGATAGAAACGAAATTAAATTTAGCTTTGATGCGATTGTAAGACAATATTATTTAAAAATAATTTTGAGAACATAGACTATTAAAACTTAAGAATTTTAAGTAAAAGAACTCTATAGTGTAATCCATGTGACTCATTAGATTTAGATTTTCTTTATTAATAAATGAATAGCTACTACAGTTAAGATATATAGAATTAGATCCACAAATTACACGTAAAAATTTTTTATTACACATTATTGCACTCGAGTGACCTTTGACAGAAATCTCAGGATTTTCTATAATGTCTAATTCCTCGAATGCAACTAACCTAGTTTTTGGAGGTGGACAGGCTCTTGACACAATGTATTTAATCAATGGCAACAACTGAACCTTCTGAAATGGTTTCGTATCAACTTTTTTAATGCTACTCTTGCTGACTCATTACTTATTTGTCTCATTTACCACGTGTCACCTTATGTTTCATGAAACTGTCAAGTTTGAATTTTATCCTATATAATATAATGAGACTAAAATTCAAAGTTTTTATTGACCAGATGTAACCACATAATCTCACCTATATCAAGAATTGTTAATATAATTAAAATACTCATAAATTAATTAATAAAAGAATATAGATATTTTAAAAGAATAAATTGGTCAGATTGTAAACATTTTTAAGTAATGATAAATAGGTAACAGTAATAACTACAGAGGAATTAAAATAACATAGATAAACGTAATATTACAAATCATAAGGGATGTTAGTGTGACGAGGTAAACATAATATCACAAATCACAAAGGAAGGAAGTATTATGAAGTTAGACTTAAAGAGAGGTCTATGAAATTATTCTACTTTTGTTGTCCTATTTTATGTAATACTATTTGACTTGATATGGTGTAGGAAAAAAAGAAAGAATTTTAAAACTTATAATCTGAAATAATTATTAGATATTTGTGTGGTTAAGAATAATTTTATTTAAAATAAAAAATAATTTTAAAGTTAAATTATTTCTAATTATAATAAGATGATATTTTATTTGGGATAAACTAAAAAAAAAGACAAAGAATATATTATTTAATTAGTCGTATTTTATGTTAGTGTTACTTTATCTTATGCGATAATGCAATTTAAATTTTAATAAAAATCCAGATAAAACCTACATAAAAAATATTTAATTTTGCTTGTCAAATGGAGGGAACAAAAATACTGTTATATTTATAACACTCTTTTTCACTTTTACTTATCTATTTTACATAAAAAAATATATTTATTTTTACTTGTTCAATTTAAAAAATAAAGATATAATTTATCATTTATATCAATTTTATCCTTATTATTAAGTATTATTTATTTCTCATTATTTAGGTGACTTATAACTGTAAAATTATTATTACTTTTCTCGTTTGAATTTGTTCATCTTATTTTTTTTGTTTGTTTCAGAATGTATATTTTTTTCTTTTATCATCAACCTTTTAATTTTAACTTCGCATATGATATGTTTAAAATTATAAATTAAAAAATATTTTAATGTATTTTATATATTTTTTTAAAAGTTTTTGTCCAATCAAAATTAAATAAATAAATTAAAATGAAAGAATAAATATTAGTTTGATGTATGAGTGCCCCCTAAGAGTTGTATTCACTTGTATTAGGTTTATAAACATAACGTCCACTTTTTCTTTTTCATTAATTTATTTATTTATGAAGCACATTTCTCTTATATTGTCGCCGCCGAACCTGCCCTGTTAACACTCCCTTCACTGGTAAACTATGTCTTGTCTTCCTTGTACCTTAATTTTCTCTGCTTTCATGTTAGCTTATCTTTCTATGTTCGACACAAGAATCTCTTATCTTTTCTTCTTCTTCTTCTCTTGAATTTTGCATTGCTTTTCATGCAAATTAAGGCTAGTTTTTATATGAGGTAAGAAATTTTTTATTTCCGCAACTTTCAAGTTACATGTGTAAGTTTGAAAAGAAGAGTTTTTGATCCAACCGAAAAGAATTGGTGGTAGTGTTTTTTTTATAGTCAGATGTTGTAACTTGCGTATTCAAGCTCTTACTTTGTGTAATTGATTAGATAAATATTTGTATAATGCAAACATATCTTGGTATTTTTGAGATACTGGAAATGACACTTTATATGCTCTTTCTCATGCAAGTTCAAAATTTGCAGATTTTTATTATTGGCAAGCAATACAAAAGAAAACTCTTGAGTTTCTTTTGCAATTATTCTGCTTTGCTTGGTAAATTCAATGATTTCTTCCCATATTTTAGCTGTAACTTCATTTTCAATAATGAAGGGGAAGAACAGTAAAAGAATTTAATTGGATCTTGCTTACTTTTATCAAATATGTACAGGTTGGGTTTCAATTCATTTTTTTTTTTGTTTGTGTGTGTGATGTTACAGATTTTGCAAAGACGGTTTAAAATTTCGGTCAAGACTTTATTTTTAATGGTTTGTACGATGAGCCTAATTTGGTTGCGTATGTGGCATGGCACCTACTCAACATACATTAGAGACAGCTTTAGATAGGAAACCAAATCTTCTGTTTAGATTTCTTCTACTGGTAAAACAAACACTGTACTGTCTGATTCCAGAGAGGAAACGTTTTAACTGTACAAGTTACTATAGACATAACATTTTTCAAATGGAAAGTACTTTGAATGCACAAACTACTAAAGCTTCAAACAGTTCCATGGATGTGGCTGTCGATGTAACTGGATTAGCAAGAAGCAGCGACATCAGATTAGCTACCAAGGCAGATCCTGATGAAACAGAATACTCAAGCTCATTTGTTGACACTACATCGGCAAATGATAACAGTTCTGGGCCTAGTGATGCTGAAGTGGAATCACAATTCTATGATGATAGTGGCTTGTCATCTTCGTTCGATGGGTTTAGCAGCTTGTTTCTGATAAGGTGTGGTTTTCTTGCTTGGGGCTTGTGTTATTCTTATATTTTACTTTGAGCAAGTAAAGATTTTGATTCTTTTGTTTATTTTTATTCTAAACTACTGGTTCCTCCTTGGACTGACCCTGTTAACCTTTCTGATTCTAATGTTCAATTATTATATGCCCATTGGAATAAGAGGTGCAAGTACTAGCATTGATTTTTTTGTTTTCTGAGATATTAATCAAAGCGACAACCTTTTACTTGCCTAATCCTTTTAAAAAACTCTAAAAATAGAATATATTACTGATAACCATGAGATGTATTCTTAGTAAGAGCCTACTGGACTAAATACTATCCAGGATGGTGATTAAGAATGATAACGGAAGTGGCCATGCCAGGATGTTGATTAAGAATGATAACCGAAGTGGCCATGCCAACTATGTTACAACATTAAGTTTTTGTTGGCATGAGTTCCAATGCTTCTGTCTAGTTCTCCTTTGTATGATATAGGTCTAGCAATAGCCTAGAGCCTTAGGTTTTTTGGTCTTAACTTTTTTTTTTAATTTTATTTTTATTTTTATTTTTATTTTTATTTTTTTTTGCAATATCCCAGATTGTCATTTCTTGAAGATTTGCTATCTTATGGAGTATAACATCTAATCACGAAATTATCTAAGGTGTTGAAGTGCTATTTACTTACCTAAAGAATAAAAAATTGAAGTGCCGTTTGACTTCTAAAATTGCTGATTTTATTAGATGAGAATAACTATATAATTTGTTCCTGATGTCTCTTTTCTCTCTGTTTAAGTTTCCCGTGAACATTTATTATAATATAATCATTTGACAAGTATCCGGAGCATTATAATATTGCTCTTCCATTTTTCTTAAATGGAAGGCCTTTTAGCTAGTTCAGCTATGAGGTTGCAAATGTTACTTTCTGTTCCCATCTAGGTTTCCAGCTGATTCTACCACTTCTCTTATACGAATAAGATTTTCTGGATGACTTACCTTGAATGTGATTAGTGCATATGCATTAGAAGAGGGCTTGGCTGAGAGGAGAAAAAGTGATTTTAGGAGAATTTGAATGAGGGGTATCTCGCGCATCAAGGATGAGATTTCCATGGCCACATCGGGACAACTTCAAGGGCTTATGTAGATGGTCATGGCAGTTTTTGTTTTGATTTTCGGAATAGAAATTAGGGAGGAGCTCCCCTTTTGGACTTTGCTAAAGCTTTTGATTTGGTGATAGCTTATATTAGTTTCCCGAAGAAGGAGGATCACTCGGTGAACTTACATTATAGGGTGGCTAAGACGCAGATAGATTACTTACACTTAAGGAAGTGTGATAGAAGTCTATGTAAGAGGTATCAAGGTGCTAAGCCCTGTGAAAGTTTGGGAGTGGTGTGTCTTTTATCATCGAGAACCAATTTAGATATATAATTGGGTGTTCTACTATTAATACCATACATTTCATAAGAAGATTGATGGAGCAATATTGTGAGAGGAAGGGAGATTTACATATGGTGTTCATTGACTGAGAAAAAGCTTGACAAAGTTTTGGGTGAGGGGGGTGTGTGCTTTTGAGACTAAAGATATACGTCTGGCCTACTTAGGCACAATTAAGGATACATACAATGAATTCAAGACCCGAGTGAGGATAAAGAGAGGTGACTCAAATCACTTCCAAATTGTGATGTGGTTACATAGGGATTGGCAGTTGGCCTATTTCTATTTATAGTTAGGAAGAAATAGGCCTCTCTATCTCTATGAGGTAGTGGTGAGGTCTGCATACATTTTTCCCTCCCAAGACCCCACTTGAGGGATGCCACTGGGTATGTTGTTGTAGGGAATGCCTGGATAATTTTCTCGTGTAAATATTCCTATGATCTTTAAACCTCTTCGAACACGTCAATCTCAGTGCTTTTTAGAATTATTTGTGAAGTGCAAACACAATCATTGACAATCAGCATTGGCTTTTAGCTAACATCTGTTTTAGAGCTTGTTGTGTAAAGGCTTGTCTGGAGTCTCCTGAGATCTCAGTTCTTTTTTTTAAAATGTTTTCTTATTTTTTATTTTTTAGAGTCTTAAATTGTGTAAAAGATTTTCTTGGAGCTGTATAAGATACTATCCATCTGGATGGGATGCAATTAGCTTTTTTTACCTGTTAAATTCCCTTTAGACACTTCTTTGTTATACATTGGACGCTTAGTTCTGCTCGATTGAATTGATAGCCATACAGTAACTTAAGCATGCCTGAGTCAAATACAGTCAAACAGTTTAATCAACTGACTCGCTTACATATTTCAGGAAGAAAAAGTTGACTTCTCACTGGAGAGAATTTATACGACCCATAATGTGGCGGTGTAAATGGGCAGAACTCAAGATGAAAGAGCTTCAGTTGCAGGCAGCTAGATACAATAGGGAGATATTAGCACATGATAAGAAAAGGCATAGGGAATTAGATCAAGCTTCTTTGGAAGAGTCAGGCTCGAAATCACTGCCATTTATTTATCCAAGGCACAGGCAAAAGGCCATGAAGAGGAGAAAGAGGAAGAGAGTTGAGCATGGAACAGATATTGCAACACACATGTCTACTCATAACCTTTTCTCTTATTTTGGTACAACTTCTTTTATGATTCTTTTGAATGAGTCCTAATGTTTCTGGTTACCATGATAAATTCCAGTTTTGCATGTAACATCTTGCAGAAAATAAAAGGCTTGATTTGGATGGGACACTACCTGGAGATGATATTAGTAATGCAGGTACACATTAATGTTCATGTTTTCTCATCATTATTCACCATTTTTTAGTACAGCTCCTTCAATTATCACATCCGTGCCATTTTTGCACTGCTTTCCTCTGACTAAAAGGGAGTTTGTATAACTGGGATTTCTTCTGCCTTTGGTTTGCGTAGTCACCCACCTGGAAATCTTACATGTCTTACAATGTCCGCTTATCATTGAGAAAGAACCAAATAAAGCATTTCTTTGTTTCCCTCTTTTGTTTAGTTTGTTGGACAAGGAAACAACAATTTTCTTAGGGGCAGAGAAAATGAAATGCTGATACTTCTAAATCACTCTTTTCTCTTAAATAATGTTTCCATCATTTTCCTTGAAAGATCATGTCTCATATTTCTTATAAGACAGCATTTCTTAATCTCTTCCTATATTATTTCTTTCAGCTCTTTTATTCTCATGCATTTTGAGGCAACAAGTCACACCAAATTTGCTTTTTTAGTTTTTTCAAAACCTGTGGCATGTTCCTTAAGTCTACACATCACTCCAAATAGAGTAACATGCTTTCGAATAAGTGTCACCTACACAAGCATTGGCCATAGGAAATTGCAGAACAAATATGTACCTATATTAATTTTTGTCATCGCTGTTACCTAGAAAAGCATTGGGCCTGTCATTAGGAAACCTCAATGACTTTCTGTATGTTTGTCTGATTTGATTGTCGATCACTTTTAGTCATGGAATGCATGGTGCTCACTTACAACTGTCTTGTGTTTTCATATTCTTACCAAGTAACATTCACCCTACTCAAGATTTTGCACAGAGCTAAATTGTGCCATCTGTGCTTTCAAGATTGAAGATCTTGAGCCATCTAGTGCTTAACAATTAACTTTTGACTAGTTGCAAAATCTCTGCAGAGTACCTGGACCTTCTCACAGCCATGGCTTCTTGGTGATATACCTTTCAGTGACACCTATTATGGCCTGCTAAAATTTAGTGAAATTCTCACTTGAGAGCAATGACAGGATATATTCCAAATCAGCTCTAGGTCAGATGTTTGGTGTTAACTTTGTTTGAAAGGTTTAAGGTTCTAGAATTTTAGAAGTGCAAATAATCGAGCACCGCCTGTGTCTGTCTGTCAGAACAAGCGTGTGTTCTGTCTTCTTTATCTGTTCTTTCATCACGTAAGATATTATAGGTAGTTATAAAATTGGAAAATGATAAGTGAGGATAAAATTGTCAAGTTTGCCTTTGCCCAAGTTTAAATTCAAAATTTCGAATAAGGACTTGAACAACTTAACTACAGTTTATGCTCAAAGTATGTCAGTGTTGCAATTTTAAGTGTCTGTCCTTGCTTTTAAATAATAGTTGTGCAAACTCCCAGATTTTTAATTACTGAGTCACCGATCCTTTATGGGAAAGAGATGGGTTTAGGGAGGCAGGGAAGACACTTTTGCCTAGTTTTGCAGAACAAGTATTACCTTTGTCTTTAAATTAAAATTATCCTATATCCTTGTACATTCTTTCACATTTATTCTATTCTCATTCTCACACAAAGTTTGGCATATCTACTGATGACATTAATATATTACAAATTGTTTATGGGATATAACTTCACTTGATGTTTCTTATTTTGATTTTCTTTTCATGGTAAAGCATTGGCAGAACAGAAAACCAATGGTCAGGATGACTTTGGTATTGATGATGATTTGTCAATTCTTGTAAGTAGCAACGGTTGTCTAGAGCAGATCCTTCGGAAAATCGAACTAGTACATAGTCGGGTTCATAAGCTGAAAGACCAACTTGATACAGTGATGACGAAAAATGCGATTAAGTTTTCTTCCTCTGAGAATTTAATGTCATTTGATGGACAAGTGAGCTCTATTCGGAGCCCTACATTCTCGGCATGCAATGGAGAGACAACATCAGCTGGAGGTTTATATGGTACATCGTCTCACCATGTAGTAGATTATGATCTTGGAGATTTCATCATACCTGGCAGTGCAATGTCAAGCTATGGAGAGGCTATGCCTATTCCTGACATAATAGAAAGTACAGTAGGACTTTTGTCTTCTGTGGATGTCACGCAGCAGCAGGTGCAGGTTGGAGATTCAAGCGAAAGAGTAAGATATTTTCCTTTCAATGAGGGAAAAAAAGAATAATTATAACTGTTGTCTAACTAAGCTAGGTTACTGAATCTATCCACTCCGAGGAGGGCCCTGTGGCACTTTATTCTAGGACTAAAAGATGGAACTAGCTTTTGTATTTTATACTTGGTGCTTGGGATTTGTTCAATAGTATGATTACAAAAGATGATGTTTTTTGCATTCACATGTGGGCTTTCTTACTAGGACAATTAGATGTTCTTTAAAAGTAGTATGTGGTCTTTATTTGTCATGTATTTTCGAATTTGCAGTTTATAACTATATGTAGAATATTTTGCTTATTAATAAGCCCCTAATGTAGTTGAATTAAGGAAACAGGAAGTTGTAAAACCAAGAAAATAGAATTAAGCTCAAATAAGGCTGCAATAGAGTGAGAGAGGGAGGTGGTTAGGGGATGGAGGATGTGAGAGGCCCTTAATTAAACCAAAATGAGACCAATACTCTTATTCCCCCATCTAATCATCACCTATCTATGAACCAAAGGACCATAATTACCTCAAATAAGCTAGTTGTCGTGTCAGGGATGGTAGTTTTCAACTACATTGACTGTTTTTATGTATTGTTAATTGCAGATTGTTGATAACATTCTCATACATAATGAAGTATCTGAAGTAGGACTCTTTTTGACGACGAATCATGAAAAATCCTTTGACAAGCATCAAAATGTGGGAAATAATGTGGAAGAAGAAAGATTTAGTCCAGCCCCCCCTGCATCAGAAGCTAATTCTGCAGGTAAAGCATCCACATCTCAGGAGCAATGGACATTGAAACCGTGCTTAGCCTCGGAGATCCATTTTCCCAAAAACAAAAGAAAGAGAGGAGAGCGTAAAGCCAGTTTGGGTGGTTGGAATCGTAAGATGCCTGATAGGCAGTGACTCCTCTATAAAGTAGATGTTTTGACTTTACTAAACATTTTCGAAATGATAATGGTGGATGATGAGGACATGCTAGCAACTGAACTGCTCAAAGTAGACTGCTTATTTGAGATTTTCTAGGAGAGTTGTTATGGCTTTTAATTTGAGGATGCCGTAGTCAGTTAGAGCTGAAACTATCACAACCTTGTAGCTTGGATAGTGTATCTGGTATTGCTAATCTACTGAGTAGCTGTTTTAGGCCTTGTGAAGTTGACTACCCTTTTGAATTTAAAATGCAAGCAAAAATTAGTGCAGCAATTTGTTTTTCTATTTTTAATGTTTCTCAGAGACAGGCTTCATATCCTGTCATAAAATGTGGTAGCTAAGTCCTCTCTTTATCAACTCATCACTCCCGTGGGATTCTACGCTTTGTTGGTTTACGAGATACTTTTTTGATATAGAAATCCTTCCTGGTAATAAACTTATAATAATGTACAGGATGTTAGCCATGATTTTGCCGTTTGATTGCTCTGTTTATCTTGACGGGTTATTTCCAGTTAAAAACAAGCAGAGGAAATGTTACTTATCTTTCTTTGGAACAATCAAGACAAGAAAACTTAAAAACAAAAATAGTTTACGTGATACAATGAGTACTATCATCTCTATAATATTCCTCCAATTCCTTCCAACAACATAACTGAAATTATTTGCCTGCCACAGATAATTACTTTACCAACAAATAATCTGTCTTCCAAAAATTACCTGAAAATTCCTTGGACAAAATTATCCTTCATATCTAATAAAAATAAAGAAAACTGATAATTATATGGAACCAAAAAATTTATTTTTTTCTCTTTCTTTTTTCCCTCATTTCTCACTTTTTTCTCATTTTTTTCCTTTTCATTTTTGTAACGTTTTTCTTGTGTTTTTTTCCTCTATTTCTTTTCTTTTTTCCCTTGCCGTTATTTTTTCTTTCATTTTTTTAATTATGAAATATAACAATATTTTTTTTATACATTTTGTGTTTCTTTTAAATAAAATGATTTTGTCCTCCCCGAACCCCACTTGTGAGATTCCACTAGGCATGTTATTGTTGTT
>JAABOM020000075.1:12145168-12158873 GCA_011800125.2 Solanum clarkiae
TCGATTTAATTAAAATCCCCAAACAAGTCAAGATTCGCTTATGTCGCTATATATATACACGCGCATATACATATATATATATACGTATATTTCCCTTGCTAGTAATAATAGTAATCAGGATAATAATAATAATAATAATAATAATAATAATAATAATAATAATAATAATAATAACAGTTTTGTTAAAAGGGAAAGTTTAAATAATAAATAGTGAAAATATTTTTTTGTATTTTAGTTTAATTATTTAGTTAATCTCGTTCAAAGTTTGATAAATTAACTTTATAATAGATAAAGCCTAGTCTAATCTCTTTCAAATTAATCAAACTTCAAAAAATTAACAAGTGATTTCAAATCAAACGATTAAATTCTTTAAGTTTCTTTCAAAATTTATTTTGTCTAAAATCAATCATTTTTAATTCCAAGTCAACCAATTTTTAAGTAAAATATTTTCAAAAGTTAGTCAAATACGTAATCGCCGGATAACCGCATTTAGCGGCCGTTTCAAGTGCGTAAAACCTTCTTGAAATGAAAATATGAACCCGAACTCTTTTCTCTGATTTTTAAAAGATTTTCTGTTGGTCTTTTAAATATTCTAAGGGTTTCCTAATTATCCAAAAAATTAGGTGGAGACTCTGTGTCTGTTCGAATTTTGAGAATTGGTTTTGCTCAAATTAATTGAGTTTAAATTAATTTTTAATTTTCAAATTAATTTTTAATTTATATTTAAGCCGGTAATTTTTCGGCATAACAATACTGATGGTTTAAGCAAATTACGATCTCCCTTGTCATTATCAGTGGTTTAAGAAAATCACGAAGAATCGAAATTGGTACTAATTTCAATACCAAAGGGCTAAGAATGCTCGACTTTCTTTTCTTTTTTGTGAGATCATCAAAATTGATAGTGATTTTGATACCAAGGGCTAAGAGATCGGCATCACTTCTCGGTCGGTAAAGATCTCGCCCAATTTTTAGAATCTCACTCATATCAATATCCAAAACCGATACAAATATGTGTGACATAGAATGAATAAACATGAGATGAAGTTATAAACAAATCCACTCATAATCACCAGCCACAACAATATATCTCAAAAATAGAATTCTCATCACTTAACCACCTTTTCAATTCAAGTGTCACAAAATCACAGCAACTCACATTTACATTTAATCACCTTATTTTTATAATATTGAAAATATTTCATGAATCACATATAGAAGAAAGGATAATTTGAGAATTCTACGAGAATTACAAAGTTTTGAAAGTTCATTTGCCTTAGCCAAATCACGATGAATCAAACACTTGATCCTTTCCCTTTCGAATAGGATCCGAAGTACCACAATCTAGTCAAACATATAATCACAATAAGGTTTTTGAAACTAACCACACAAATCTATAATCGAGTTCTCAAATTTTAAGCATAAGGTTCCATCTTAATTCCTCCAAAGGTTTATAAAGGATGATACATCTAACATCTAATTATCTATTACTATTATAATTGTCAAAATATAAGAGAATATACATATATATATATATATATATATATATATATATATGTATACGAAGAAGAAGACGACGCTGAATAATGCAACACCTTAATCTTCTAATGCTAGCATTAACTCCAATTGCCACTTTCTTAAAGTGAAGCAAACAATTACTCCCTGGGATCACACGTCACAAACCCCCACCCATATTCTTTATTTTTTCTCTTTTGTTTGAATCTGTATACACCCATTAGAAAATAATTTGCTACAATATGTAATCCATCTAGTTAATAAAAACTATTATTTCTTGCACATACACCTAGAGATCACTTTGGATTTGCACATTAATCACATATAATCATTACCTGAATTTTATTACCCTTCAATTTTCTTCGTCTAAGTTACCCGAAATTCCAAACCCCTCTCTTCTCCTTCTTTTTATTAATTAAATCAATCACTAAAAGTGATATATATTTCCATAATTCATATATATATAGGTGGTATAGGATGTTAACTAAATTAACATTTAGTCCACGATTAAATTGATTATCTAGATTTACCCGTAAACTAAGTAACCGTAGTTATTGAATAGTCCAAAATATTCATTTAAGATTTTGTGAGATAAATCTTTTAGGAAATCAAGAGGACTAATTCTTAAAATGACTTAACGGGTCATTACATTTGACCTCATTTCCACATATGGACTCCGAATCTGATTTTGTCACTTCGACCAATTTCTACGTTCGGGAACTTATGGAATCAATAAAATTTCATTCTGAGGTCTGAAATGATGAATTGAACAAAAACTCACTTTTTGAATAATTTAGACTTCCGAAAAATATAAACTCATATTATACCTCTTGTATCCACAATATACCACTGCCAACTACACAAATAGCTCAAATAAGGTTCGGAGACACTAATAGAAAGGCAAAATGATAATTTTTATGAAAATTTACAACAATAATCGTTAAGATCATTAGAATAAGGACCTCTCGTACCTCCAATCTATACTTAACCAAATTTCTAGTTACCAGCATGTCTATCTACGACACATATTTACGAGCTGTAGTTCAAGTTACGGACCATACTTAGTTCTCCTGAATATAACTTCTATGTTTCAAAATTTCATCAAGTCCTGGGCTCAACCATGAACTTGTCTACGACTCATGGAATAAAGCATGAGTTTTGAATGGGCTCATAATCCCAGTCTAGTCCAAAAAATTCTATAATTTTTCTATTTTCAAACTTTTTCACGTATGGGGTGTTACAATAATTAAACAAATAGCTTATCTCATGATCATTAACTATGCAGAAAAGTCAAATGAACATTCAGTAGATATATTTGAAAATAATTAAATGTCACAAAGTAGATGATCAACAACATAACAAAAATATATAGACTTATTAAAAGAATGTCTGATAAAAGAATATGTATGTCTGTGATGTGATCTATATTTGTAATAGTTCTTTATTAAAATATGTGAATATTTTGTTTCTTTCGTGATGATGCCATCACTTTTGTTGCAAGAATGAATCTCTTCACTAAACTTGTTAATTACTATCACCATACTCATTGATGTATTTCGTAGATGATGAATTTTGAAAAACTAAGAAGCACATATGTATCAGATAAAACTTTCTGATTTAGTAAGGAGACAATAAAACAACTAAAAAGTTTGAATCTGAGTTGTACAATAACTATAAAATGAATGGGTTTTTTTTTTGAAAATAGGGATAAGAAATTTAGCTTTTGTCAGTGGGAGGAAGAGGGGAAAAGGAGAAAAATAAGACAAGGAAAAGATATTTTCTCAAAGTAAGAAAAGTGGAAGAGATACAACTAAGGTACAGAGAGGTTGAAATGTGAGAATTTATGAGACGTGACTTTTAAATTTTGTTTAGCAAATGTCAAAACAAAAATCTTAAAAAAGCAAAAAAAAAAAAGAAATTAATTAATGTTCTTTATTTAGAGCGCCACATAGATGGGATAAAAACTCTCTTTTGTTTATGTATATATATATATATATATATATATGTATGTATGTATATATATTATTTTAGTTTTTAATTCATGAAAATATTATTAGAATATATACAAGATAATAGTTTATTATTTTTAAGTAATTAAACTTATAATAATTAATAAGATACACATGAAATGCACATAGCAAGATACTAGTCTATTTAAATATATTACCTACACAAGCATACACACCCATGGACACTTATATTGATACTAATCAGAAAATTACACTGTTTAGCTAGGTCAATATTTTAGCTTTTAATGTACATATTTGATACGTAAAATTTCTAAATCCCTCATTACTAATATGAGTTAATATTTAAAACAAAACAACTGAATTATTGTGAAATGAAGAGAATATATTAAAACTAAGAAAGAATATAAAGAGAAGATGTAGTAGTATTTCTTATTCACTCTTGTTTCTTTCTTTTCTCTCTATATATTTTGTTACAATAAAAGGAGAGGAGGGGGGCAGGTATTTATACTTGTGTATACATGGTCATTTATAGCAATGCAAATACACATGGATAATTAAATTACAATATATACTAAAATTAATGTAAATGCATCTTACACATATGTGTATTATGTGTATATTTATGTTTCTACAAATTATATTATGTGGATATAAAAAATATTTATTTGGATATCCATTTTACAACACTCCCTCTTGGATGTTCATGCAATAATACACTTTGTTTGCTGCCCCATTAAAAATCTTACCAGAAAAACCCTGTGGGATAAAATCTTGGTTAAGAAAAAAAAGTGTAGCGCGTATTTGCTCCCCCTGATGAAAATATCATTTAATATCTCGAAGACAACGCATCCCAATCTTGTATCTCAGCTTTTCAAAAGTTGAAGTTGCCAATTCTTTGGTGAATATATCTGCTAAATTATCGATGGAACAAATTTGTTGAACATCTATTTCACCTTTCTTTTGAAGATCATAAGTGAAAAAGAATTTTGGCGAAATATGTTTTGTCCTATCTCATTTGATGTATCTTTCTCGTAGTTGAGCTATATATGCAGTGTTGTCTTCCTATAATATTGTTGGAGTATCTCTGTTTAGAGGAAGGCTGCACATTTCCATGATGTGTTGAGTTGTTGATCTCAACCAAACACATTCTCAACTAGCTTCATGAATAGCCATTATTTCTGCATGATTTGAAGAAGTAACAACCATAGTTTATTTTATTGAACACCCTGATATGGTTGTACCTCCACATGTAAATAAATAACTTATCTGTGATCGCCCTTTATGTGGATCAGATAAATATCCTGCATCTGCATAGCCAATTAGTTGCGAATTGAACTCTTTCAAATAAAATAGTCCCATATCAATAGTACCTTGAAAAAATCTGAATATTTGCTTAATACTATTCTAGGTTCTCTGTGTTGGAGCAGAACTAAATCTTGCTAATAAATTTACAGAAAAGAATATATCTGGCCCTGACTTATTAGCAAGGTACATTAATGCACCAATTGCACTAAGATATGATACTTCAGTACCTACGAGCGCTTCCTCATATTCATAAGGCTAGAACGGATCTTTATTAATATCTAGTAATCTTACAATCATTGGGGTACTTAATGGATGTGCTTTATCCATATAAATCTTTTTAGAAGATTTTCACTATATGTTGATTGATGAATAAATATACTATTTGTAAAATGCTCAATTTGTAGACCAAGACAAAATTTTGTCTTTCCAAGGTTTTTTATTTCAAATTATTTTTTAAGATATTCTACTACCTTTGAAAGCTCTTCACGAGATTTAATTATATTCAAATCATCAAAATATATAGTTATTATAGTAAATTCTGATCTAGACCTTTTAATAAATACACAATGACAAATTGGCTCATTTTTATACTCTTCTTTGAATAGGTATTCGGTAAGGCGATTATACCACATGTGTCCTGATTGTTTACAACAACAACAACGACAACATACCCAGTAAAATCCCACAAGTGGGGTCTGAGGAGGGCAGATTTTACGCAGACCTTGCTGCTACTTCCTGGAAGTAGAGAGGCTGTTTCCGAGAACCCTCATCTCAAAACCCAAAGCAGAGAGAAACTAGATATATCAAAGAAAAGGAGAGATAAGGACGGGGGCAGGGAGCAACAAAGAATAACACGTACTAGAATGCACATAAGAAAAAAAAAACAAACACATATGTGACAGGCCATGAATAGACAAAGAAAAGGAATAGTACTGACAGAGAAAATAATACGAAGAAGCAGTATGCATAGGGAAAGGAGATTAGATAATAGATTATCCTGCTGCTCTAATTCGCGACCTCCACTCATTTCTATCTAAGGTCATATCCTCAGTGAGGTCAAGTTCCGCCATATCATGTCTGATCACCTCCCCCCATTGTGTCCTGATTGTTTCAATCCATAAAAAGATTTTTGAAGTTTTATTCAATATATTCCTCGAAAATCATTATATATTTCAGGCATTTTGAATCCTTCTGGGATTCTCATAAATATGTCGTTGTCTAATGAGCCACATAAATAGGTTGTGACGACATCCATCAGATGCGTATCAAGTTTTTCATGAACTGCCAGATTTATAAGATACATGAAGATGATTGTATCCACCACAGGATAATATGTCTTATATAATCAATGTCAGGTCTTTGCAAAAATCTTTGTGCCACAAGTCGTACTTTATATTTTACAACTTCATTTTTCTCATTTCATTTTCCCAGAAAGACCCATTTGTACTCTATTGGATTTATACCTTCAGGTGTTCAGATTATCGGTACAAAAACTTCACGTTTCTCAAGGAAGCTAATTCAACTTGAACAACATCTTTCTATTTTGGCCAATCATTTCTTTGTCTACATTCCTCAACAGATTTTGGTTCAAGATCCTCATTTTGTTGCATTATTTCAACAATAACATTATAAGCAAAAATAATGTCGACAATTATATTATGTCGATTTCATATTTTTCTCGATGAGATATTGTAACACCCCGCGAAATTACTAAAATGCCCCTAAACTTTATCATGCGCACAACGTGTCTTTCTAAGGTCTGATAAAAAATTCGAGGCCAAATTTGTAATCAGTGCAAAAAATCGAGTCGAAAAATGGTCTCGACTCGCCCTTAACGTGAGAAAACGCAAATTAATTTTTCCAAAGTGAGCCTAAAACAGTGAGGTTTCCATGCCCCTTCCACGACAGGAGAGGACGCAGAACCACACTTATATATTTTCTGAAAATTTTAACGACAGTCGAATTTCACGAAAAAGTGTCATTTTACACTAGTGCATGTCGTGCAGTAGTGTATGGGAATACAGTTTTTTATTTCAAACTTGGGAAGGGCAATTCGTCCATCCCAATATATTTTATATCCCCATATAGTTTTAAATATATTTTCATACAAAAAGAGTTTAGACCCATTATTTTCAAAGATTTTACGCAAGTCTAAGAGAGAAAAAGGAGAGGAAAGTAAGGGTTTCAGAGGAAAATTCAACATTCTTCAAAGATTCGTCATTCCTAGGTATTTAAAGGCTACCCAAAAATATGGAATTGATCTTCCATGTGCCAATGTAGAGTTAGGATTTCAAATTCATGATCAGAAATCTTGAGTTATGAGTTCTTGAAAGTTCTTGAATATTTACTTTAAGTTCTTGAATAACTAACTTTAACTTCTTGAACAATTATTTTAGATTCTTGTATACTATCTTGAATTCTTGCTTTAAATCTTTAAACTATAATTTTATATCATGAACTGATGATCATCATGTTTATAGTTTACTGTATATTTATTTCATTATGTGATTGTGACTTAACCTTTAAAATTCCTCTCTATAAATACTTGAATAATGAACTTAGGTGGGGGGATGTCTAGAGCCTTGAATGCTTGAGAATGATATCTGAATGAGTTTGAGTCCTGAGTTGGGTGTATCGATGACTTTGATAGTTGAAATTATTGTTGATAGAGTTGAATAGGTCCAATTTCCTCAGATTTGATAGATAGTCCTGCCCGTAGAGGTTGGGCGATGAGAGTTCTTAATAGATTGATAGACTTATGAGTATATCGAGTCCTGGGAGGAGTATTAACACTGAAATGGGTGAGAGTGTCCCATTCGAACCCATTAACTATGTGGCCAACGTAGAAGAGGATTGGACCGTGAAAGCGGATCCTTCATTTGTCCCAAAAGAGGACTCGACAAACTTTTGGATCCATTGACAGACTCGTCCTTTACCCCGACAAGGTACTGGATAGATGTGACAATAATATTTCTTTGTTGTGTTACTACCGGCTCATAGGTAGTGATTTTCGGTTATAGAAACTCCTAGATAGGTATCATGACGATAGAACTACAATGTGATGTGATTTTTTGATGTTTAGTGGTTAGTGAAGTGATAGAGTCAGGTCCTTTTCCCTGAGGTGAGGGTGAGTGATTGATGAGGGGTTGTGTATTGTTTCCTTTTTTGTTTTGGCCCATTTTACATACAGTACATTCCACTTACTAATGCCCCTCTGGCACTTCATCATTTTATGATGTAGATTCGATAGACCGAGGATTTCAGCAGCTTGATCATTGAGGTTCAGAGCTCTTCATTCCAAACAGTGGTGAGTCCTTCCCAACATTTGGAGGATATTTATTTTTATGATTGGATAGTCTTTTACTTAATATTTGGTAGTCATGGTCTGTTATGGTACCGTCTTAGACTATAATATAGAGGCTTCATAGACGTAGATGTTGATATTGATGTTGATGTCGAAGGTTCTTTTCCCTCATACTTCCTTTCTTTACATTGAGATATTTTGTATTTATTATATTTCCGATTGATAGACTGTTATCAATAGTATGAGCCCACAGATAGGATAGTAATTATTATCATTATACTATTTTCTTCCGCTGATGAATGAATTGAACGATGGCAAATGAGACTAAGTGGTCTGCTTGGGGACTATGTATAGTCTTCAAGTGCCAGTCACATATAGGGTACCCTCCTAGGGCGTGACATATATAATTTATTGAGATCTCTTCATTATTTTCAAGCGCCTGAACCTTCTCTAAGGTATCATAAATTATTATGTCTCTTTGCACCCCATCTTGATTATTTGCTCCTTTTCTTTTTTGAGGATTTTTATCCTTGGAATCGATTTGCCTACCATGTTTTAAGCATGGTTTCAAATTATTTGTATTAATTAATTATCCTAGGACATCAACTCGAATTGGAACATTAATAGCTAGAATATAAGATTTAGTAATTCTTGATAGGTCAGTGAATGTATCTAGCAATTGATTTGTAATATTCTGCAAATGAATTATCTTTTGAATTTAATGTTCACATTTATTTATTTGAGAATCTAAATGTGATAATGATAACACATTACAATCTATCTCTTTCCTCAGTTGTTTATCTTCTCCCCCAAATGTTGGGTAATTAATTCATCAAAATAACAGTCAACAAACTTTTTGTGAATAAATCTCCAGCATAGGTTCTAAATATTTTATAATAGAGGGAGATTCATACCCAATACATATCCCCAACCTTTTCTGGGAATCCATCTTTGTGTGTTGCGGTGGACCAATTGGAACATATACTGCACATCCAAATATTCTAAGATGGAAAATATTCGGTTCCTGACCAAAAGCCAATGATAATGAGGAGACTTTATGATAACTTGTGGGTCTAATTCGCACAAGATTTACTGCATGCAAAATAGCATGACCCCATAATGAAGTGAAAAGTTTTGTTCTTATAAGCATTGGTATATGAAGGTGTTTAATTAATGATTATGCTAGACCATTTTGAGTTTGAAGATGAGCAACTGAATGCTCAATTGTTATCTCAATTGATATACAATAATTGTTAAAAGTCTGGGATGTAAATTCACCAGCATTATCAAGACGAATTGTCTTAATTGCATAATATAGAAACTGTACTCTTACTTTTATTAATTGGGCTAGTAACCTCGCAAACATGATATTGCGGGTTGATAATAAGTACACAGTGACCATCTTGCAGATACATCTATTATAATCATGTAATATTTTAATGGTCCGCACGATGAGTGAATGGACCCACATATATCACCTTGTATACATTTCAGAAATGCTGGGGATTCAATTTCAACTTTGATTATTGATGGTCTAGTAATCAATTTGCCTTGAGAACAAGCAACACAAAAGAATTCCTTAAATTAAAGAATCTTTTGGTTCTTCAAAGAATGTCCATGTGAATTGTCGATTATTTTGCGCATCATATTGGAATCGAGATGGTCCAACCGGTCATGCCAAATTATAAAATTATTTGAGTTAGTAAACCTTTGGTTTACTATGGCATGTGGTTCAATCATGCTAATACTTGTACAATATAAGCCAGATGAAAGAGCATATAATTTTTCAAGTATAAAGTTTTTATCTAACATCATTGTAGTAATATAAAGATACTCATTCTTTTTGTCATTTGTAGTCTCAATATGATAGCCATTTTGACAAATGTCTTTAAAACTTAATAAGTTTCTTTGAAACTTACTACAATATAATGCTTCCTCACTTGTGAAATTTGTTCCTTTGGTAAGAACTAGATTAGCTTTTTCGGAGCCTTCAATTAATTTTTTGCTACTAAAAATTGTATTAACATTAGCTTCTTTCATAATCAACTAAGAAAAATATTTCTTATGTCTTAAAATAGTATGTATTGTAGCACTATCTACAAGACACATATCATCATAATTGATTTTGGATCCAATTGATGACTGAGAAATTTTCATACTCTTCATAATGATTAAAAACAAAACATTATAAGGACATGAAAACTATCTTGACAAACTACAAAAACTAGTAAAGATATAATGCTTAGCATTTAAGAAGAACAACGTAGTGTTCTTTTTGTAGAAATAGAAAGATTATATTAATAGGCTAATATCGATCATTGCAATATAAATATGTATTTAACTTGTCATTACAATTCAAAGGGGAATATTAATATTATCACAAAAACTAGATAAAAGAAAAGATAGAAGAAAATAATAACTATTCTTATGATTTTACTTTTCAACTAGATGATGAGTTCTTTAGTCAATATTCTCATAGAAATTGTCAACTCTCAACTGAGTATTATTTGAGAAGCCTTTGAAGTCATCATCACCTTTATAAGTAGAATTTTCCTCAATATCATCATATTTATTTGAGGGGGTAACTTCAATATCATCATTATGAAAGATCAAGTGAGCCTCCATATTATTTTATTTTTTTAAGAGGCTTGATAAAGTTTGACAAAATGATTGGGTATACGACAATCACATGTTCAATGTCCTTTCATGCCACATTGATGACTAATATTATTACTTCCCTTGAAAGTATTATTTTGAGAAACTCTTTTATTCTCATATTTATTTTCATGATGACAATAATTATTTCATTTGCTGCCATACCCTCGCTTGTGTCCTTGGCCATGACCACGGTCATGACTACGATAATTACTTGATCTTAATTCAGACTGATAGACCTTGCTACAACATTCGCTTCTAGGAATAGAGCAGACCTAGTGAAACGGACTTCATGATTTCTCATCAGCAAAGTATTATTTTGCTCAGCCACAAGCAGATATGTAATTAATTCAGAATATTTCTTGAATCCCTTTTTACATTATTGTTGTTGTAGCAATACATTTAAAGCATGAAAAGTGGAGAGAGTTTTCTCAAGTAAATCATCATCAGTGATAGTATCTTCACATAATTTTAATATTACACTCATTTTGTGAATAGTAGAATTATATTCAGTTGCAAATTTAAAATCTTGAAATCGAAGATGTATCCATTCAAATTGAGCTTTTGGTAATACAATAAATTTTAGATGGTCATATCTATCCTTTAAGTTATTTCATAATTCAAGTGGATCTTTCACATGAAACGACCCCAAAAAGTGCCCAAAAATGTGCCTCAAAATACCCAAAATTTTAATTTCTATATATCTTAAAATTCATTCCTTATTTCAAAAATGTGACTTCATATTTGTGATCAGGGGGTCAAAATTAGGTGAAAAGGGGTCTAACCCCAATTTAAGAGCCAAAGATTATCAATTATAAAATTTTAAGTGACGATTTCCAGGGAGCAATCCGCGCCCCTGACGCGGCTCATGTACAATTTTGCCTCCACGTCCTCTCCACGATGCGGAGAGATGTATTTTCCATGCAGTATTTTTCCTGTGCGGTCCAAATATTCTAAGTGTTGGGCCCAAGTTTTTCCGAATGTGTTTTTATCTATACTTAGCCAAATTTCACCCATATATCATCCAAAACATTTTCCAATACTCCTCAAAACATTTAGCCATATTTTCACTCCAAAATTCAAGACTCAAAACCCTCATCCGGAACTAAGGATTCTCTTCAAACTTCAAGCCTCCATCTTCAATCTTCACCAAGAACTTCTCCAAATCTAACATATGTGGTGTTGAACTATTGAGTCCGCTCACCCATGGTGCATAAGCCTCCTTTTTATAATATTGCATGATTTAAAGTTGATTTTACATTTGGATTTTGTATATTAAGAAATTTACTGCACAATCATCTGGGGTTTATGAAAGTATGATTGTTTTAGCATGTTTTGAGCTATAAATCTTGGATCTAATATTGAATTCAATGAAGGATTTTGATGTATATTACCTGAGGGTGTTGCAAGGTGTTGATTGATGGTTTTACTACAGATTTTCTTGCATGATTTCATCTCTAAGAAAGATTTTGATGTATATTGCCTGAGGGTATTGCAAGGTATTGATTGATGGTTTTACTACAGATTTTCTTGCATGATTTCATCTCTAAATTGCATGATCTTTTACCCCCATTCCACACCCTCTATGTGTTTGATAAAATATCCGGCTAGGATTTCTTGAGGAATTGAAGGTTCAAATCATGAGATATGATATGTTAATATTATGATGATGAAATGATCTTATGTATATGATATACTCTATATAAAGTATTGTATTAGACCATACCCGATCTGGAGGGACAAAAGCCCGGGTAATCATGTTGGGGATTTATACTCATTAACCATGCGAGGGGTTTATACTTCGTCACCGTGTTGATAAGGTGTGATTACCATCAACCATGTGAGGTTTATACCACAGAACCACCAAGGGGTTTATATGTTGAATAACTAGCTTGGTCTCTTGTATACATATGATATTTCTATATGAGTTTGAGTCACTTAAGCATGTTTACTTGTGCATGGATCATTCATGTCATATTGCTATATCATACCTATTGTCTATTGTTATGCATGTTGATTATGAAGCTTATCTCTTGTTGCATTGCATCCCACATACTTAGTACATTCAAACGTACTAACACATACTCTTGCCTACATGATATCACCATGTAAAAACAGGTGCCCAAGTTGATCATCCTCCTCTTCCACATGGCTAGTCGGTGCTATTTCAAGCTTGTTGGTAAGTCCTCCATTTTGGGGACCATGGTTTATGTTCCTATTGCCTTGTATTAAGACATTATATGTTGTATCCTATTTTTACCTATAAGGGTGAGTCCAGTTACTTTGTCTTGGTCCCTACTTTATCTATGTATTTAGAGTTATTTGTTAGATAAGTGGTGTATTTATGATATGAGCTATGATGTCTTCTCTCTTGATGTTGATATTTTGGCAAGCTATCCCTTATCCCCTTCAGCCCTTATTCTTATTTTGTGTCTTTGACATGCTTCCGCCACCAATGATATGTAATGATAAGTTGAGAGGCTTGATTGGGGTTCCTTCAGGTTCCCTATTAGCCGTGTCACGTCTATAAACTAGCCTTGGATCGTGACACCAGAGTTAAATATTCAGTTTTTAAATCTTCATGAAGATGATGATGAAGAAAAAGCATAGCTTTCGCTTTATCTTTGACTAGATGTTCTATTCCTTGTTTAATAGTGTCACCAAGACCTTTAGCGTCAAGGTGAATTTCAGTGTCGAGGATCCATGATAAATAAATTTTTTCGATAAAATCAAGTGACACAAATTCAAATTTTGATAGGTTCAACCTGATGAGAACTTTAAATAGAATGAATGAAAGATGACTTGTGAATAAAATAATTATTTTCTTTTGTGAAAATAAATGTAAATAGATCCTTGAAAAACAAGTCGATTACTAATTGAAATGTTATTTAATTAATCTTCAATCAATATTAATATATATATATATATATATATATATATATATATATATATATATATA
>JAABOM020000075.1:12159942-12180751 GCA_011800125.2 Solanum clarkiae
TTCAAACATACTAACACATACTCTTGCCTACATGATATCACCATGTAGGAACCGGTGCCCAAGTTGATCATCCTTCTTCTCCACATGGCTAGTTCGATACTACTCAAGCTAGTTGGTGAGTCGTCCACTTCGGGGACCTTAGTCTGTGTTGCTCTTATTATGTATTGAAACATTCTTCCTTATGTTCTATTTTGACTATGATGGTAAGCCCGATTACTTTGTCTTGGCCCCTGCTCTTATCTATGTATTAGAGGTGTTTGTTGGACATGTTATTACCTATTCTAATAGCCTTGACTCTATTGTTCTTGATGTCTATGATATGAAAGTGCTTTCCCTTAGTCCCGATTGTCCCACTTTATTATTTCTTGATGCTTGTTTTATTGCTTCCGCGACTAAGGATGTGTAATGATGTTCTAAGAGGCTTACTTGGGGTCCCTTTGGCTTCCCCTTGCACCATGTCATGTCTAAACCCTAGGCTTGGGTCGTGACAAACTTGGTATTAGAGCACTAGGTTGATAGACCCTTGGAGTCCAACACACCGTGTTGATTAGAGTCCTATTCATGGTTGTGAAGCGCGTCATGACCATGAGTTGGAGGCTATGAGACGTTTTAGAAAATGTTTCCCTTTTTCATGTTCTAAGTCGTGCTATAGAGTTGTGGTAAGCTTTTCCCCTTAACGATTGTTCTTTGTTATGCGAGATCATGCCAAACACTAGAGGAAGAAGGGCCCAAACTCTCAGGGAGCAACCTACTAATAGTGAGCCTGGGATGCTCTCACTATGCTTACCCAAGTTGTTGCCAACCAAGTCAACCAAGGGGCCCAAGTCCCTCATGCTACTATCTCGGGAGCTAGGGTAAAGGACTTCATGAGGATGAATCCTCCGGTGTTCTATGGGTCAAAGGTGGATGAAGATCCACAAGAATTTGTTGATGAGGTCTACAAGATCTTGAATATCATGGGTGTTGGGCCGAATGAAAAGACGGAGTTGGCGGTGTATCAACTTAAAAGGATAGCCCAAATATGATATGATCAATGGAAGGGTGAGAAGGGAATTGGTAATGTGGTGCTTTGGGAAGAGTTCAAATTAGCTTTCCTTAATCGGTTTTCCCTCTTGAGCTTAGGGAAGCTATGTTGGTGAAATTTATGAACTTGAAACAAGGTGCTATGAGTGTGAGAGAGTATGCCCTCAAGTTTAATCAACCTTCAAAGTATGCTCCCCATTTGGTGGTCGATCCTAAATCTAGCATGAATAAGTTCGTGATGGAGGTCTCCGACTTGGTAAGTGAAGAATGGTAGTCCGCAATGCTAGTTAGTGACATGGACTTGTCTCGATTGTTGACCTATGTCGAGGAAATGGAGGAGGAGAAATTGAGGAATAGAAGAGGGCACGAGGCTAAGAGGGCCCGATTTGAGGGTAAATTCCAAAAGGGTGCTAGATTTCGTCAAGGCCAAGGGCCTTCTCATGCTACTAATTGGGGATTTGCCAATGACTTCGCTAGGCTTCAAGGTGTTGGTGGGGTGGCTCTTATTGATGTGTGACTTAAATGTGGAAGGAGCCATGGAGGCCCGTATTTGAGAGGCTTTAATGCATGCTATGAATGTGGGGAACCTAGTCACAAGAAGATGGATTATTCAAGAAACAGTGGCAAGGGCCGGGGTGCAAATGCGGTTCAATTGGGTAGAGGTGGTCCTCAAGGTGGTGCCCCGAGGCACAATCGATTTTATGCTCTACATGGGAGGCAAAGGGTTGGTGAGGTTCCCGATGTTGTTACCAATATGTTGAAAATATTTGAGTTTGATGTATATGCTTTGATTGATCTGGGTGCCACTCTTCCCTTTGTTACCCTTTTTTTTGCTAAAAGGTTCCATGTTGACCCCGAGTTATTGCATGAGTGATATGAAGAGTCTACTCCTATTGGTGCCTCTACTGTTGCTATAAAAGTTTATAGGAGTTGTCCTATTTGCATTTTGCATAAGTTGTTACCTTGTGATCTTGTTGAATTAGACATGGTAGATTTTGATGTCATTCTTGGGATGGATTGGTTGCATGCTTACTATGCTTCTATTGATTGTAGAACCCATAGGATCAAGTTTCAATTCCCTAATGAACCCGTCCTTGAGTGGGAAAGTCAAGATGTGGTGGTCAAGGGTAGATTCATTTCACGCATTAAAGCCCGTAAATTGATCTCTAACAGGTGTCTTTATCATCTTGTGAGGGTTAGAGTTGTGGAGTCTAAAGCCCCTCCCATAGAGTCAGTTCCGGTTGTAAATGAGTTCCTTGATGTATTCCAAAATGACCTTCCCGGTGTTCCTCCCGAAAGGAAAATAAATTTTGGTATAGACCTCCTCCCCGATACTCAACCTATCTCAATTCCCCCTTACCGTATGGCTCCAACAGAGTTGAAGGAGTTAAAGGAACAATTGAAAGATTTGTTGGGAAAGGGATTTATTAGATCTAGTCAATCACCTTGGGGTTCTCCGGTGTTGTTTATGAAAAAGAAGAATGGGTCACTTAGAATGTGCAATGACTACCGGCAACTCAATAGGGTCACCATCAAGAATAGGTATCCTCTTCCAAAGATTGATGACTTATTTGACCAATTGTAAGGGGCTAGCTTCTTCTCTAGATTGATCTTCGATCCAGGTATCATCAAGTGAGGGTGAGGGAGTGTGATATTCCCAAGATGGCCTTTCAAACTAGATATGGGTATTATGAGTTTGTTGTAATGTCGTTTGGGTTGATAATGCACCGACTATCTTCATGGACCTAATGAATAGGGTCTTCAAACCTTACATTGATTTCTTTCTTGTGGTCTTCATTGATGATATTTTGATCTATTCACATAGTAGGGAGGAGCATATGGGGCATTTGAGGTTGTGTTGCAAAGACTGAGGGAGGAGAAATTGTCTGTCAAATATGACAAATGTGAATTTTGGTTGAAAAAGGTTACATTCTTGGGCCATATGGTGTCGAGGGATGGTGTAAAAGTGGACCCTAAGAAAATTGATGTGATTAGAAATTGACCTAGACCATTGACCCTTCGGATATTAGGAGTTTCTTGGGGCTAGCGGGTTATTATAGAAGGTTTGTGAATGGATTCTCCTCAATTGCTTCCCCTATGATAAAATTGACACATAAGAAGGTTAAGTTTGTGTGGACCGATCTGTGTGAGAGGAGCTTTCAAACATTCAAAGACAAGCTTGTGTCTGCTCCTATATGACTACCAAATGGGCTTGAGGGATTTGTGGTGTATTGTGATGCTTCCCAAGTTGGCTTGGGTTATTGATGCAAAATGGTAAGGTCATAGCTTATGCTTCTAGACAACTCAAGGTACATGAAAGGAATTACTCTATCCATGATCTAAAGTTAGCCGACGTTGTGTTTGCATTAAAGATTTGGCGTCACTACTTGTATGGGGTGCATGTTGATGTGTTTACCGATCACAAGAGCCTTCATTATGTCTTCATTAAAACAGTTCTCAACTTGAGGCAAAGAAGATGGTTAGAACCTCTTAAAGACTATGATATGAGTGTGCACTATCATCCAGTAAGGCATATGTGGTGGCAGATACATTGAGTAGGGTATCTATGGATATCCTAGCCCATATTGATGGTGGTGATAAGGAGATGGCTAGGGAGGTGCATCAATTAGCTAGATTGGGGGTTAGGTTGGAAGAGGTTGATGATGATGGTGATGTGGTTGTTGATGGGTCTAAGTCCTTATTGGTTGATGAGGTGATAGCAAAATAAGATCTTGACTCCTCTTTGCTAGAATTGAAGGCCTTGGTGAAAAATGGCAAAGTAGAGGTTTTCTCCCAGGGGGAGATGGGGCTCTTAGGTACTAAGGTAGGTTGTGTGTGCCTTGTGTTGATGGTTTGAGTGAGAAGATCCTTGATGAGGCCCATAATTTTGAGTGAGAAGATCCTTGATGAGGCCCATAATTCTTCTTATTCCATCCATCCCGGTTCCACCAAAATGTAAACAGACTTTAGGGACGTGTATTGGTGGGGAGGCATGAAGAGGGACATTGCCAAATTCATTTCTGGTTACCATGGTTGTTAACAAGTCAAAGCCGAACATCAAAGGTTGGGTGGCCTAACCTAAGACATAGAGATTCCCACTTGGAAGTGGAAGGTGATTAATATGGATTTTGTGGTTAGGTTTCCCAAGACTAGAAAAGGTTTTGATTCCATTTGGGTGGTGCTTGATAGGATGACAAAATCGGCTCACTTTCTACCAGCTAAAACCACATATGCAGCTGAAGAGTATGCAAGGTTGTACATCTATAAGTTAGTAAGGTTACATTAGGTTCCTTTGTCCATCATATTGGAATTGTGGTTCACAATTCACTTCACACTTTTGGAGGTCTTTTCAAAGGGATCTTGGTACAAAAGTTCACCTTAGTACGACCTTTCACCAACAAACAGATGGCCAAGCTGAAAGAACCATTCAAACACTTGAGGATATGCTTAGGGCTTGTGTCTTGGAGCTTAAGGGTAGTTGGGATGACCATCTTCCTTTGATTGAGTTTGCCTACAACAATAGATATTACTCTACTATCGGTATGACTCCTTTTGAGGCTTTTTATAGGAGACGTTGTAGATCACCGATTGGTTGGTTTGAGGTTGGAGAGATGGATTTATTGGGACCAGATCTGGTTATGAAGGCTCTTGAGAAGGTTAGGATGATTAGGGAAATGTTGAAAACAACCCAAAGTCGTTAAAAATCCTATGTCGATGTGAGAAGAAGAGACCTTGAATTCAAAGTGGGTGATTGGGTTTATTTGAAAGTTTCTCCAATGAAAGGTGTGGTCCATTTTGGTAAAAACGAGAAGTTGAGCCCAAGATATGTTGGTCCTTATGAGGTCTTGAAGAGGGTTAGCAAGGTAGCTTATGAGTTGAAGTTGCCTAGTGAAATGAATATCGTTCATCTGGTGTTCCATGTCTCTATGTTGAGAAAATGTGTTGGTGATCCTAATGCTATTGTTCCTCTTGATGTTGTGGGTGTTTTTGAGGATAACTTGACTAATAAGGAGACTCTGGTTCAAATTTTGGATAGGCAAGTGAAGAGATTGAGGAACAAGGAGGTAGTATTTGTTAAGGTCCTTTGGAGGAACCAACAAATCGAAAGTGCTACCTTGGGAGGCCGAAGCGGACATGCAAAAGCGGTATCCTTATCTTTTCCACTCTATTTAAGCCTAAGGTACCAATTCTAAGTCTCCTATGTGATTTCAAGTCTTGTATTCATATGCATTCCTGTTTAAGTTGGCAAACTTATGATGATTTTACACTTATGTTGAGATTTTGAAAATAGTGTTTTAAATGTAATGTTGCATTCTTGTTGGGGCTGATTTGTTCATGATTACTCTTGTCTTGTATGTCTCTTTTATATTCAAGGACGAATGTTTCCAAGGGGGAGATTGAAATGACCCCAAAAATTACCCGAAAATGTGTCTCGGAATGCCCCGGAATTTTAAATTTCATATATCTTAACATCCGTGGGCGATATCGAAAATCCGACTTCATATTGTCCAAGGGGTCAAAATTAGGGGGAGAAGGGTCTAACCCTAATTTAAGAGCAAACGATTAGAAATTTCATTTTTCATAATTTTTCTTGTCCAAAATCGATCCACGATACTGCCACGACGCGCAGATGTCGCGGACATGTATTAATTTTGCCTCTGCGATAGGTTCACGTCGCGGACTAGATGAGGACATGTGTATTTTGTTTCCAGTGATTTTTATCTCGATCCAAGGCTTTTGGGTCTTAGGCCTAAGTGTTCCCAAACGTGTTTTTACCTATACGTAGCTATATTTCACCCTCATATCATCCTAAACATTCTGCAATACTCACTCAAACATTTAGTCATCTTTTGACTCCCAAATTCAAGTCCCAAACCCTCATCCGAAACTAAGGTTTTCCTTCAAGGTTCTTCTTCAAGCTTCAAGTCTCCATCTCTAATCTTCACCAAGCTCATCTCCAAGCTAAGGTATGGGGGTTTCTTTCATGGATTCCTTTCACCCATGATACCCAAGCCTCCTTTTACTCAAATTGCATGATTTAAAGTTGATTTACAAATGGGTCTTGCTCATTATGAAATTCACTGCACACTATGTTAAAGCTATGTGAAATTGTGACTGTTCTGCTATGTTTTGAGCTATATCTTTGATCTATTGTAAGACTTGAGGAGGGGTTTTGATGTATGTTGCGTGAGAGTGTTGCAAGGTGTTGATCAATAGTTTTACAATGGATTTTCATGCATAATTTTATCTCTATATTTTATGATTTTATACTAGCATTACACACCCTCTAAGTGTTTGATAAAATGTCTGGATGTGGTTTCTTAAAGAGTTGAAGGTCCAAAGCATGAGATATAATATGATTGACTATATAATGATAAAATAAGCTTATGTATATGATATACTCTATATAAAGTGTTGCATTAGACCATGCCTGATCCAGGGGGACAAGAGCCCTGATAACCGAGGCGGGGGTTTGTACTCATCAACCGAGGTGGGGGTTTGTACTCATCAACCGAGGTAGGGGTTTGTACTCATCAACCAAGTGAGGGGTTTGTACTCCGCCACCGTGGTGATAAGGTGTGATTATCATTAACCATGTGAGGGGTTTGTACCACACCACCAAGATGATGGGGTGAAACCATCATCAACCAACTAAAGGGTTAGTACTTTGGAAATCTAGCTTGGTCTCTTCTACACATATAATATCCTATATGAGCATGAACTACTTAAGAATGTTTTACTTATGCATTGATCATACATTTCATATTGTTATATTATGCCTATTGCCTATTGTTACGCATTTTGACTATGATGCCTAATTCTTGTTGCATTGCATCCTATATACTTAATACAGTTACACGTACTAATGTATACTCTTGCCTACATGATATCACCATGTATGAACCGGTGCCCAAGTTGATCATCCTCCTCCTCCACGTGGTTAGTTCGATACTACTCAAGCTAGTTAGTGAGTCGTCCACTTCGGGGACCTTAGTCTGTGTTGCTCTTATTATGTATTGAGGCATTCTTCCTTTTGTTCTATTTTGACTATGAGGGTGAGCGCGGTTGCTTTTTCTTGGCTCCCGCTCTTATCTATGTATTAGAGGTGTTTGTTGGACATGTAATGTACCTATACTAAGAGCCTTGACTTTATTATTCTTGATGTCTATGATCTGAAAGTGTTTTCCCTTAGTCCCGGTTGTCCCACTTTATGATCTCTTGATGCTTGTTTTATTGCTTCGGCAACCAAGGATGTGTAATGATGTTCTAAAAGGCTTGCTTGGGGTCCCTTCGGGTTCCCCTTGCACCGTGTCATGTCTAGGCCCTAGGCTTGGGTCGTGATATTGGCCTTAGTATGAGCACTTCAAATTAAATCTTAATTTTGTTTTCTCTTTTTCAGATATAAAAGGTGGGAGTTGACTAACTGCAAGTTACGCATAAACACTTTGAAAGAAACTTTTATTGATTTGTCTTAGTTTAGGAGTAATATTTAGTATATTTCAGTTAGATTTTCTTGTTATTGTACATGTTTTACTTTTATTTAAAGAGATTGTGATGAGATATTACCTTAGATAATTTTAGTTGTTTTTAATTGTATGATGATGGATGAATTTTATTATTATCTAGAATGTTTTATTATTTTATTTTTGATTTATGCGACTCTGCTTTAGTAAATAATATCAATATAAAATAATTAGATGTCATGAATTATTTGTAATTAGTGATAATATTTATTGTCAAAGGTAACTTTTAGCAACGACTAAATTAAAATTTTCTAGACAATTTTTTTCGTCACAGAACAAATTAGTTTGTCACAGGTTGACTACTTTCAGTGACAAAATATATTTGTCCCAATACCCTATCTTTCACGAATTAAAATTTTTTTGGTGACGATTATAATTGCCATTAATCATGATAATTTATAGTGTCAATGATATATTGTCGGTAAAAATAATACTTTTAGTGACAAAATAATATAATTAACCATAAAATTATTAACATTTTTATATTAATAAATTTTTTCCTATTTTATATATTTAAGGACAAAACAATTTTTTGTATATAAAAGATAATGATTAGTGACGAATATACATTTGTTTTACACGAAATATATATAACTTTAGAGATAATTGATATCGTCACTGATTAAACTAACTAATTAGCGACGATATAATTTTGTGACAGTAATAACTTTTTTTAATGACAAAACACATACTATTAACTACAAAAAATTTACACTTTTATGGCAAATAAATTTGTCACAAATATTTATGCATTTAGGGACGATTTTTCATTTTGTAGCTAATATAACTTTTTAGCAACGAAGCACTAAATCGTCTGTGTATACTTTTAGCGACCCACATTTAGTGATGACTGATTGATGAAAAAGTTTTCATCACACAAGATTTTTGGTGATGTAATATGATTTATAAATGATGAAATCATTCGTCCCTGATAATCAAATTTGTTGTAGTGGTTGGAGTCTTTTCTATTTGATGAAAACCAACCATTACTGATTCCATGGATTAGTTGGTATGCTTTATGGACAAACATGTTGATGTTTCTTTTAATGTTGATTCATTGCCATAAACTGGCCCCATAGACCCTTTTTCCCTTTTTTATTATGTAAAGTTAATTTCATGCCTATGAATGCTTGTGATATTATAGATGGCTTGAGTGAGGTGCCTTCGGGTATCTCATTCGTTGTATGACGACTAGGCCCTAGGTCGGATCATTACAAAACCTAGGGTCAATGGTAGCCATTTTTGCTTCACCCTCAACACTTTATCACGAATCAAGCATACTCTAGCATCATCAAACTAGTGAGCATACACCTTATCAAGCAAAGAAGACCTAGTCTCCACAAAGGTTAAGATACTTTGAGGAGAAGAAATATCTAACTGGACCAGTTGTCAAGCAAGTGACTGAACCTTCAAAACTAAGGGTCTCTCCTCCACCCTCAAGAATGCGAAACTACCATACTAGAGGCCTTTCGGCTCAAAGCATTTGCCACCATATTCGCCTTGCCCAGGTGATATAGAGTTGAGATATTGTAGTTTTTCAATAACTCCACCCACCTACGTCATCTCATGTTCAAATTAGGTTGAGAGAAGATATATTCGAGACTCCGGTGATCGGTAAAGATCTCACAATGCACCCTATAGAGATAGTGCCACCACAACTTTAATACAAACACCGCTGCAGCCAACTTTAAATCATGGGTAGGGTAGTTCCTCATGCACTTTCAACTGTTGAGATACATATGCTATCGCTCTCCCCTTTTGCGTTAATACTCCATCCAAACCCACTCCAGAAGCATCACTATATACCGTAAAAGGTACCCCATTCTCGGGCAAAGCAAGAATAGGTGTTGATGTCAATAAATTTTTGAACTTTTGAAAGCTTTCCTCGCACTCCTCTATCCACTGAAAAGCAACATCCTTTTGAGTGAGTCTAGTCAATGGGGCTACACTAGAAGAGAATCGCTGCACAAAGCGTTGATAGTATCCCGCTAAACCAATAAAACTTTGAATCTCTATCACAAATGTCGGCCTAGCCTACTCACGAACCACTGCTACCTTGGTTGGGTCTACCATAATGCCATCTTTTGTCACCACATGCCCAAGGAAAGCTACAGACTCAAGGCAGAACTCATATTTTGAAAACTTGATATATAACTTTTCTTCTTTCTACCTCTGAAGTACAATCCTTAAGTGTTGTACATGGTCATACTCATTCTTGGAGTAGACCAATATATCATTAATAACCATAATTACAATTATATCCCAGAAAGGCTTGAATACCTCATTCATTAATTCCATAAAAGCGGTTGGGGCATTGGTCAACCCGAATGGCATAACCACAAACTCATAATGGCTATAACGTGTCCTAAGGGCTATTTTCGGGATATCAGACTCCCAAACTCTCAACTGATGATACCCAGACCTCATATCAATCTTGGAAAAAACCGAAGCACCCTACAATTGGTCGACTATATCATCAATATGGGGCAAAGGATACGTGTTCTTAATGGTCACTTTGTTCAATTGGGCATAATCAATACACATCCGCATAGTGTCATCCTTCTTCTTACAAACAAAGCAGGATAAGAAGATACACTCGATCGAGTGAACCATTTTTCCAACAAATTCTCTAAATGCTCATTTAGCTTGTTCAATCAGTCAGAGCCATCTGATAAGGGGCAATCGAAATGGGCTTAGCGCCCAGCTGCACATCAATAGCAAAATCAATATTATGATATGGAGGAACACCTAGCAAATCAGTCAAAAACACATCCACAAACTCTCTCACGACTCAGGTGGTCTGCAATGATGGTGACTCATGAGAATAGGCCTGAACATGAGCAAAATATGAAAAATATCCTTTATCCATCAATTTGCAGGAATTCATATAAGAGATCAACCCCTTTGGATAAGAACTAGATGCACCAGTCCATACTAACTAAGGGAAATCAGGACAAGATAATGTCACCATCTTTGTATGTAAATCAAGAATGGCATAATGAGGTGACAAGCAATCTATATGCAATATCATATCAAAGTCAATAATATCAAGCAATATCAAGTCTGCAATAGTATCTCTCCCAAAGAAGGTAACAATACAACCCTGATACGCCTGATTCACCACTAATGACTCGCCTACTGGGGTGGAAACACATATAGGCTCGGTAAGGGGCTCACAATTAAATCAAGATATGTGGTAAAATAAGTTGATACATATGAATAAGTAGAGCCTGGGTCAAATAAAACTAAAGCAGAACGGTGGCACGTCGAAACCAGACCTGCAATAACCACATCAGAGGCCTTTGCCTGGGCCCGATCTAGAACTGCATAACATACTCTGTGTCCCCCACTAGACTGTAGGCCTTCCCATGCTCCACCTCTTACTGTACCTCTGCTCCTCTAGTGCCAAAACTAGCCCGTCCAACCCCCACCAGCAGCCTGGGACACCTCTCACTGTGTCTCTGCCCCCTCTAATACCACCTCTCATGCCCTGAGAGGTGTCCCTGGTTGTTGGTGTTGGGGCTGGATGGGCTGGGTGGGATCCTAAACACTAGGCGGAAGGCGCACGATTAGGATAATTCCTGGCCAAGTGCTCAATCTCATCACAAACCTAGCAAGATCTAGGATCCCGTCCTTGATATAGTTGTCCTGAAAAAACACCACGCTTGGCTGCACTAGAAGAGTTATCACAACCTGTCTAAATAAACCTGGATCTATCGATACTGTCAGTTGTAGTAATGGCTGCATGAACTACCCTACCCTGATGTTTTTATCTCTATAACTCACTATCTCATAGTGGGTGCCCACTGAACTGGCCATGCTAGCAGAATCTCTTCCCGCTACCCTGATGGTCTTGTTTGATACGCTCAATCATATGAGCGTGTTCCACCACACTTTGGAAAGTGCCATTAGCTAGAACTAAAGAAGTTGTGGCCTCCTGAAGATACCTCTCCATTCCTTAGTGAAACGCTAAATCCTCTCAAACTTTGTAGGGATACCAGACAAGACATACTTGGATAACTCATGAAATCTGGCCTCATAATCATATACTAACATAGATCCCTACAACAGCCTGTGAAACTTATCTCCAGCCGTCTCAGAGGCGGCAGGGCATGAGCCTCTCTAAGAAAACCTCGGTAAACTGATCCCAGGTTATAGTAGTGATCCAAGAGGTCTATGAACCAAAATTGGTCTCCACCACTTCTTGGTTAAGCTAATGAACTAATCGGAGGTATACACAATTCCATGGGACTCACGAATAACCAAATTGCATAGTTGATCCTGGCACTCTAAAAGAGTCATAGGCCTTATCGCCGGGCATACCGTCAAATCTAGGGGGAGCTAACCGAACAAACTGCTCAAAACGCTTCTGCTCGGTAGTAGACATAGTAGGTCTAGAAGAAGTCGGGGGCACCATAAATCTGGGTGGTGCAGTTGACAGACCATGAAGCAGTGACACAATACTCAACTGAAAAGTCTGAGGCAGAATGATAGAAGCCATAAAAGGAGGTGATGGCAGACCAACATGAATCATGGGTGGATTATCTGGAGTTGTAGAATGGCTAGTCGACACTGTATGAGCCAGTGCATCAAGAATGATGGGAGTCGGAGAAGCTCCCTCAAGTTTGGCCAATACTCATAAAAGTAGCTCCTGAATTGAGGGCATGGCATCAGGGGGTGATGGTGGTGGAATAGGGTCTGTGGTTCCCTCTGACTCATACTCAGGCTCTGGTTGTCACAACTCAACCCTAAGGCCTATACGTGACACAGCGAATGAGAACCCAAAGAAACCCAAACAAGTCTCTTAGCATATCAATCACACATCCTTGGTCGTGGAAGCAAGTAAACAACAACAAGGGATAATATAAAAGGAAGTGGTACTAAAGGAAGTCTTTGACAATCATAAAAACATAAAGAGCCAAGCTTATAGCATAATTACATCATAATATTCCAACAACACCTCTAAACATAGAATGTAGCAGGGGCCAAGACATTTTTCGGGCTCACCCTCATAATGTCAAGTGTTCAACATAAATAAGTCTTAGGAATAGCAAGAGAAAGTAGATAGTGTCCTCGAACTTAAGGACTCACCAAAGCTTATCTTCGTAGAATCTCACTAGCCACGTAGAGGATGCTAAGAGGAGCTCCGATCCCTACATGGTGATATCATGTAGGCATAAAGTATGCGTTAGTACATTTGAATGTACTAAGTATGTAGGATGCGATGCAACAAGACATAAGCCAATATAGTCAAAATGAATAGTAATAGGGAATAGATAACATAATATCAATATGGCATGCATGATCAATGCTTGAAGTAAAACATGCCTATAAATCATTCAACTTGCATAGAACGTAATATATATGTGGGAAGAGACCTCAACCGACAAAGAATAAGACCAAGCGAGCTACAACTTGGAATCCCGATGATTACCACTAATCGGCAAAGAGGTGGTCTACTTGCCAAGGTAAATCATACTTCACCTTATGGGAGCCTGTCCCATTTCGATGAAGTAACCCCTCTTACGGGAACCTGTCCTATTTCGGGAAGGATTTCATGAAAACTTCGCCTTATGGGAGACTGTCCCATTTGGGAAAGAATTTCAAGAGAAAGTGCACTAAATAGATCCACTAGTAAAGCAAGAGTAAAGTATACTCCTATGTTGGCACATAGTTTGAGGAAAGAGAGCAAACCCTCTATCCATCAGTACTAAGCCTAATTCCACGGAATAATTGAAATAATCATATCTTTAGTAACTTGTAATAAACATAGAATCATAACACAAGTAGATCTAAAACATCTTTGACCTTTAATAGTCAGCCTAACTTTAAAACATAAGAACAGATCATCATCAAGCATTATCCTTGCATTAACATCAAAGGCTCATAAGAGGTAAAATCTTGAAAATAGGGCTTAACTTCATACTTGCATAATCATAGATAATTTCATGAATTCATAACATGTTTGATAGTCCATATTCATAGTGAAGTCACTTGACCTATAAAACATGCAATAAATCATCAATAACTTTAAGAATCCTTGAAAAGACATTTTATCAACAGTTGGTGGGCGTGCAATGCTAGTTCAAAATCATGCAATTCAAACTCAATGTAAATTAACCCACCAACATATTGTAAAACCCTTATGTAAGATACCTTGAAATCCATCATCAAATCTCATAATGGATCATAGTTTCATAGCTCAAAATAATAGACAAAACCAACTCGTAGTATAAGCTTGAGATAGATGGACATACATATTTAATCAACATTTTATAAAACCCCAACATATTTCATGCTTATAATCCATAATAAAAGATACTCATAGATAATACAACTTGAAAATATGCAATTTTCATAAGATAGGAAGATTGGGCACAAAGGGTGAAAAGATCCAATGGTTGAAACCCACATCCTAAATTTGGGGATTCCTTGATGTAGATTTGAAGGAGACTTGAAGCTTGAATGGAGTTCTTGAGATCCGGAGTTAAGGTTGAGACACTTGAATTTGGATTAAATATTTGGTTAAGTGCTAGAGAGAGTTTTGAGTGATATAGAGTTGAAAAATGGTTAACTATAGGTGTTTTCACGCATAAGTGGACATGGGGCTATGATCCCAAGGCCCTTGGGCTGAAACAGAATTTTCAGGAAAAATTCACACTGATCCATGCCCCTGGCACGTCACGGCCAGGGTACTATCGATGAAGCTACCGCGAAATCGCCACTGGAATTCGTAATTTAGCGAAATTAATTTTTCTCTACGGGTCCTCTAAAATCAGAGTTATACCCATTTTCCACTCAATTTTGCCCCCGATCAAAAATATGAAGTCGAATTTTTGATATTGCGCACGAATTTTGAGATATATAAAAATTACGATTATGGGTATTTTTATTGCACATTTTTGGGGCCTTTTTGGGGCGTTTCACTGGTGAAGCTTCTCTAGCCTGTCCTTTGGGCGGAGCTGCCCCTCTAGCGCATCCATGATCTCTGGACTACCACAAGCCTTGCCTTGACCACGCATAGGGCCACATCAGCTGGCTTAGGTTCGCCCACCGACCGTTAGGCTTTAGTCATCGGCGTTTGTGCAGAGGAGTAGATTAGATACATTCAAACGAATTGATATAAAGAAACACATAAATGGAAACAAGACTGAAATCTTTTCCGATCAAGTGTCTCATAGCCTCCTGAAGATGGGTTTGGACATCTACATACCGATCCACGAGACTCTATTAGACACCCCGCTCTGGACTCATAAGCCCAACGGACCTAGAGTCTGATACCAAACTTGTCACGATCCAAAATCGAATCACAACTAAAGGAACGAAATAGTAAAACAAAAGAATCACAAGACTTAATTTCAAATTCTAAAACTTGGAGTCATGAATACAAGAGCTTCTAAGTAGAAAGAATGAGTAAATACAAAGTTGTATCACAAGGAAAATACAAAGTCTTATATGGATAATAACAACAGAAATCTCAAAGAGACAACAACAACTCGAAGTCTGAGCTTCACCATTGAAATTTGGTAATGACAAGAAAACTCCACTCCATACAATCAGCTACCTCATGGGAGTCCTTGTGCTCAATCTGCAGGGAGAAAACATATTAGAGATGAGCACACTGAAATATACCCAGTAGGTTCAATCGAATGGGTAGGAGAAATCGGATAAGCATGCAATAACTAAGAATCCCCCTCAATATATTGAGGGAGTAAGTACATAATATATATATATATATATATATATAAGATGAATGAATGTAATGCATGGGGTGGAATCATGTTTGTTGCACAATCGGTGTACACATCTACCGAGCTAAAGCTACCAGGTAGAACCCAGGGAGCCTCGCAGACCATGTACTGAAATCTCTTAAGTGCCACAATATCTCAACCTTGTCACCTCCTCTTGGCCAATGAGTTTTGAAAAGTGGTACAATCTCTCCCTTGCCTCCTCCACATCGTCAAGGGGTTTTACAATGGTGGTACAGTAAAAGTGGTATATCTCACCCTTGCCATTTCCGCGTGATCAAGGGGGTTTTATAAAAGGTGGTACAATATCTCAATCCTTGCCACCTCTGCATGGTTAAGGGGTGGCACAGATTCAACATGAAGTGAATGCATGTCAATGCCACAAATCAATATATAAGACAATAATATAATAAGATAACCAACAAATAATAGCCATAGGATCAGAAAGGAAATGACAAGTATCACAACTGGTACCACAAATCATCAACATGTCTTAAACTACCATACTTTCACCAATAGCTCAATGTACCGATAGTGCCAGACTTCCAAGTCCCAAAATATGCATATAAGTACCAGAAGTACCTCAAATATCATCAATTACCATAAAATTTCACAAATAGTACTATAAGTCTTATATTATCACGATAATATCCTAGAATATCTCAAATCTCACGAACACATCCCAATTTGCTAACAAATTCAGAAATTACTTCGATTCCAACGTTACTCATACCAAAATACCATCACACCAGTCAAATTACTCATCAAATAATCCAATATCTTACAATTATCACATAAATATATTTGATAATTCAAATCCAGTCCCAAAAGGTTTGTCGAACCTACCGCAATGCCAAAATAGCACTCGACCTAAGCTTCGGGTTCGCTCCATGCCTAACGATCTCGAATCAATCAGCCACTATTAATAATAGATGCTATTCATCAAGAGATGAATTTTGATACCCATATTGGCATGAATTAGACTAAGAGGTAAAATGGTCAAAAATAGGGCTATATTTTGTGGTTCATGAATCTTAAATTTTATTAAAAATTATGATTCTACACGAAAAAGGAGTTTATGGGTGAAAATTTCACTAAAATTGAGGGAGAAATCAACAATTAAAGTTTTAAAAGCATAGACATGAACACCTAATTTTAAACATTTAAAATCATGAAATTCATGACAAAATCAAGAGAAAAGTAATGAAAATTAGTTAATTTGATTATAGAAACACTTATCCAAAAGTTTTCCACAAAAATCCTTGCCAAAATCGCCTCGTGAAAGGTTGAAAGTGATGAAAATGGTGTTTTAGAATTTTTAAAACTGATCAGGCACGATAACACTCCGTGAACACAGAGGAAAGTCCGTGAACACGGAGCGTAAGAATTACTTACTTCTACGAACGCGAAGATGGGGCGCGCGAATGCTGAGCTCAACACTACACACCTCCACGAACATGGAGATGGGGGCCGCGAACGCGAAGAAGAAAAAGGGCATGCACCAGTTTAGGAAAAACCAGCTCTTGCCAAATCTCGAAGCGGACCCCTAGGGTCCATTCGAAATCCGATACGCACAAACCAAACATGTATCCCCACCAGAAATAGCGATTCGTACTCAATAGAATTATCAGAATTTGATTTCGAGGTCTCTTTGACCCGGTTCCCAATAAAGCTAGTTAAAATTAGTTAAAACTTAAAGTACCCAAATTGCTCTCGAAAACTCCAAAAATTACAACGAGACCATTTCTAGTGTTAGTTTCACCATCCGAAACCACTGGAGCTGTCCGAATTTCGATTAGAGCTTCCGAGCTCCGAATGTTGATCAAAGTCAAACTTTGGCTCCAAATCAACCGAAAACTGCAACTTTGGGTCCAAAATCTCCTTTTTTAACTCCAAATTCAGTCCCGTAACTTCCATTAGACCAAATTTAACGTTCTGGAGCTAATGCAATCCATGGATTTTCGATTCGACACCCCGAAACTCAGAATGTTACAAAAAATTCACTTTTTCAACAATTTAAGCTTCCAAAAATGCCAAGCCTCATATTTTCCACTTTTAAAACACAAGATCTCAGTTCCAACTACACAAATTGCTCAAAATAGGTCCAAAGCAACTTATGAATGGGCAAAATAGTATTTTTCATAGATAAGTTAAAAAATAGCCGATAAGGTCATTATGTATATGTATTTGTATATCTACCAAGCAAAATTGAAAGAGAGAGGAGAGAGGTGAGCGAGATCGAGAGAAGGAGAGAGGCGAGCAAGAGTGGGTAGAGAGTGGAAAGAGATAAATTATATATGTATATCTATCAAATTGAATATATAAATTTGTCAAATGATTATATATGCAACTAGTATACATATATATTTGTGTCCGACAAGAAATTGCACAGAGAGAGAACCAGAAAATAATAATAACATTGTAACTATAACTATAAATTATAATCTATATGAACTATAAATTATAATCTATAGTAATATCATATGTTTCTCTAATTATTTAATGTGCTCATTTTAATAAGTTGGCTCCTGCTGCATTTGCGTAATTACTTAATTTACTCATTTTAATAAGTTGGCTCCTGTTGCAATGCAAATGTCTGCGCTTGTAAATTCTATGCGGGTAGAATTGTTTCTTCCAAAACCAGACAAATTTATAGCAGAATGATAGTGAAAGGTTTCCTTGAGAAGTTGTAACTTGATATCTCTCGAATTTCACAGTATTTGTTTATGTGGAATTACATGGCATGTCAGCAACTTTCACATTCTCCAATTCAATCTCTGTGGAGGACTGTATTTCACTTAGGAAGTAAGCTACGGGTCACTCAGTCGCATGGGAGCAGTTTGACCAGTTCCTATTTCCGAAAATTACATCCCCTTTTTTCTTTATCCACATCTCTTAGGGTAAATGGAAAAGCTTCATCTTCATTTAACAATTCCCTTTTTACTTTTCAATATTACAATTCTAATGCTTTATTTTTGTATTGGTTAGGGTTACTGCAGGCCCATTTATGCAAATAATCTTGATACAGACCGCACAGATGTGCTTTTTGATTCTCCCCGTACTGAAATTGGCTCACCAAATATTGATGGCAGACTCATGCTCGTTGATGGAACCTCAATAATATACCGAGCTTATTACAGACTACTTGGTATGTTTTTGTCTATTTTGAGCTTTATATATAATGTTTACTTCAACTTCTGACTTACAATTTAATACTTGATGTGTATTACATTTACTAAGCATCAATTACATATTCAATAACTTCTGCTTTAGTTTTGTATTCCGACCTTAATTTTGTTATACATCTGAATAGTTATGGAAGAAGGTGTTAGGTCTCATAGCATTTTGTGATGCGTAAATGGTATTTAGTTTAATGATACATTTTGTTTGATTGCTTCTGCAATATGAAAATATAGAAAACTAAGGGAGGGGAAGGGGTGGACTGAAGTAAAGAACAAAACCAACAGAAGTTAGTGGACAAATCAATATATATTGAAAGAGAAGAAGATTCTGGAACGAAGTATTATTGAAAGTTGCTTAATGAGTTTTATAATATGTTGGGAGAATCACATTTTTATGTAGGCCTTGTATGTGGGAAATTTCCCCATTATGTTGATAAAACTCTCACCTTGTATAAAAGGAAAAGGTCTTTGGTTGGAAGGATCAAGTATCAGTAAGTTTCTTTAGGAGCTAGTAATGCACTGATCATTCAGTTAATGATGACAGATGTTTGAACTCCACTGAACAGCTGAAATCAAGTGATTGTAGAAGAAACTCCTGTAATATATTCTAAAACATAAGAAACAAAACCTCGAAAGTGCTGAGTCCTCAATCAAAGGGTTTTCCAGGCTAGAAGCATCAACTCTGATGTTCCAGATAACAAGGAGTAGCAGGAATGTTTCTTCAGCTAAGAACTACACATTTGAATGTTGCTTAATCAATAGTAGATCAATATTTACCTCCTCGAGATCCCAATAATTTTGCGGTGCCAAATTATCCATAGGTGCCTCTAGGACCTTCACATTAGTTATTATTTTGTGGAGAAAGTCTTTGTTATGTTTGTTGCTGTAATTTCTTTTGTCCCTGTTGGAACTTGCACAAAAACTCTTTTTCTTTTTTCGTTAGCTGTATATTTGGAGAGGAGGGAAACAAATAGAGAGTTGGGAAGAAGAGGTAGAAGAAAACATGAAGAAAGAAGTGAATGGACATTTCTTTCCTATCCTTGGTTTAAGAGGATATGAAGAGATAAAGGAAAGGATATTAAAGCAGCAGGGATAGTTACTAATACATATCATTCAGCCATTTGGTTTACCAAACATGACCAAAGTATACACTACATACACACTCAGTTGTATATGTTGCGTATATATATGTGTATCATATGTATATAGGTATTATATTATTTGTATAAGTATGTATAGATATGTATATTATATGTATAGGTATGTTTGTGTATGTAGATTATATGCTTATTAGTATAGACTAACGTCAATGACACGAAAAAGAGATATATTCAATGAATGAAATATACTGCTAGAGTATTTGAAAGCATCTGCAAAGCCAACAACAGAAATAGTAGATCGTAGATTCCACATGATGCCTTGAACCCTCACCCAATCTTGTCTCTCGCTTGTCGACTTGAGTCGAGCTAACTTCCGATTGAGGACTACCAGTGAAAAGTGTTTGTAGTGTCAATTCCTTTCGGTGGACATCTCACCCAAAACAAAGTACCAGAAAACATAAGTAGTCAGCTCATATCTATCTCTGCCTCTCGATCGAACAAAAGCCGTTTGATCTTATATAAAAATGTGTACTCATCATGGTCGCCCCTCAGCCCCCCTTTCCTACTAGGATTGGAAATCTTGTATTTTACATATCCATACGATTGAGTCCTTGGGTTTCCGAAATAGTGTAAAAAGAAGTGCTTCGAATTATTGTTATTTGACTCGGACCTATTCTAAAAAAGTCAAGCTATTTAGAATTGTTTGTTGACACGGATAGAGTCAGGGAAAACCTCTGAAATTATTTCAATATTGAACCTAGATACATAAGAGTCTTGAGTTAAATCTCTTTATAAAGATTTCTTTTGTCTCATTATAGCCTACTCCAGTCCCCTTACAGAACTTTCATTATTGGGTTAGCCATAAACTTCACATGTTTCTAGCGATTCACATGGCATAATCAAATGATAAAAGTCTTAGATAAGAATCCATAAAGCACTAGAACACCCTTGTTGATACTATTTATAGGCTTGCACTCAATAGTCAATCAATTTGATTTTTCGCTTTCTATCGCACACTTCAACTATTTGTTTATATAGTGTGTGAAGTCTAACTAATGGAAGTGCCTATGAATTAGTTCCAAGAAAGCGTCCGTTCACGTCAAGAATAGAGGCTGTTAAGGATATACTTGCTTTTCCTTTTTTCGTCGAAGTAGAGAGGCTTGCCACTCAACCTATCCCCAAGAGGGAAAACTTTAAGTATTTGGGGTCCATCATTCAGAGTAGTGGCGATA
>JAABOM020000075.1:12186092-12202392 GCA_011800125.2 Solanum clarkiae
CGTAAGCAAGAAAGAACTAGATATGACAATATGAAGGGAAGGGAACAGAAAAGAGCGACTAATAATGACAGTATGTAGATAAGATAAACTAACACATAATATGACAGGTAATGCGAAACCTACCTTTAGCCTGCTATTCTAATTTGCGACCTCCACTTTTGTCTATCTAAGGTCATGTCCTCAGTAAGATTAAGTTCCATCATATCCTGTCTAATCACCTCCCCCCAGTGCTTCTTCGGTCTACCTCTACCCCTCCGAGTAAAATAATATTATACTATTTTACTAAATTATAAATTATAAATTTAAAGATCCATGAGGCTGCGCCTTGTTCCGTGCTAAGTAAAACACCCTGCCTCACTCCTCTGCCTTTTAAAACACTGGTCTATACTGTATAGTTGGGGGTGTTGCTGCCACTTTAATGTCTTCTATAAACCACACATTTACACGAAAATAATGGCTTTAATAACTTCTCGGAGCATACACACCCTTATTTTATGATCAATCATCATCAAAGCTAATAAAAATCAAACTAAATTATCTCATTAGTATTTATGAGCCCTGCTGATGTCGTCTTTTCAATGAATATTATGTCACTTTTTAGCTTCTCCTTATGACATTCATGAGGATGCAATCATCCACATGCTTTGGTTTATAAATCCTCTCTAGGAAAGGGTTTACTGTATAAGGATCCACGATATGAGAAAATTGTTTAGGCAGGGTTCCCTTTTGATAGATGCTTTACCTCTCGATACTGTGTTCTAGTTGAAGGCTATTTGATCCTGTGTGGATTGGCTTATTTAAAATGCTTTCAAGCACATTTTTATTGTTTTGGATAAATTAAAAAGTGCTTATAAGCACGTGATTTTTAACTAAGATGATATAAGTCACAATTTAATCCAACACAGGTTCTTAGTATCTTGGCAGAGGTAGTGGAGAATTTCCCCGACATATTTAGCTTAGTACTTCATCAACATGTTACATAAGAATATTGCAAAAGTTAAAATAAACCAAGGGTGGGATCTTATCTCTAGATGATTGCTCAATGATTAGGATATACCGAGGATAACAAAATTTAACAAGGTGTTGGAACTCTTATGGGGCGTATAAGAGGGCCTGATAGATTAAGGTGGTTGCGACACTGTAGTTTCTCTTTTAGGGTGGGTAGTGCCTACAAGTTACTGAATAAGACCAACCAACAGGTATGAACTGGCCATGGAAGCACATTTGGAAGATTAAAATTCCATTTGTTGGCTTCTGGTTAGAGAGGCTGTTCTTACTAAGGATAATCTGGCAAAAAGAAAGATCAGCTTATGCTCCATATGCTTTGTCTGTGGTAAGATAGTAGAGACAGTTAATCATCTATTCTACATTGCAAAATCACAGAATGACTATGGGAGTATGTTCATCAGCCTTAAGAGGAATATCATAGAATTCTGAACATCTCCCTTGTTTTTGTACAATAGAATACAACAGAATCATCACACTCCACCTTCATTCTTTAGCAACATTACTGTCTTAAAAATAACAATTAACAACCTAGTCAACCACTCCAAAACTGCTCTGCCTATGCTCTTCCAAAACTCCACTCGAATCTTGTTTGGCGTGGTTGCTCTTCCCTTGCTCATCCTATGAATAACACCCTTAATTTTTTGAACCTTTATACACCTACAATACCCAAAATCTGGCCTACTATTGGAGTGCTCCAACACTAGTAGCATAATGCCTTTGTCCTTCTCTCCATTCAAGAGTTTGGAAGCATGTTTTCTATCTTTGTCTAATGAGTGCCTCCTTCACCAAAACTTTGTTCCTCGTCTTTGTTGCACTTTACTTGGTCCAGATCTGGACCTTCCTCTCTCTCCCATAGCCTATACAACTTATTCCTGCCTATCCCTTAGTTCTTCGTACAAATATTCGAAAGTTGTCGTCTTTGCTGTTGTAACCGCCAACTTCGCCGCCTTCTTTGCCACTTTATAGCTTTCCCTATTCGCCTGTTTATCCTCCTCATCCTTGTTCTTCACCAACTTCGCATGAGCTGCCTTCTTTTCTTCCATTTTCCATAGGACTTCACCATTCCACCATGAGTCCCCTTGATATCCATCCAAAGTTACCCCTTGAAATCCTTAATACCTCTCCTGCAGCTTCCCTGGTGTAGCTAGCTGTCCTAGTCCACATACTTCTCCCCCTTCTTCTGAGCTCTGGCAGAAGTCAAGTCACCCCATCATCCTTGGCCAGATTCTCTTCTTCCTCTTGATCTCCAAATTCACCACCAAGTGTTTATGTTGGGTTGAAAGATTCTCTCTTGGATAACCTTGCAGTCCTTGTACATACCTCTATCACCCTTCCGAAGGAGTAAGTAGTCTATCTACGTGAGATAACCAAGTGGTTGTCCTCCTTCAGAAAACTCGAATTTGCATTAGTTTTGCAAAATCATAAAGCAAGGGTCCTCCTCCATTTCTATCCCCAAAATCAAAACCTCCATACACATCATCGTAACCCATAGCAGACGTTTCGATGTGACCATTGAGATCTCCTCCTATGAATAGCTTCTCGGTTGTCGGTATACCTCTCATAACCTCATCCAAATCCTCCCAAAAGCGCTTCTTGAGATCCTTTTCAAAACCAGTTTGGGATCCAGTAGTATGCTCAAAGTAAGCTTTCCAACAACTATCTTAATTGTCATTATCCCAGTCTCCAAAGAATGAAATAAATGAATTTCAAATATTGGTATTGTTGTAGAACCCAAAATATAAATGGATGGAATGTCCATTTTCTCCTAGTCTCCTCATAGAATATTTATTTGAAGTTGAACTTATTCTGGCTCATGGATGATTAATAGTTTTTGTCACTTAATGGGAGTCTCTTCATAATATCTTCTTCATTTGATTTGACTTCTTTTGTACAATTTCTTTGGTTAGTTTCTTTCTTTTTTGCATTTGCTGTGACAAACCTCATGCTCTGACTTTAGTTACATTCTTTGCAGGTTGTTTTTGATCATGATGGTAAGAGTTGTTATTATACCATTTCTTTCTCTTTGATCACTCTCAGATTGTTGTCATTATGTGTTTAGTTTTTGTGACCATGCTCTTTGTTTTTCGTACAAATGGCCAATACTTGCAACCTTTTCATAGAGTTTTTATTATTTCATTGCCATCGTTCTATGCATGTGACCTTTTAATAGAGGGGGCATATGTAATTTTGATATATGTGTTTCCTTGCTTTTGAGATGAGGGTTCCCAGGAAACAGCCTCTCTACTTCTATGAAGTAGTGGTAAGGTCTGCGTACATTCTACCCTCCCCAGACCCCACTTGTGGAATTTCACTGAGTAAGTTGTTGTTGTTGTTGTTGTTGTTGTTGTTGTTGTTGTGTTTCCTTGCTTTATCTCATTTTTATTAAGACACAATTCTTTCTTTTTACTTCACTCGTTAAAACATTTGGTATATTTAGAATCGTAGTAATTTTTGTTTAGCTTTGGGTTTTGAGACGAGGGTTCTCGAAAACAGCCTCTCTACTTCCAGGAAGTAGCGGCAAGGTCTGCGTACAATCTGCCCTCCCCAGACCCCACTTGTGGGATTTTACTGGGTATGTTGTTGTTGTTGTTTAGTAATTTTTGTTTATTGTAAGTAGTATGTTATTCAAAATTTGCGACTATGTAGGCGTTTCAACATGAATTTGTTGATATTTAGAAAAAGTAGTATTTGAATTTAAATGAAAAAGGGTAGTTGTGGTTGAACATTCATTTTAGTTGAAAAAATGTTAGAAGTTTTGTGAGGGAAAATTTTTTCAACGTTTTTTCTCTCTAAAAGATATTTGAATATACATTGTAGTCAATTTTTCACTTCTACTTGAAATTGAGTTTTCTGAGTTTGAAAAACTTATTCATATGTGCAAACAAGCACTTCGTTCAGATTTTCTGTCTCGTCATTCCTTATATCGGGATGAAGGAAAAACATGATTTTCCCTTTTTACATGTTATTTTTATTTTTCTAATATTGAGCTCTATATTAAATGGAAGGCAAAGCTCTCCTAGCTGTTGTTGGAATTATTGTCTCACTTTTAGTTTTTCTTAAAATTTTCTTCACAAGTTTTATATGAATTGTTGGGACAAGTTACAACAACATACCCGGTTAAATCCTACAAAGTAGGTTCTGGGGATGGTAGAATTTACGCAAACCTTACTGCTACTTTATGGAGATAGTGAGGTTTTTTCTAAAAGACCTTGGTGTCACGGACTTAGACTTTCACTAAGACTCCCGTGCGGCACTTGTCAACTTACTCACGAATCTCTCACGATCTTGCAAATAAGTAAGCCTATTTGTCTTGATTACTAAGGGAACGTTAGATATGAGAAGACAAGAGAGCTTTAGAAAGAAGACTTGTATATTGCTTATGGAAGATTGCTTACAATTTCTGGATGGTTTGCCAAGTGAATGACCCCCTCTATTTATACTACCTGTTTGGGGTCAAAATGTAAATAATATTTACTATAAAAATCCCTTACTATTTACACATAAGTCCTTGATTCTAGAATACTCTACACTTCTAGGGTATTGTAAGACTTTCCAAGACTTTCCAAGACTCAACTATATTATTCTAGATTCTTCTAAGTGTTTACAAGATCTTCCTTCAACATTCTAAAGCCTTCCTTAAATCTCCTCTTGACTCTAGAATCTTCCCCCCTTTTTATGGAAGACTGGCGAGTCGTGACACTGAGCTCAAATGTATCCGCTCCAAGAAAAAGAAGAAAACAATAGGATATAGAATAACGGCTAAAACGAAGAGTAGTGTTAATTCTAAAACAATAGAAGCATCAGAATAATCGAAGGACAATAACAACACAATCCTAATAGCAGACCGATCTTAAAACAAACCTAAAAAACCTTCACAAGGCAAGACAATATTCTACCCTTATTAACCTTCTACCTTAATACGCGACTTCCGCTCCTTTCTATCTAAGGTCATGTCCTCTGTGATATGAAGCTGCGACATATCCTGTCTAATCACCTCTCCCCGCTACTTTTCGGTCTGCCCCTATGCGTAACCCCTAAATCCATTTCTCGCACTTCCTAACTGGGTTGTCAACACACCTCCTCTGCATATGGTCAAACCATCCCAGTCTCGCTTCTCTCATCTTGTCCTCCATAGAGGCCACTCCTTCCTTCCGTCGAATAATCTCATTCCTTATCTTGTCACTCCTAGTAGTTCGCACATCTATCTCGACATCCGCATCTCCGCTACATGCATCTTCTGAACATGAAAGTTTTTACACTAGCACTCCACCTCATATAACATAGACGGTTTAACCACCACTCTGTAAAACTAACCTTTAAGTTTAGGTGGTACCTTCTTATCTCACAATACTCCAGAGACCCATCTCCATTTCATCCATACTGTTCGGATGTGATACGTAACATCATCGTTGATGTCCCCATTACTCTGGATGATGGATCCAATCTATTTAAAACTTTCTTGCTTGAGAATAGGTCGAGTGGCAAGACTCACTTCCATGTCCACCTCATCCATCGCAACATTGAATTTGTACTCCTTGTATTCTATTTTGGTCTTGCTTAATTTGAATCCTTCGGACTCCAGAGTTTGCCTCTAAACCTCTGAGTCTCCAAACCTCCAACCTATATTAACTGTGACCCGTGTTTCATCAATCAGTACTATGTCATCCGCAAATAGGACACACCATAGGATCTCCTCCCCGGTAGACCATGCCAGCTCATCCATCACCAAAGCAAAAAGAAAAGGGCTCAACATGGATTCTTGACATAGTCCCATCTCAATAGAAAAATGCTTCGAGTCTCCTCCTACTGTTCTAACCTAAGTCTTGGCTCCATCATAGATATCCTTTATTGCCCTAATATACACCATTGGGACACCTTTAGCCTCCAGACACCTTCAGAGGACATCGCTCGACACTTTGTCATAGGCCTTCTCAATATTAATGAACACGATATGGAGGTCCTTTCTTTCTGTATATTTTTCCATTAGTCTTCGCCCAGATGGCGTGCTTCAATAGTCGATCGCCTAGGCATGAATCCAAATTGATTCTCTGAAATGGACGCTCCTCTCCTCACCCTCATTTCCACTTCTCTCTTCCAGACCTTCATAGTGTGGCTTAGCGATTTGAATACCCTTGTAATTATTATAGTTTTGGATATCACCTTTGTTCTTTTATACTAGAACCATTGTACTTCACCTCTATTTATTAGGCATCTTAACTGTCTTCAGAATAACATTAAACAACCTAGTCAACCACTCAAACCTGCCTTGTCCGTGCTCTTCCAAAATTCCACCTGAATTGCATTGAATCTGGTCACTCTCTCGCTACTCATCTTACTAATAACACGTTTAACCTCCTCAACTTTGAAACACCTACAGTACCTAAAATCCTGAAGTCTATGAGAGTGTGACAAATTGCCCAACATAATTCTGTCTCCTTTCTCGTTTAAGAGTTTGTGGAAGTATGTTTGCCACCTCTGATTAATGGAGGTCTCATCCACCAACACCTCACCTTCTTCATCCTTGATGCTATTCACTTGACCCAAGTCGCGAGCTTTTCTCTCCCTTCTTTCGTGAGCCTATGCAATCTCTTATCCTCACCTTTATTCCCTATTTCGGCATACAAGCGTTCAAAAGCTGCCATCTTAGTACTCGTGATCGCCGATTTTGCTTCTATCTTTGCCGTTTTATGCATATCCTTTATGCATATCCTTAAGCCTCCGCTTCTCATCCTCATTCACACACTTCAACCACTTCGTATAGGCAACCTTCTTAACTTCCACTTTAAAAAGATTGATAATGATGATAAGGTGCAATAACTTTCAGAGTTTACATACCAAGTGAAACCTGAAATTTGTCTGGCGAGTAGCTCAACCTTAGAAAGTGCAGACATTTAAGTGCAAATAGTGTGTTATCTCTTTGCTTATTTATCTTTTGTTGGTAATATATATATGTATATATATATAATTGAGATTATTCCTTGGACGCATCGATTTCTTGATACATTTTTTAGCAATACCATTGATCTACACAAACATTTATAATCGATTAAAGTTTTTAAAAAATAACTGGGAGTAAGCAAGTTTCTCTTAATAATGCTTGTCAAACCAAATCCTTACAGGATTTCCCTTTGGTCATACGTCTCTTTCAACCAAACAAAATTTTGTTGCAAAAGGTATGTTTCACTATTTTTCTTCTTTTTTCCTTCTTCATCAGTTTACTACACTGAGAGCCAAGTTGGAAGTTTCTTTGGTACTGATGCAGCTAGAGATTTTAGAGATTCGAATGATATCGTATGTATGAGATTTAACACTCATTACAAGCCTATTCCAGTGCGACACTGTCCCTAACATAAACTGCAATGGATTTCATTATCCTATCAAAAGTACAAACAAACATGTACCACAATGAAGTATATCAATTTCTTATGGGAACTTCTTGATGCTTGCTTAATGTCATTTTAGTAATCTACTCCATAATGTCAATTTCTTTTCCTTACTGATTTGATACCAGCAAATTTGTTTGTTTCGGTTTCTTTTGTTTTGCAAGGAGAGGGAAGATGTAAACTCTAATTTGGAAGTGGCTTGGTTAAGTGCTAACCTTTAACAGTGAGCATTTGATGTTAGTATACAACTTAAAAGTCTTCAAGTTGGTAAAAGTTCTTTCTGGAAACAATAGGATAATCAAGGTTATTTCAGTTCTGAAATGAAGTTCTACTGAAGATATTTGTTCTCTACCAGGTTTCTCTTCTGGTTTGCTAGTTGATGTGATTATATACATGTGAACTTCACTGTTACAATATAATAGATAGTGCATGGCTTTTAAAGTGAAGAAGGTTACATGTGCACTGGCAGTATTTGTACATTTTTCTAAAGAAAATGAAAGTACTAACTATTGAATTATACATATACGAGATATTACTTCCAATTGTGCAAAATGGGCCTTTAATAAATTAGTGCTTTTTTCTTTTTCTTTTTCTTTTTTGGGATAAAGCCATTAACAAATGACAAATATTGCAGACCACGTTGCTAATTTTAGGTCTTATGTTTAAGCCAAAATCATTTGAAGTATTATTCTCTTGTCAATAGTTCCATTCCTAATATTCTAGATTAATTTTTATAGGCCTGAATTTTCGTCACAATATGTACCCCTCTTACAAGAGCAATCGTCCTCCAACACCTGATACAATTGTTCAAGGACTTCAATTTTTGAAAGCTTCCCTCAAGGCCATGTCTATCAAAGTGATTGAGGTGAGTTTTGTCGAGCACTATGTCAAAGATCAATCCTCTAAGCTTGCGAGATGCTAGGTTCATTAGTTTCTTCAGCAGGTGCCAGGTGTTGAAGCAGATGATGTAATTGGAACCTTGGCTGTGAGGAGTGTTGATGCTGGATTCAAGGTAAATGAAGAATCTTTATTAACTGCTAAGCGGGGACAAAATTACCTGACATAAAGAATTTCATACAAATTTCTACCTTTTCATCTTATGTCAATCCTAACTGTTAAAATCCAAGTTTTACTTTGAAAACAATGAAGAATTATGTTAGGTGGCCATTTAGAAAGTAGTGACCTTTTGTATCTCTGCTGCCTAGCTGGAGAAGACAGATGATAGTGCCAGTAAAATGTTATTTCATGCTCAAAAGTATTTGTGGGCTAACAGGTCCTTTCAGTATGTGAATCTGAAAAGGATTCTCCTGTGAATTGATCTTCTTAAAAGCTTTTCATTTTCCAACATCATTTTCTCTTTAATAATGAAAATTACTGTCATCTGGACATAAATATTGAATTGCAATATGAGTATTCTGTAATTTGTCGTGTCTTCATCTTGAGATCTCAGCGTTGACTTGTCTTCTTAGTTTCCATAATCTCTACATCAATTTTCTTATTTGTTTATATACCCAAAATTTGGGCTGCGGGAATTTCATCAGCTTAATCATTGTCCATTTCTTATATTTTAGGGAACGATGTGGTCAGTTTTTCTTGCGAACAAGTTACATTTAAGAAACCTAATTTGTTATCTAGCTGATGTATTTGTTGCTTGCTCTATTATTTATACAGGTGCGAATTGTTTCCCCCGATAAAGATTTTTTCCAGATTCTATCTCCATCGTTACGCCTTCTACGAATAGCTCCTCGTGGATTTGAGTTAGTTCACTTCACTTCAGCTTGTTGATTAATTTGTGCTGGTTGAGACATGAATCAGTTCATATTACTTTGCTTCTTGATGAATATCTTAGGATACTACATCCTTTTCTTTTACCTTTGGTATTGTTTAGGGTCAAACTGGTGTAGATGCTGTAGTTAATTAAACTGCTGGAGCTATTATGGTAAATTTGGGGTGTCGTGAGATGTGTCGCGCCCCCAATCTTTGGCTGGGCGGACAGACAATCAATGCCTTCAACTTGCCCTCGTGAACTAGCTCTACATGACATAGGACTTGAAATGGTTAAGTGGATGAAATAGATTCATAAGATAAAGTCATTAAAAGAGTTCCATTCATAAATACTTGCTTTAAATCCAAAACATGTCATTAAAATTGAAAATTGACAGGGTATGTATAAATGAACACCTAGAGTTGTCTATATATGAATCCTCTAAGCATAATGTGAAGAACAATGTTTATGGGGACAGGCCTCCAACATAGCCACAAGCTATCAAAGCTGAACAAATAAAGATTATACCACAAGATCAAGTGGGGCTCACTAATAGCCGAGTGTGCAGAAACCTAGTGAGTAGCCTTGTCGTCGCGAGTGTTTGAACCTGCAATGTGATATGCAATACTCCCAAGAAAACAAACGTAAGTACATCTGGAATATTATCCTATGTAAAACATAACTAAAGAGATGTAGAGATGCATGAAGGGAAAAAGGACAACCCAAAGCATAGTGAATAAAACATGAGGAGGGAACACATACATCTTGATAAAATTAACATTGTCATCATTTCCGTAAAGTATACCTTTTATGGGAGTTTGTTAAGTTACTGACATATCCACCATCTGAGCACATGGAATCTGATCTTTTTGCTCGATCGGCTAAGCCATCCCATTCCCTTGTTGGGGTAATGAAAATAGATATCATAAGTTGGCATTTAGATCCAGATAATACTCGTATTGGGGGTAACATAGAGGAAAATTAACAGTACTACCTTTATCCTACATTGGCATAAGTAGTTTCAAGCAGAGGCGTGTCCAGGATTTCAGGAGGATGGAAGCACCATTACCTTTAAGATAGATGTTCGATTTAGTTACATAAATTTTTATGATAAAGCAAACCTTGATGAACAAACTATAGTTAATACTATTATTATAAGTTTGATTATATAAATTTTTACATTGACAAAAAGTTGATGAGCAAACTATGATAATACTATTATTACAAAAAACCTATCATTCATTTTACAGTTTCCTTCGATGAGTTTTTATACTTTGAAAACTATCAATAATAGCATTAGGTGCGTAAAGTTTTAGATACTTTACATTCTATATATCAAACTAAGAAACCATAAAAGTTTCTTCAACAAACACCTGATCCATTATTAGTAATGATTTTCAAAAGTGTTTGAGGAGAATGGTCATGGTTATTAAAATTATTTGGTCCAAAATATTTTATCACTTAGACCCTTTGGGGTGGCCCAGTGGTTTGGTATTGGGACTTCCATTTTAGAGGTCTCAAGTTCGGAACTGCTTGCCAGCAAAAGGAAGGGGTTCGCCTTCTGGATCGAGCTCATCCCACCGGGCTTGCCTAGTGTAGGTTACCTCTCTTATGTAGTTTGCGAGCTATTGCATAGAAACGGGTTTACCCTGTGCCCACTCAATGGGTAACGGTTGCGGGTTCCCTTTGTCATAAAAAAAGTATATATATTTTATCACTTAGAAAGATAAAGATAGAATTCATTATTTTTTTTTCTCATTTTCTCATTAATATTAATTGTTCTTGAAAGTAAACAATATTAATTACATATAGAACACATAAATTGAGTACATAACTTTTATAAACAAGGACAAATTAGTCAACATTATTTCTTATTTATAACTTTTTAAGAGACGTCCAAAAGAAAAATGTGAGAAAAGAAAATTAGCGAAAACATATTGTTATATTCAGATATTTTTTTGATGGCAAATGTTTGGAGATTTAAGAACTATAATATTAGGTCTTGGGCCTATCTTACACCTTACAAGCTAGCTCAAAGAAAGGAGGATTGCCCAAGCCTTATAAGGAGTCCACTTGTCATGACCCAAGTCCAGGGCCTCGACGTGACACGGAGCAAGGGGAGCCTGAATGGACCCCAAGCAAGCCTCTTAGCACATCATTACACATCTTTGGTCGCGGAAGCAATAAAATAGCATAGGGAAAACCGGGGCTAAGGGATAAAATTCATATCATAACAACAAAAGTCAAGGGAGAGAGAGTCAAAGCTTATAACATTACACATGACATGTCCAACAACACCTCTACTACATAGATAAGAGCGGGGGCCAAGACAAGCAACCGGGCTCACCCTCATAGTTAACATTTACATGAAAGAGAAGTAGTCTTAGAACATAGCATGAACGTCCCCGGAGTGGAGGACTCACCAACAAGATCGAGTGGAATCGTAGTAGTCACGTGGATGGGGATGCTCAAGCGGGGCTCCGGTTTCTACATGGTGACATCATGTAGGCATAGAGTATGCATCAGTACGTTTGAATGTACTAAGTATGTAGAATGCAATGCAACAAGTGATAAGCACCATAATCAAAATGCATAACATAGGCAATGGATAAATACAAAACAATATGGCATGTATGAATGATGATTAAAGTAAAACCATACTTATATAGAACATAATCCATATGTAAGGAGAGGCCACTTTAGTGAATATCCAAGGCCGACCACCTCTTTGGAGAGGCGCATGAGGTACAAACTCCTTCATGTGGTTGATGAGGTACCAACCCCCCAACATGGTTGATGAGGTACAAACCCTCCAACATGGTTATCAAGGTACAAACCCCTCGACATGGTTGCACGGCCTACCACCTCCCGAGCGAGGCGATCGAACTACAAACCCCTCAACAAGGGTACCCGGGCCTACAACCTCCCGAGTGAGGCTTGGTCATTTTCCCCATATCATAGAGATAATATCATATACATACATTCCTTTCATCATCATATAGTCATTCAACTCATAAGACATGCATAGAGCGTTCAATTCCTCAAGAAACCATAACCAGACATTTTATCAAACACTTGGCGGGTGTGTAGTACTAGTGTAAAACCATGCAATTCAAGAGTGAAATCATGCTAGGAACTTCAGTGTAAAACTATCAATAGACACTTGGTAACACCCTCAAGCAATATACATCAAAAACCCTCATCATATCTCACATTAGATCTTGAATTCATAGCTTTAAACATGCTAAAACAGTCACAATTTCATGAAACCCTAACATAGTGTGCAGTGAAATTCATAATAGATAGGACCCATGAGTAAATCAACTTTAAATCATGCAATTTTAGGTTAAAGGAAACTTGGGTATCATGGGTGAAAGGAACCCATGAAAGAAACCCACATATCTTAGCTTTGGAGAATAGCTGGATGAAGATTGGAGATGGAGACTTCAAGCTTGAGTGAGAACCTTGAAATTCGGATGAGTTTGGGACTTGAATTTAGGAGATGAAATATTGGCTTAAGTGTTTGAGTGAGTATTTGAGAATGCCTTGAATGATATGAGGGTGAAATAAGGCTAAGTATAGGCATTTTCACGCATGGGGACACTTAGGCCCAAGACCCAAAGGCCTTGGACCGGGCTTGAAAAACTGTCCAAAAAAATGTACTATGGCACGTCCGGGGCGCGAAAAGCTCTCTGGAAATCGCATTTTCCGATTTTCGAATTTTGATACGGTTGCTCTTAAATCGGGGTTAGACCCATTTTCCACTCAATTTGACCCCCTGAACAAGAATATGAAGTCGAATTTTCGATATCACGCTCGGATTTTTAGATATATTGAAATTACGATTCCGGACACTTTCAAGGCACATTTTCGGGCACTTTTTAGGGTTGTTTCAATATCTCCTCCTTGGGAACATTCGTCCCCAAATGTCAAAGAAACGTATATGAGAGATGCAAACATGACACTTTCAGTCCACATAAGGATGCAACAATGCACTTAAACATCATCTCAGAAATCTCAACATAAGTGTAAAATCATCATGAACTTGTCAATTTAAACATGAATGTATGCAATGACATGAGGGCTGAACTTAAGACTTGAGATCATATAAAGGACTTAGATCAATACCTTAGGCTTGAGTGGAGTGGAATAGGTAAGGATATCGCTTTTGCATATCCACTTCGGCCTCCCAAGTAGCATTTTCAACTTATTGATTCCTCCTAAGGACCTTAACAGAAGCAACTTCCTTGTTCCTCAACCTCTTCACTTGCCTATCCAGGATCTCTACCGGAACCTCTTCATATGTCAACTTGTCTTCAACTACCCCCACAACATCAAGAGGCACAATAGCACTAGGATCACCCACACACTTCCTCAACATGGACACATGAAAGACCGGATGAACCAATTCCATTTCTCTAGGCAAATCCAACTCGTAAGCTATCTTGCCAATCCTTTTCATCACCCAATAAGGGCCCACATATCTAGGGCTCAACTTGCCCTTCTTACCAAATCGGACGACACCCTTCATGGATGACACCTTTAAATAAACCCAATCACCAACCTTGAATTCAAGATCCCTTCTCCTCACATCGACATAAGACTTTTGGCGACTTTGGGCTGTTTTCAACCTTTCTCTAATCATCCTTACCTTTTCCATAGCATCCATAACCAGATCCGGACCCAATAAAGCCATCTCACCAACCTCAAACTACCCAACCGGTGATCTACAATGTCTCTCATAGAGAGCTTCAAAAGGAGCCATATTGATTCTAGAATAATAGTTATTGTTGTATGCAAACTCAATCAATGGAAGATGATCATCCCAACTACCCTTAAGCTCCAATACAGAAGCCCTAAGCATGTCCTTACGTGTTTGGATAGTCCTTTCGGCTTGGCCATCCGTTTGAGGGTGAAAGGCCATAATAAGCTTTACTTTGGTTCCAAGGCCTCTTTGGAAGGACCTCCAAAAGTGTGAAGTGAATTGTGCACCACCATCCGATATGATGGATAAAAGAACTCTATACAACCTCATCAAGTCATGAATGTACAACCTAGCATAATCTTCAGCCCCATATGTAGCTTTAACCGGTAGAAAGTGGGCCGATTTTGTCATCCTATCAACCACAACCCATATGGAATCAAAACCCTTTCTAGTCTTGGGCAACCCAACCACAAAATCCATATTAATCTCTTCCCATTTCCAAATAGGAATCTCTATGTCTTGAGTTAGGCCACCCGACCTTTGATGTTCAGCTTTGACTTATTGACAACTATGGCAACTAGACACAAATTTTGCAATGTCTTTCTTCATGCCTCCCCACCAATACACCTCTCTCAAATCTCTATACGTTTTAGTAGACCCGGGGTGAATAGAATAAGAAGATCCATGAGCCTCATCAAGAATCTTTTCCCTCAAGCTATCAACACAAGGCTCACACAACCTACCTTGGTACCTAAGGGCACTGTCTCCCCTTTGGGGAGAAAACCTCCACCTTACTATCTTTTACCAATGCCTTTAATTCCAACAAAGCGAGGTCAAGATTTTGCTTAGCTTTCACCTCCTCAAACAATGAAGATTTAGAACCATCAACACCACCACCACCACCATTATCAACTCCTTCCAACCTAACCCCCAACCTAGCCAACCAATGGACCTCCCTAGCCACCTCTTTATCACCACCATCAACATGAGCTAGGCTACGCATAGATACCCTACTCAACGCATCCGCCACAATATTAGCCTTACCCGGATGATAATGCACACTCATATGGTAATCCTCAAGAAGTTTTAACCATCTCCTTTGCCTCAAGTTAAGATCCTTTTGAGTGAAGACATATTGGAGGCTCTTATGATCGGTGAACACATCAACATGTACCCCATACAAATAGTGACGCCATATCTTTAATGCAAATACCACGGCGGCTAGTTCAAGATCATGGGTAGGATAGTTTTTTTCATGCACCTTGAGTTGCCTAGAAGCATAGGCTATGACCTTACCATTTTGCATTAGAACACAATCCAAACCAACTCTAGAAGCATCACAATACACAACAAATCCCTCTAGCCCTTCCGGTAGTGACAATATAGGAGCGGACACAAGATTATCTTTCAACGTTTGGAAGCTCCTCTCACACTCATCGGTTCATACAAACTTAGCCTTCTTTTGAGTCACTTTTGTCATAGGAGAAGCAATAGAAGAGAACCCATTCACAAATCTCCGATAGTATCCCGCTAAGCCCAAGAAGCTCCTAATATCCGACAGGGTCAATGGTCTAGGCCAATTTCTAATCACATCCGTTTTCTTAGGATCCACCTTAATACCATCCCCCGACACCACATGACCTAGGAAAGCAACCTCCTTCAACCAAAATTCATATTTTTCATACTTAGCATACAATTTCTCTTCCCTCAACCTTTGCAACACTACCCTCAAATGACCCATATGCTCCTCTCCTCACTATGTGAATAGATCAAAATGTCATCGATGAAGATCACAACGAACGAATCAAGGTAGGGTTTGAAAACCCTATTCATAAGATCCATGAAGATAGTCGGTGCATTAGTCAACCCAAATGACATCACAACAAACTCATAATGCCCATACCTAGTCCGGAAGGCTGTCTTAGGAATATCACACTCCCTCACCTTCACTTGATGATACCCGAACCGAAGATCAATCTTAGAGAAATGGCTAGCCCCTTGCAATTGGTCAAAGAAATCATCAATTCTTGGAAGAGGATACCTATTCTTGATGGTGACCCTATTATGTTGCCGGTAGTGAATACACATTTTAAGAGACCCATCCTTTTTCACAAACAACACCGGTGCACCGTAAGGTGATTGGCTAGGCCTAATGAAACCCTTCTCCAACAAATCCCTCAATTGTTTCTTCAACTCCTTTAACTCCGCCAGGGCCATACGGTAAGGGGGAATAGGAATGGGTTGAGTATCGGGAAGGAGATCTATACCAAAGTCTATTTCCCTTTGGGGAGGAATACCGGGAAGGTCATTTGGGAAGACATCTAGGAACTCATTAACCACCGAGACCGACTCCAAGGGAAGGACTTTAGACTCAACATCCCTAACCCTCACAAGATGATAGAGACACCCCTTAGAGATCAACTTTTGGGCTTTAATGCA
>JAABOM020000075.1:12224117-12264021 GCA_011800125.2 Solanum clarkiae
CTTGTTGCATTGCATCCTACATACTTAGTACATTCAAACGTACTAACGCATACTCTATGCCTACATGATTTTACCATGTAAGAACCGAAGTTCCACTTGATCATCCTCCTCCCCATGGATAGTACGATCTCTCTCAAAGCAAGTTGGTGAGTCCCCAACTCCGAGGACATACCTCTCTTGATTTTCATGCCATGTATTGACTTTCTCTATGTTGGAAATTTATGATTACGAGGGTGAGCCCGATGATTGTCTTGGCCCCCTCTCCTATCTATGTAGTAGAGGTGTTGTTGGAACCTTATAATATATTAATACTATACTCTTAGCTCTATGTTTCTATGGTTTTAAAGTTGTCCCTTAGCCCCGTTTATCCCTATTTACTATATCTTATTGTTATTTTATTTCTTTCACGACTAAGGATGTGTAATAATATGTTAAGAGGCTTGTTTGGGGTCCCTTAGGGTTCCCCATTCGCCGTGTCACGTCTAGGCCCTAGGCTTGGGTCGTGAAAAACTTGGTATTAGAGCACTAGGTTGTTAGTGGTCCTTAGCATCCAACACATAACGTCGATTAGAGTCTTGTACATAGTTGTAAAGTGCACCACAACTATGAGTAAGATGTTATGAGACGTTCTAGGAAATGTTTTCCTTCTTCTTACTCTATGTCAAGCTATAGGATTTAAGGTAAGGTTTTTCCCCCTAACAATTGTTTTTTTCTATGCTAGATCATGCCTAACACAAGAGAAAGAAGAGCCTACAAACCTAAGGAACAATCGGCTCATAAAGAGTTCCGGGATACTCTTTCCATGCTAGCCTAAGCGGTGACCAACCAAATCAATCAAGGTGCCCAAGCCTCTCATGCTCCCACTCCAGCATCTATGGTAAGGGATTTCATGAGGGTGAACCCACCAGAGTTCAATAGGTCTATAGTGGATGAGGACCCTCAAGAATTTGTTGATGAGGTATACAAAGTGTTATATATTATGGGAGTGAGGTCGGAAGATAAGGTAGAGTTGGCGGCTTACCAACTCATAGGGTGTCATGACACAAGCCTAGGGCCTAGACATGACTGACGAATGGCAAACCCGAAGGATCCCCAAACAAGCCTCATAGCATATCATTACACATCCTTGGTCACAGAAGCAATAGAATATGACATTAAGAGATAAACATAACAAGGAAAACGGGACCCAGGGTAAACTTCCATATCATAACATCAAGGAACAACAGAGTCAAGGCTCATAGCATAAATACATAACATGTCCAACAATACCTCTACTACATAGATAAGAGCGGGGGGCCACAACAAGCAACCGGACTCACCCTCATAGTCAATATATAACACAAAAGATAGATAGTCTTAGTACACAGCAAGAGATCACAAGCAATGTCTCCAGAATAGAGCACTCAGCACAAGATTGAGAGACAATAGTACTAGCCACGTGAAGGAGGAGGATGATCAAGCGGTGCTCCGATTCCTACATGGTGATATCATGTTGGCATAGAGTATGCGTTAGTACATTTGAATATACTAAGTATGTAGGATGTAATGCAACAAGAGGTAGGCATCATAGGCAAAATGCATAATCATTAACAATAGATAACATAATATCAATATGACATGTATGAATTATGCTTAAAGTAAAATCATGTTTATATAGGATGTAATATGAGTGTAAGGAGTGACCATTATAGTGCAATCCAAGTCCTACCACCTCCTTGGAGAGTCGCATGAGATACAAACCTCTTCATGAGGTTCATGGAGTACAAAACCCCCACCAAGGTTGATGAAATATAAGCCCCCCTTCAAGGTTGATGGGTACGAACCCCCAAAAAGGTTACCTGGTTTACCACCCACTGAGCTAGGTGATCGACGTACCAACCCTTTAATAGGTTACCTAGGCCTACAATCCCCCGAGCTAAGCTTGATCATCCACAACATTATAGAGATAATATCATATGTATACACTCCTTACATTATTCTATACATATATTCCTTTTCATCATCATTTTATCATCACATGGTCATTCAATTCATATGACTTGCATTCGACCTTCAATTACTCAAGAACCCATAACAGAACATTTTATCAAACACTTAGAGGTTGTGTATTGCTAGTGTAAAACCATGCAATTCAAGAGTGTTATCATGTTAGAAAATTCAATGTAAAATCATCAATAGATACTTGGTAACACCCTCAAGCAATATACATCAAAGCCCTTCATCAAACCTTACAATACATCATACATTCATAGCTCAAAACATAGTAAAATAGTCACAATTTCACAACCCCAAAATAGTGTGTAGTGAATTTCATAATATATAAGGACCATTTGTAAATCAACTTTAAATCATGCAATTTTCAAGGAAAGGAGGCTTGGGCATAATGGGTGAAAGGAACCTATGAAAGAAATCTGCATATCTTAGCTTTGAAGATGAACTTTGTCATGACCCAAGCGTAGAGCCTAGACGTGACACGGCGAATGGGGAACCCGAAGGAACCCCAAATAAGCCTCTTAGCTTATCATTACAAAAGCATGTCCAATAAACACCTCTACTACATAGATAAGAGCGGGCGTGAAGACAAGAAACTGGTGTCACACTCATAGTCAAGATAGAACATAAAGAAGACTGTCTCAATGCATGATAGGAGAAATATAGACTACGGTTCCTGAAGTGGAGGACTCACCAACAACCTTGTGTAATACCGATCTAGCCTCGTGGAGGAGGAGGATGATCAAATTGGGCTTCGGTTCCTATATGGTAATATCATGTAGGCAAGAGTATGTGTTAGTATGTTGAATGTACTAAGTATGTAAGATGCAATGCAATAAGAGGTGAACAACACAACCAAAATGCATAACAATAGGTAATGAACATAATATCACAATATGGTATGTATGATAAATGCATAGGTAAAACATGCCTAAGTAACTCATGCTCATATAGGATATCATATGTGTAGAAGAGACCAAGCTAGCTTTCCAAGGTAAAAACCCCTTGGTAGGCTGTAATGATGTCGCCCCATTACTTAGGTGGTGAGGTATAATCCCCTCATTAGGTTGATGATTACAAACATCCATCTAGGTTGATGATGATGCAACCCTATACAACCTGGTGTAGAAGTACAAACCTCTCACTAGGTGGATGAGTACGAACCCCCATCTAGGTTCTCCGAACTCTTAGTCCCCCTCCCCCCGGATTAGGCATGGCCTAATGCAACACTTTATATAGGATTTATCATATACATAAGCTCATTTCATTATCATAACATCATTCGTATCATATCTCATTCTTTAGACCTTCAATTCCTCAAGAAACCATAGCCAGACATTTTATCAAACACTTAAAGGGTGTGTAATGGGGGTACAAGATCATGCAATTTAGAGATGAAATCATGCAAGAAAATCCATTATAAAAACATCAATCAACACCTTGCAACACTCTCAAGAAATATACATTATACATCAAAACCACTCATCAAATCTTATAATAGATCCAAGATTTATAGCTAAAACCATAGCAATATAGTCACAACTTCACATACCTTTAACATAGTTTATAGACATGTTCATACTAGTAAACCCATTTGTAAAATCAAATTTAAATCATGCAATTTGAGTAAAAAAGAGATTAGGGAACCATGGGTGCGAGGACCAAATGATTGAAACTCACATACCTTAGCTTGGAGATGAACTTGGTGAAGATTGGAGATGGAGACTTGAAACTTGAAGAAGAACCTTGGAGGAAATCCTTAGTTCCGTATGAGGGTTTGAGACTTGAATTTAGGAGTGAAAAATATGGTTAACTGTTTGAGAGGATATTGGGCAATAAATAGGATGATATGAGGATGAAATATGGGTAAGTATAGGTAAAAACACGTTTGGGAAAACTTAGGCCCAAGACTTAAAAGTCTTGGATTGAATTGAAAAAAAAGGCATGTTCTTGTATTGGTGTGCATCGCGGAAGCGATACGGAATACTCACTGGAAATCGCACTTTGAGAATCCATAATTGCTAATCTTTCTCTCTTAAATTGGGGCTAGACCTTCCTCCCCCTAATTTGAACCCCTTGAACAAGAATATAAAGCCGTATTTTCGATATCACTCACGGATTTTGAGATATATGTAATTTAGAATTTTGGCCATTCCAAGGCACATTTTCGGGCACTTTGTGGGGTCGTTTCAATATCTCTCCTTGGGAACATTCATCCCTGAATGTAAGAGAGACAGACAAGACAGTTGTGATCATAAACAAATCAGCCCCAACAAAAATGCAACATTACATTTAAAATACTATTTTCAAAATCTCAATACATGTGTAAAATCATCATAATTTGCCGACTTAAACATGAATGGATATGAATGACATAGGGGATAAAATATAAGACTTGAAATCACATATGTGACTTAGGAATAGTACCTTAGGCTTGAGTGGAGTGGAAAAGATGAGGACAACATTTTTGCATGTCCGCTTCGGCCTCCCATGCAGCACTTTCGACTTGTTTTCCTGAATCTTTTCACTTACCGATCCAAAATCTAAACCAGAACCTCCTCATAAGTCAAGTTATCTTCAATAACACCCACAACATCAAGAGGAAAAATAACATTAGGATCACCAACATATTTTCTCAAAATAGAGACATGGAAAACTAGATGAACCAAATTCATTTCACTAGGCAACTTCAACTCATAAACTACCTTGCCAACCCTCTTTATCACCTCATTAGGACCAACATACCTTGGAATAAACATCCCCTTTTTTGCCAAAATGGACCACACCTTTCATTGGAGAAACTTTCAAATAGACCCAATCACCTATTTTGAATTCAAGGTATCTTCTTCTCACATCGTCATAGGATTTTGGACGACTTTGGGCTATTTTCAACCTTTCCTTAATCATCCTAACCTTCTCAAAAGCCTCCATAATCAGATCCGGTCCCAATAAAGCCACCTCTAAAACCTAAAACCAACCAACCGGTGATCTACAACATCTCCCATAAAGAGCCTCAAAAGAAGCCATACCAATGCTAGAGTGGTAGCTATTGTTGTAGGCAAACTCAATCAATGAAAGATGATCATCCCAACTACCCTTAAGCTCCAAGACACAAGCCCTAACATTATAAGAAAAACTCTTATTTAAGACCAACATTTAGGGAGGAGCTAATAGTCCCGTCCTTAAAGTTATATCTATTGGGACGACATATTATTCCAGTCTTTATTTATATATGTAATAGAGAAGATACTAAATCAGGTCCCTAAAAAAGTTATTAACCTGTCCTAAAATCTTAATTAAAAGATAGTTCAAGCAGAAAAAATTATATATTAATGTGTTATAGTTTTCAAAACAACTTTTAATTTTTCACTAGAAAAAAATTAGGCGGCAAATTAAATATTTTATAAAAATAAAACCTAGCTAGGCGCCAAAAGGTTTTTTCAGCTTAAAAGGTTTTTTCGGCCAAAAAATTAGGCTCGCTCTCTGTTAACTTGCGGGATCGATCAAAAGGAAAAAGCTACGGGTAAAAAACAAAAGAACTGGTCGCGATTCTAATCTAAAAGACCAAGCCGATAAATCTGCCATACTCAACGGTGGTGGATTTCCATTGCAACTACTCTAAATGCTTGCAAAGCTGGTGACTTCTTCTTTGTGTATTACTACGATCTGTTGCTCAGTGAAAAAGAATTCCAGGTTTGCTTCTTCTTGAAAGCAATCAGTTGCTTCTTCAAATTAGTTTGTTTTCTTCTTTTTTTGATTAGCTCTTATTTTTTCTTCATCTTTTCCAACATTAAATAGGTTAGAAGTTTCTTGAGTTGCTCTGTTTTCTTACATACAATTGTTGAAAAGATTATTTAGTTTAGCTTTTTAATAGTTTAGTTTGTTAAGTATATATATTATATGGTTGAAGATTCATACTTTATAGACAGTGCATATTGTATTGGAAATTTTGCAAGCTAAATAGGTAATGTGTATTATAGACAACTCTGCTTATCGATGGCTTTGAGTCTTTGACAGATGTGACTTTAAGATGCTTATCGAAGATACTACACTAGGCTATTCTATAAATTTTACTAGATGTTCATAGTGCAATGAAAGTTTATCCAAAAACCGCACTGCCATTTCGTACCTTGGATCACATGTTGAGACAGCCTTCATTCTTAAACTGATTATGTATTAATATTCCTTCCTATTTGCTGGAAACATTGATGGGTTCTTTTGTACTTCAACTGGTTATGTAGGACTATCTAGGATATGTTTTGAGAAATTATAAATGTGACTTTATTATAGCTTTTTCATCTATATTGAATTGTTGATTGTGTTGTTTAAGTAGATTTACATTAATGGTATCAAAAGTCTAAAAAAGAGTGCAATCACATCTATTTATTTGTACATCTTCCTAATATTTCATTCCTGTCTCAGGATGATCCTTTATTTTTTCTTTAAAGTAGAAAGACAAGAGGTGTGTTGCTGGTTTTGATTGTAAGTGCAATGATTTTAGTCTTAGCAATATAAGTCTAACAAGTGCTAGATCGATCAATTCTGAAGTGCGGAATTGAAATATTTAGTAAAACATGTACTTGAGTACTAGCTAGAAGTTCATATAAAAGTCAAAAGAATTGGTTAGGTTGTGCCTTCTTCAGAAGGCTGACCAATTCATTCTCATCATCACTTACACCTTCACTACATGAAATGTGTTGCAACACGATCCTTTTTCTATCATCATTAATTCGTCCTCATTAGTACTGTTAAGATGTTCACGAGGACTGATGTCAAACATAAGTTGGGAATTTTCTCTTACTTTCAAGCTTACACTCTGTAATCCAACTAACTGTTTAATAGGACTTCCATTTCGCTCTTTGTCCTGTTTCACAAAAAGTAGCACTGGATGCTTACCATCCATTTCCCCTTAGTTTTTGACAGTAAAATGAGCTGTGAATTTTGCCTTCTCACAGTTTCCAGTTACTATTTCATTCACAAATGTGTAACATATTGAATCTGAACTCTCAACTATCTTTGTAGATGATAGTTTATTTAACTAGATTGTGTTTGGAGTGTCAAAGTTGTTGAATCCGTAAGAATAAGTTATGTAGCTAAGACCATATCCAAACTTGTAAGCTTTGGAACCTTTGTAGAATCGGTATGTTCTACTAGGGTGACCTATTTTTGGATCAGGTCTCATCCTCATGTCTGTCACTGGTATTCTTTTAACAAAATCTTGAGGATACCAAGTAACAATTAATTTACCCCCGGGATTATGTCCATCAAATATGATTTAAGATAAAGCAATTCCTCCAGCTTAACCATGATATCCAGCCCACAAAATGCTTCCAATTTTGGGGTTATATTTAACAAAAGAAATATCAACTTGACCGCCTGAGAGAATCACCAATATAACGAACTTCTTTGCAGCTTTAGTAACGCTATTAATGAGATTTTCTTTCTGCGCTGGGAGCACCAAGTCATCACGATCAAATTGTTCCCTCTCTTGAGTTTGATCCAATCCCATGACCAAAACAACATAATCTGCATTTCTTGCTATGTTGACAGGTTGACCAATGTCAGCAGACGTACAATTAGTCATCTTCGGTCCCTAAATATATTTATATTTGGTGCCTTAAATGTCATACCTATTGCTTAACTAAATTTCAACCCTATTATGTGCATCTGATCATAGCAAAGTTGTGTGCATCTGAACCATATTTGCTTCCACAATTAGGTTGAAAGCTACCTCTGGTCCAGGAAAATTATTCTTGTAAGTATGAAGCATGAGTTCGAGTCTCTGTTTTATGCTCAACGAATATTTGGAGGTTTTCATCCTTAATCTTCAGTCAAGCATGTTTTCTCCCAAGCTAAAAAATAGGTTGATTCTAGAGATTTTGGGAAAATTTATATTTCTTGGTCTTTCCCCTCTGTATCATAGGCTAACAGATGGTTGTATCCATGCTAGGTTTCAAAGCTTTTTAGGTAGGCGTGTTTTTGCGTCTCAAAGTTCAATATTTTGTCTTTTAACCACCATTTTGGTGAAAGTAACCCTCCACTTTTTTTAAAAAATTTTCTCACTAGTATAACTCAAAAAATAATCAAGCATGTTTTCTCTTGAGCTGTAAATATTTGCTTGGCGTGGCACTTCAGGCGCATTGATGAGATTCAAGAGAAAATTTTGTTCCGTGGTGTATATTCTCTATTTCTGAAGGCTATTGCCTGCAGCCATGACACCCCCTCCGACCACCCATCTGATCAAATTACACATGATGTTCCACTTTTCTTATTTTTATTACTCTCTCTGATATAACTCAAAATAGCAATCAAACATGTCTTCTATTGAGCTGAAAACTTGTTTCTTGGCTTGGCACCTTAAGTGTATCTGTGAGATTTTTGGAGTAAGTTCCATTTCAAGGTGTTTATACTCTCTCTCACAAGGTTAACCGATGGTTGCAGCCATGTTAGGTTCATAAGCTTTTTTAGCCATGGAGGTTTTCATCTATAATTTTCAATGAAACATCTTTTTCTCAGGCTAAAAAGATATTCTTCGCAAGGCACTTTAGATTTTGTGAAAAGTTCTTTTTGTTTGTCTTTCTTCTCTGTTTCATAGGCTAACTAATGGTTGCCAAACTAGTCAAAAAATTATGAAAAAGAAATGAAATATGTTTGTTTTTCTTTTCATTTGCATTTACTTGCTTTTGGGTTGTTTAAATATCATCAACAACTCCTAGCCATAATTATTTGCAATGATCAGAGCCCTAGAATTTTTTTAACTTCATCTGGTTGATTCTTTTCGATCATCAACTATTGAAAGTCCTTCTTTAGACCTTTATTCTAAGTTTTCCTTTTCATCTTGTCGATAAACTTGACTGTATCTTTTGATCTTCATCAATCGACGCCTAACATAAAACTTAACTCTTGCTCTTCTTCGTCATCAATCAATGTTGAACATGACACTCTACCAATTGTTGAAATCGAACAAGGAAAAAAATTATAATAGTTCAATGTATCGATATACTAACATTAAATAACTACTAAATTACAATGAGAGAAAATGACATACCATTTATTTCATTCCATAACCATATATGAGCACACATTAAAGCTTCCAAAGTAGTAAATGTGTTGTGTTAGTTAAAAAGTTTTCTATTTAAGGACTCTTGCAACACCATATTTAGTAAATCAAAAAACAGAGCTTTTTGCCTGCTTACTTTCAGTGTTTTGTTGTTGCTTACTTTTTATCATAATATATATTATTTTGTATAATCGCTTGATCTTTGGTAAAATAAAAGAAACCATGTTTGAGGAACTGGCATCTTAATTATAAGTTAGTTTATAATCTTTTATAATTCTTAGTGTCATCTAATCATAGAGTTCAACTCTATTGTGTGCATCTAATTGTAGCAAGTTGTTTGCATCTCAGTGTTTTTTGTTATTCTTTACTTCAAACTATTTTTATGTTCTGTTAAAGGTTATGACACCTAGTAAGCAATGGATGAATGAGTTATGGAACAAATGGAGAGGATACTTGTATGCAAACTATGTGAAGAACAAGCCAATCCAACAATCTCTTAAGAATGTCCCAAGGGGAGTAGATAAAAAAGAATAGGAATGGTTAGTAAAGGAGCATTTTGCTTCTGAAAGTTTTCAGGTATGCCTTCTTAATTACTAGTACTCATAAATCTCTTAATTTATGTTATTTGTAAATTTGCACTCACTGATGGATCAATTGACTTGTTTCTCCATTGTTGCTTAAATCTCCTTCTAGGTGGCTGTCCTTTTTGCCTTCCCTGAAGATTATTGTGAGCATGTTGTGTCCTTTTTCCTTGTAATAACATTGCAAATGATATTCTGGAATTATCAGAATGAAACAGGTCCAAATGAAGCAAAATGGTAGAGGAAAGCTTGTGGATTATTCTTGTACTTTAAAGGGTGACAGAGTACATGTTACTAGCTGTTCCAGCAAAACTAAGCAATTAGGCATAGGAAATTTGTCCAATATTTCATTTATTTGCATGAAAAAAGAAGTTATCTATCTTCCCTTTATACAGTAGGTGTGTTTTTTTTCCTACACAAGTTCAAGATCAGCTCGCAGTAGCAGCTCTGTTGTACATTAAAACCCCTTGCTGATTTCAGCTACAGGGATCAATTAAAGTAGCTTAATGGATTATAGAGAAGACAATAGTAATATCATATTGGTGTATGTCATTTGTTAACCCTGGCTTGTTCAAAGGCTCCTATGCGGTTAAAAGAGAGTCAGATAGCAATGAAGACTCGAATTGATACAGAATATCCAAAAAGAAAAGAGATCAGAATGTAGTCGAATTGATAGTACAAATATAGAACCTTTTCACTGACCAAATCAGGATTTTTAACACCTGTATTACTGCTTAAATCCCTCCGCATAGATCTAAATCCATGAATGTTCGATACAATTCTTCAGTTAACAGAAAGCCTAATACTAGGCTAACTACACAGACTTCAAAATATGTAGAAATCAGTTTCTTAGGTAGGGGTGTTGTTGTTTCCACTTTCAGTTGTTTTCTTTTAAATCAACTGAGATCAAAAATTCCTATTCTAGGTTGTACTACTGTGGCAAGTTGATAGCTAGTAGTGATATGTCATGGTTTTCCTACTGACTAATTTGCCCAGGTATATTCACAGCAGAATTCATGCTTGTACCTTCAATCTCGTAGATCTCTTGCATTTGTAATCACCAAGTGTTGCATTTTTCTTATGACAATTGATTTCAGTTTTTATAAATACTTACATTATAATCTTATTATTGAACAAATACAGGCAAGAAGTAGTAGGAACACAACAAATCGAGCTAAATTGAAGATTCTTCATCATATTGGTAGCAAGCCCATTCGAGAGATTGTTTATCAAAAGGTATAAAAATTTATTTTTCTAAATGGAATAGTTATGAGGTGTGTTATTTTGACATGTTTGGCTTTGATGTAAAGGGTGGGAAAGATGGCAATCCACCAAATTTGGCAACTATTTTCTTTGAGACTCGTAAAAAAGATAACAAGCTTGTGGAACTTGAAGCAATTGAAAAACATGTACAATTGGTAAATTGAATTGTTAATTACATGAGATTATTATGCGCTATGACAAAAGATATTCTTTGGTATATCTTATAGGCTCGACTCGAAGAAATGGTTCAAGCAGATCCATCTCTACCTACCATAGAGATTGTTGAGAAATGTTGTGGACCTCAAACTCGAAGCCATGTTTTTGGATTTTGGGGTGGAGTAAAGGCAAAAAGACTTGAAAGGTGGAACTTCTTCAAATGCTGAATTGTTGTCCGCACTATGTTCAACTCGAGAGGATATCAAATCCTTGAATGATGAAAACAAATTGTTGAATGGGGAAAACAAATACTTGAGTGAGGAAAACAAATCCTTGAGTAATCTATTATCTATCTTAGAAGACAAGATGAAAGAATTCTTTGTTGCTCAGTAGCCACAAGTGCCACCTACAACATCATCCGTTTCAACTCAATAATCATTGGTTTTTTAGCCGACCAAGTTAGTAACTTATATCCCTGACTTTATAATTTGTTGAGACGTCACACCTTAATGAATGTGCTATTACTTACTGATTGTTTCCAGTACTTAGACTCATTGTTCTCAAATAACATTTCCAAAGTAAAAAATGGGAATTTTGCATTTCTTCATTTTGTTCAGTTGTTAATGCTGAGAGAAGCCTTTAGTTTGTTAACAAGTTAGGGCAATTCTAGTTCCATTGTGGCATGTTTTGGAGTTTGGCACTCTCAAACTTGTCTTGACACACCGTGAGACCTGTTCAATCATTCCTGAAACATGGACGATTTCATTTTACTTACTGATTGTTTCCAGTACTTAGATTCATTCTTCTCAAATAATATTTCCGAAGTAAAAAATGAGCACTCTTCCTTTCTTCATTTTGTTTAATTGTTAATGCTGAGAGAAGCCTTTAGTTTGTTAACAAGTTGGGGAAATTCTAGTTCCTTTCTTCATTTTGTTCAACTTGTGCTTCATGCTAAGAACAATGCAGCATTAGCAACATTCGAGCTATCAAATTTGCGCCCTGCAGGTTCCCAAACTTACCAAAACAAGAATCAAAATTTGCGATTACATCCTCGTTCATTTGTTCACGGGGTAAGTGCATCAAGCCTAAATTAATTGCAACCTTGTAAGGTGAAACACAGTTCATACGTATACCAGGTTTCCCCATCTCAGCTGCCATATTTTGTGTTAGTCCTGCGACAGCGAACTTAGAAGTTGTATAAGCATGAGGCCCGAGGCCTGTCCTTTTGAATATTCTTTTCTTTTTAGTCATTAGTCTTGACGACAACAACTTGTCCAACTTAGCCATGTCAAATAACAACTTTACTAGCTCAATCCCGTTGTTTCATCAAGCCAAGAAGCTCACTTGCTTTGATATTTCTAATAATAATGGTCCACTTTCTTCTGATCAAACTCAATTAGCACTTCTCTATTCTCTCCCGTCATTGAAGAAACTTGATCTTCGCAAAAGTCATTTAAGCGGAGAAATCCATGAATTTCCTAATGCATCCTCCTCTATTCTAGATTTATTTTATTTGAGCAATAACCATCTTCCATGTCTATTCCAAAAGGCTGATCATATTCGAATGTTGAATTTAAGGAGAAACAGACTAAGTGGCATTATTCTTGATACATTTTTGTCCGACTGCAGTTTAGAAACTTTAGACCTCAGCAGAAATAACTTAGAAGGAAATGTTCCAAGATCCCTAGAAAGATATAAATTTCTGGAGGTTATACACATTGGAATCCAGAGCCACAACTCCACTACTTGCAATCCAGGATTTGTTTTGTAAACTTTCTGAACAACTGCATGAAACTCTTCTTCTTGCTCTATGTTTTTATTATTTGCAGCTGCACACAAAGTTTTTTCCACTATTTTTTAATTTTTTGCACCATGCAATTGTTGGACAACAGCTCTAATTTATAAACTTTCTGCACATCTACACAAAAGTTTCTTTCTCTATTTTTCAATTTCTGCATTGCTGCATTTCTGGACAAACTATCTATTCTTTAATATATGCGCATAACTAGTATCTGGATTCTTGTTAAATAAATCTCAATTTTTCTTATGTTCTGCAGCTTTTGTGATGATTTTTGATATTTGTCAGTGAAATTTGAACTACTTTTGAGGTGAGCGATCTACGTGATTGTAGTATGAAATTTAAATATATACAAATAGTTATTTAACATCTTTTTAATTTTGTACTTACAGATTTTGAAGATTGAAGTTTTAAGTCAAGATAAAAGTTTAGAAGTTGCACAAAATCGTTATTATTTTGCTACAGCTATTATGCAAAACTTGGCTTCATAGTCTGTCTTGGATGTTAGCTATGTTTTTTAAAAAAATATTGAAACTTATTAACATCATGGAATGTAACCATTTTATTATAATTAATCGCACTTGTTATCTCTATCTTATTTTCGTCTCTCCATAACTATTATTGTATTAAGAATTTTAATAGAAAATAGTATTTATTGATGAACCTTTATTCGTGCGATATCCATTGTTCTAGGACAATTGGTGGTCAATCTAGGATTAGAAATGTCACTTATCTCTAATAGATAATTTAAGAGTAGCAATGATGCTCGTCTCTAAAACTAATCATGGACCAGGTCGTTCTCATCTCTAAAGACATTCAAAGGCTAGGTCATTTTTGTCTCTAAAGACATTCAAGGACCAGGTGATTCTCGTCTCTAAAGAGATCAAGCACAAGGTTATTCTCCTCTCTAAACATACAAGGGCCAGGTTGTTCTTGACTCAAACGCTAATTAGGACTAGTTTGTTCTCGACTCTAAAGCTTATTAAGAACCAAGAAGTTCTCGTATCTTAAACTAATTAAGGACTAGGATGTGCTTGTCTCAAAGATATATTAGGACCAAGTTGTTGATGGTCACTAAAGAGATCTAACGACCAATATGCAGTCTTTAAAAGGACTTCCCAAGACCATTTAACGACCAGTTAAGCAGTCTTTAAAAGGACTTTAGCGACCTAAATTTTCCCCATCCCAGAAACCATTTAATGACCAGTAGTTGGCCCCGCCGCTATTGTCCTTTAGCGAAGGAAGTATTTGTGATGGGTGGTTACTAGCTTTTTAAGGTCGCAAATGCTCATTTGAGACCGGATTTAGACTTTTTGGGACCAGATTTCCCTTCCTTAGAGACTATTTTTCTTATAGTGAGAATATCCTGAAGTGTTCGAATGGTTCTTTTAGCTTGACCATCCGTTTGAGGGTGAAAGGTTGTACTAGGGTGAACTTTTGTACTAAGACCCCTTTGAAAAGACCTCCAAAAGTGTGAAGTGAATTGTGCACCACGATCCAATATGATGGACAAAGGAACCCCATGCAATCTTACTAACTCATGGATGTACAACCTTGCATATTCTTTAGTCCCATATGTAGTCTTAACCGATAGAAAATGATTTGATTTCGTCATCCTATCAACCACAATCCAAATGGAATCAAAACCTTTTCTAGTCATGGGAAACCCAACCACAAAATCCATATTAATCACCTCCCACTTCCAAATAGGAATCTCTATGTCTTGGTTTAGGCCACCCGGCCTTTGATGTTCGGCTTTGACTTGTTGGCATCTATGGCAATTGGACACGAGTTTGGCAATGTCCCTCTTCATGTCTCCCCACCAATATACATCCTTAAAGTTTGTATACACTTTGATGGAACCGGGGTGGATAGAATAAGAAGAATTATAGGCCTTATCAAGGATTTTATCCCTCAAGCCATCAACACAAGGCACACACAACCTACCTTGGTACCTAAGGACACCATCTCCCCTTTGGGAGAAAATCTCCACCTTGCCCTTGCCCTCTTGCACCAAGGCCTTCAACTCTAACAAGGAGGGATCAAGGTCTTACTTGGCTATCACCTCATTAACCAAGGAAGACTTAGAACCATCAACCACACCCACACCACCATTATCCATCTCTTCCAACCTAACCCCCAATCTAGCCAACCGATGCACCTACCTAGCCACCTCTTTATCACCACTATCGACATCAGCTAGGTTACCCATAGACACCCTAATCAAGGCATCCACCACTATATTAGCCTTACCAAGATGATAATGCACACTTAAATCATAGTCCTTGAGAAGTTCTAGCCACCTTCTTTGCCTCAAATTCAGATCCTTTTGAGTGAAGACATGTTGGAGGATCTTATGATTGCTTAACACATAAACATGTACCCCATAAAAGTAATGATGCCAAATCTTTAATGCAATTACCACGGCGGCCAATTCAAGATCATGGGTAGGGTAGTTCTTTTTATGTACTTTTAGTTTCTTAGAAGCAAATGCTATGACCTTACCATTTTGCATAAACAAGCAGGCCAAACCAACCTGGGAAGCATCATAATACACAAAAAATCCCTCTAACCCTTCCGGTAGTGATAATATAGGAGCAGACAAAAGCTTATCTTTTAATGTTTGGAAACTCCTTTCACATTCATCGGACCACACAAATTTAGCTTTCTTTTGTGTCAACGTTTTCATAGGAGAAGTAATAGAAGAGAACTCATTTACAAATCTCCTATAGTAACCCGCTAAGCCCAAAAAGCTCCTAATATCCGATAGGGTCAATGGTCTAGGCTAATTCCTAATCACATCCATCATCTTAGGATCCACCTTAATACTATTCTTTGACACCACATGTCCTACGAAGGCAACTGCCCTCAACCGAAACTCACACTTTTCATACTTAGCATATAACTTCTCTTCCATCAATCTTTGCAACACAACCCTCAAACGAGCCCCATGCTCCTCCTCACCATGAGAATAGATCGAAATATCATCAATGAATACTGTAACAAATGAATCAAGGTAGGGTTTAAACACCCTATTCATTAGATCCATGAAGATGGCTGGTGCATTGGTTAACCCAAACGACATGACAACAAATTCAAAATGCCTACATCTAGTTTGGAAGGCCGTCTTAGGAATATCACACTCTGTCACCTTCACTTGATAGTACCTGGACCAAAGATCAATATTAGAGAAGTGGCTAGCCTCTTGCGATTGGTGAAACAAATCATCAATCTTTGGAAGAGGATACCTATTCTTGATAGTGACCCTATTAAGTTGCCGGTAGTCAATGCATATTCTAAGGGACCCATCTTTCTTCTTCACAAACAATACCGGTGCACCCCAAGGTTATTGGCTAGGTCTAATTAAACCCTTCTCCAACAAGTCCTTCAATTGCTCCTTTAACTCTTTCAACTCTGCCGGGGCCATATGGTAAGGAGGAATAGAAATGGGTTGAGTATAGGGAGGAGATCTATATCAAAATCTATTTCCCTTTCGGGAGGAACACCGGGAATGTCATTTGGAATGTCATCAAGGAACTCATTTACAAATGGAACAGACTCCATGGGAAGAACTTCAGACTCCACATCTGTAACCCTCACAAGATAGTAAAAGCACCCCTTAGAGATCAACCTACGGGCCTTAATGCAAGAGATGAATCTATCCTTGTGCACCACATCAAGACTCTCCCACTCAAAGACAGGTTCATTTGAGAATTGGAATTTGACCCTACGAGTTCTACAATCAATAGAAGCATAGTATGCATGCAACCAATCCATCCCAAGAATGACATAAAAATCAACCATGTCCAATTCAACAAGATCACAAGGAAATATTTTATGTAATATGCAAATGAGACAATTTCTATAGACCTTTCTAGCAGTAATAGATGCACCTATTGGAGTACATTTCATAACTCATGCATCCATTTAGGCTCAATAGAAAACTTTTTGGCAACAAAAGCGGTAACAAAAGAAAAAATGGCACCCGGATCAGTCAAAGGATACACATCAAAATCAAAGATTTTCAACATGCCAATAATAGCGTCGGGCACCTTATCAAGCCCTTGCCTCTCATGCAAAGCATAAAACCAGTTGTGCCTAAGAGCACCATCTTGTCGACCACCTCTTCCCAATGAGACCACATTATCAGCTTGTAGACGAACCTTCTTGCCCTTGTGAAAAGCAGTTTCAAGGGCAGTCTATTGTCTTATGCCCCATTTCCCCGTAACTATAACAAGCACCAATATTTCTCTAGCATGGGCCCCCATGGCCCTTACCACACTTCGGACATATCAATATGAGCCATACCCCTAACGTCTTGGGCCATCAGAAAATCATTTGCAACCCTCTTATCCAATGCATTAGTAGAGCTTTGGCCTTGATGGAACTGACCACTCCTTTGAAACTTACCCTCAAAACGGGCCCTTTTGGCCTCGTAACCCCTTCTCTTCCTCAATTTCTCCTCTTTCATTTGTTCGGCATAGGTCATCAAACATGATAACTCCGTGTCACAAATTAAAATGGTGGACAGGCACTCCTCACTAACCAAGTCAGAAACACCCATCACAAATTTGTTCATCTTAGATCTTATGTCGGCCACCAAATGCGGAGCATACTTGGAGAGTTGCGTAAACTTGAGGTCATACTCCCTCACACTCATAGGCGCTTGCCTCAAATTCAAAAATTCTATCAATTTAGCTTCCCTAAGTTCAAGAGGGAAGAACCAATTAAGGAAAGCTGCCCTAAGCTTTTTCCAGCGCACCACATAGTTGACTCCCTTCTCTTCCTTCCATTGTGTGAACCATATTTGTGCTACCCTTTTGAGTTGGTAGGATGCCATGATAGACAAAATCATGTAGACCTCATCAATGAATTCTTTGGGGTCCTCATTCACTTTTGACCCATGGAATTTTGGGGGATTCATTCTCATGAAGTCTCTCACCCGAGAGGCCAGTGTAGGAGCATGAGGGGCTTGGGCCCCTTGATTGGCTTGATTAGCCACAACTTGTACAAGAAAGGTAAGAGCATCCCTAAGCTCTCCATTGGTTGGTTGCTCCTTGGGTGTATGGGCTTGTCTTCCTCTTGTGTTAGGCGTGATCTAGCATAGCAAAGAATACTCATTTGGGGAAAAAACTTACTTCAACTCTATAGCATGACTTAGAACATGAACAAGGAAAACATTTCCTAAAACATATCATAGCCTCCTATTCATAGTTGTGGTACACAACACAACCATTAATAAGACTCTAATCAACGCAGTGTGTTGGACTCCAAGGATCTAAGAACGTAGTGCTCTGATACCATCTTTGTCACGACCCAAGCCTAGTCCCTAGACGTGATCGGCGAATGGGAAACCTGAAGGAACCACAAACAAGCGTCATAGCATATCATTACACATCCTTGGTCGTGAAAGCAATGAAATATGACATTAAGAGATGGGTATAACAAGGAAAATAGGACTAAGGGTTCCATAGCATAACATCAAGGAACAAGAAAGTCAAGGCTCAAAGTATAGATAAATAACATGTTCAACAACACCTCTACTATATAGATAAGAGTGGGGGTCCATGACAAGCAACCAGGCTCACCCTCATAGTCAATACATAACACAAAAGAAAGATAGTCTTAGTATATAGCAAGAGATCATAAGCAACGTCCCCAAAATGGAGGACTCAGTACAATCTTGAAAGACAATCATACTAGCCACGTGGAGGAAGAGGATGATCAAGCAGTGCTCCGGTTCCTACATGGTTATATCATGTATGCATTGAGTATGTGTTAGTACGTTTGAATGTACTTTATATGTAAGTTGCAATACAACAAGAGGTAGGCATCATAGGCAAAATGCGTATCATAAACAATAGATGCCATACTATCAATATGACATGTATGAATGAAACTTGAAGTAAAATCATGCTTATATAGGACGTAATACGAATGTAAGTAGTGACCATTTTAGTGCAATCCAAGGCCTACCACCTCCTTGGAGAGTGCATGAGGTACAAACCCCTTCATGAGGTTGATAGAGTTTAAACCCCCCACCAAGGTTGACAGAGTACAAACCCCCATCAAGCTTGATGGGTACCAACCAGCAACAAGGTTACCCAGGCCTACCACCCCCCGAGCTAGGCGATCGAGGTACCAACCCCTCAATAGGTTACCCGGGCCTATAACCTCCCGAGCTAAGCTTGGTCATACTCAACACTATCAACGTAATATCATATATATACACTCCTTTCATCATTATATACATACATTCCTTTTAATCATCATTTCATCATCATTCCATCATCATTTTATTATCATAAAGTCATTCAACTCACAAGAAATACATTGGACCTTCAATTCCTTAAGAACCCATAATCAGATTTTTTTATTAATCACTTAGAGGGTGTGTAGTGGTAGTGTAAAACCATGCAATTTAAGAGTGTTATCATGCTAGAAATTTCAATGTAAAACCATAAATATATAATTCCTAACACCCTCAAGCAATGTACATCAAAAATTATCATCAAACTGTATAATAGATCTTAGATTTATAGCTCAAAAGATAGTAAAACAGTCACAATTTCACAACCCAAACATACTGTGCAATGATTTTCATAATATAGAAGACTCATTTGTAAATCAAATTTAAATCATGCGATTTTCAAATAAAGGAGGCTTGGTCATCATGGGTGAAAGGAACCCTTGAAATAAAACTACATACCTTACCCCAAAAAGTTCATCTCCAAGGCCCTTCAAGTCTCCATCTCCAATCTTCATCAAGTTCATCTCCAAAGCTAAGGTATGTGGGTTTCTTTCATGGGTTCCATTCACCCATTGAGCCCAAGCTCTTTCTACTTAAAATTACATAATTTAAAGTTGATTTATTGATGGGTCCTATCTATTATGAAAATCAAAGCACACTACGTTGGGTTTATGAAATTGTGACCGTTTTTCTATGTTTGGAGCTATGAAGCAAGGGTATATTGTGAGATTGATGAAGGGTCTTGATGTATATTATTTGAGGGTATTACCAAGTATCTATTGATGTCTTTACACTAATTTTTCTAGCACGATTTCACTCTTGAATTGCATGATTTTATACTAGCATTACACACCCTCTAAGTGTTTGATAAAATATCTGGTTATGTATTCTTGAGGAATTGAAGGTCCAATGTATTTCTTATGAGATGAATGACTATATGATGATGATGGAATAATGATGAAAAGAAATGTATTTATCTGATGATGAAAGGAGTATGTGTGTGTATGTGTGTGTGTGTATATATATATATGTATATGTATATACATAAAGTGTTCAGGATGACTAAGCCCAGCTCGAGGGATTGTAGGCCCGGGTAACCTATTGAGGGATTAGTACCTTCTTCTCCTAGCTCGAGGGGTGGTAGGACTGGGTAATCTTGTTGGGGTTGGTATCCATCAACCTTGATGGGGGGTTTGTACTCCGTCAACCTTGGTGGGGGGTTTGTAGTCCATCAATCTCATGAAGGTGTTAGTACCTTATGCACCTATCAAAAGGGGTGGTAGGCCTTGGCTTGCACTAAAATGGTCACCCCTTACACTCGTATTATGATCTATATGAGTATGGTTTTACTTCATGCATCATTCATACACGTCATATTGCTAGTATGTTATTCATTGCTTATGATTATGCATTTTTCCTATGATATCTACCTCTTGTTGCATTGTATCCTACATACTTAGTATATTCAAATATACTAACACATACTTTATGCCTACATGATGTCACCATGTAGAAACTGGCGCACCGCTTAATCATCCTCCTCCTTCACGTGGGTAGTACAACCTCTTTCAAGGTTGTTGGTAAGTCATCCATTCCGTGAACATTACTTATGATCTCTTTCTATGTATTAAGACTTTCTTGGCCCCCGCTCTTATCTATGTAGTAGTGGTGTTGTTATATATTTTATGTACCAATGTTATAAGCTTTGGCTCTATTGACTCTTGATATTCGTGATATGGAAGTTACCCTTAGTACCTATTAGCTTTATTTACATTTATATCTTATTGTCATTCTATTGCTTCCGCGACCAAGGATGTATAATGATATGATATGAGGCTCATTTGGGGTTCCTTCGCGCTTCACATTCGCCGATCAATTCTAGGCCCTAGGCTTGGGTTGTGAAAAATATGGTATTAGAGCACTAGGTTGTTAGATCCTCGGAGTCCAACACACCTCATGGAATAAAGTCTTATTCATGGTTGTGTTATGTACCACAACTATGAGCAAGAGGCTATGAAATATTTTATGAAATGTTTCCCTTCTTCATGTTCTGAGTCATGCTATAGAGTTGGAGTAAGCTTTTTCCCCTCTAATGATTGCTCTTTACTATGCTAGATCATGCCTAATACGAGGGGAAGACGAGCCCACATGCTCGAGGAGCAACCGGCCAATGGAGAGCTTAGGGATGCTCTCACCTTGCTTGCACAAGTGATGGCTAATCAAGCCAACCAAGGGGGCCAAGCCACTTGTGCTCCTACATCGGCCTCTCGAGTGAGAGACTTCATGAGATTGAATCCCTCGGAATTCCATCAGTCAAAGGTGAGTGAGGGCCCCCAAGAGTTCATTGATGAGGTCTACAAAATTTCATCTATCATGGGTGTTGGTCCAAATGAAAAGGCAGTGTTGGAGGCATACCAACTCAAAAGGATAGCTCAAATATGATACAATCAATGGAAGGAAGAGAATGGAGTTGGCTATGTGGTTCTTTGGGTGGAGTTCAAAATGGCTTTCCTTAATCAGTTCTTCCCTCTTGAACTTAGGGAGGCTAAGTTGTTGGAATTTATGAATTTGAGACAATGATCAATGAGTGTGAGAGAGTATGCCCTCAAGTTTACCCAACTCTCTAAGTTTGCTTCGCATTTGGTGGCCGACTCAAGATCTTGGATGAACAAATTTGTGATGTGTGTTTCTGACTTGGTTAGTGAAGAATGGCGGTCCGCCATGTTGATTATTGACATGGACTTGTCACGGTTGATGACCTAGGCCGAGCAATCGGAAGAGGAGAAATTGAGGAAGAGAAGGAGGCATGAGGCCAAGAGGGCTTGTTTTGAGAGTAAGTTCCAAAGGAGTGGCCGGTTCCACCAAGGCCAAAATACTACTCATGCATTTGATAAGAGGGTTGCAAATGATCTTCCGAGAGCCCAAGGTGTTAGGGGTATGGCTCCTATTGATGTGTGTTCGAAGTGTGGTAATGGTCATGGTGGCCCATGTTTGAAGAATACTGGTGCTTGTTATTGTTGTAGGGAGTTGGGTATAAGGCTATAGATTGCCCTCGAAACTACAACAAGGGCAAGGAGGTTTGTCCACATGGTGCTAGTGTTGTCCCACTGGGGAGAGGTGGCCGACAATATGGTACCCCAAGGCACAACCGGTTCTACGCTTAACATGGGAGACAAGGGGTTGATGAAGTCCCCGATGTTGTTACCAATATGTTAAAAATATTTGACTTTGATGTGTATGGATTGATTGATCCGAGTGCCACCCTTTCTTTTATTACCCCCTTTGTTTCCCAAAAGTTTCATATTGACCCCGAGTTGTTGCATGAGTCATATGACGTAACTACTCCTATTGGTGCATCTATTGTTACTAGGAAAGTTTATAAAAGTTTTCCTACTTGCATTTTGCATAAAAGTTTGCTTTGTGATCTTGCTGAGTTAGACATGGTGGATTTTGATATTATTTTTGTGATGGATTGGTTGCATGCATACTATGTTTTTATTGATTGTAGAACCCGTAGAGTCAAGTTCCAACTTTCAAATGAGCTCGTCCTTGAGTGGAAAAGTCAAGATGTGGTGGTCAAGGGTAGATTCACCTCTTGCAATAAAGCCCATAAGTTGATCTCTAGGGGGTCTCTTCACCTTCTCGTGAGGGTTAGGGATTTGGAGTCTAAAGTCCTTCCCATAGAGTAGGTTTCGATCATAAATGATTTTCTTGATGTCTTCCCAAATTACCTTCCTGGTATTCCTCCTGAAAGGGAAATAGACTTTGGCATAGACCTCTTCCCCGATACTCAACCCATTTCTATTCCTCCTTACCGTATGGCCCTGACAGAGTTGAAGGAGTAATTGAGGGACTTTTTGGTGAAGGAATTTATTAAACCTAGCCAATCACCTTGGGGTGCTCTTGCATTGTTTGTGAAAAAGAATGATGGGTCCATTAGGATGTGTTTTAACTACCAGTAACTCTATAGATTCACCATCAAGAATAGGTATCCTCTTCCAAGGATTGATGACTTGTTTGACCAATTGCAAGGGGCTAGCCATTTCTCTAAGATTGATCTTCGGTCCGTGTATCATCAAGAGAAAGTGAGGGACTGTGCTATTCTCAAGATGCCCTTCCGGACTAGATATGAGAGTTATGAGTTTGTTGTGATGTCCTTTGGGTTGACTAATGCACTGGCCATCTTCATGGAACTAATGAATAGGATCTTCAAACCCTACCTTGTTTCCTTTGTTGTGGTCTTCATTGATGAGATTTTGATCTATTCTCGTGTTGAGAAATAGCATAGGGCTCATTTGAGGGTTGTGTTGCAAAGAATGAGGGAGGAGTAATTGTATGCTAAATATGAAAAGTTTGAATTTAGGTTAAGGGAGGTTGCCTTCCTAATGCATGTGGTGTCGGGGGATGGTATTAAGGTGGATCCAAAGATGACTGATGTGAATAGAAATTGGCCTATACCATTGATCCCGTCAAATATTAGGAGTTTCTTGGGCCTAGCAGGGTACTATCAGAGGTTCGTGAGTATGTTCTCTTCTATTACTTCCCCTGTGAAAAAACTTACTCAAAAGAAGGCTAAGTTTGTGTGGACCGATGAATATGAGAGGAGCTCCCAAACCTTAAAAGATAAGATTATGACCACTCCTATATTATCACTACCGGATGGGATTGAGGATTTGTTGTGTAGTGTGATGCTTCCCGAGTTGGTTTGGGTTGTGTGTTGATGCAAAATGGTAAGGTGATAGCCTATACTTCTAGACAACTCAAAGTGCATGAAAAGAACTGCCCTACCCATGATCTAGAATTAGCCGCTATTGTGTTTGCATTAAAGATTTGGTGTCATTACTTGTATGGGGTGCATGTTGTTGTGTTCACCGATCATAAGAGCCTCCAATATGTCTTCACTCAAAAGGATCTCAACTTGAGACAAAGGAGATGGTTAGAACTTCTTAAGGATTATGATATGAGTGTGCATTACCATTCAGGTAAGGCAAATGTGGTGACGGATGCCTTGAGTAGGGTGTCTATGGGTAGCTTGGGTCATGTTGATTGTACTTAGAAGGAGATGGCTAGGGAGGTACATCGGTTGGATAGGTTGGGAGTTAGGGTGGAAGAGGATGGTAATAGTAGTGTGGTTGTTGTTGATGGCTCTAAGTCTTCTTTGATTGATGAGGTGATGGCAAAACAAGATCTTGATCCCTCCTTATTAAAATTAAGGCCTTGGTGAAAGAGGAAAAGGTAAAGGTTTTGTCCCAAGGGACAGATGGTGCCCTTAGGTACCAAGGTAGGTTGTGTGTACCATGTGTTGATGGTTTGATAGAAAGGATCCTTGTGAGGCTCATAACTCTTCTTATTCTATCCACCCCGGTTCTACCAAAATTTATAGAGATTTGAGGGATGTGTATTGGTGGGGAGGCATGAAGAGGGACGTTGCAAAATTCATTGCGGGTTGTCATAATTGTCAATAAGTGAAATCCAAACATCAAAGGCCGAGTGGCCTAATCCAAGACATTGAGATTCCTACTTTGAAGTGGGAGGTGATTAACATGAATTTTGTGGTTAAGTTGCCCAAGACTAGAAAGGGTTTTGATTCCATTTGGGTGGTGGTTGATAGGATGACAAAAATCGACTCACTTTCTACCGGTTAAGACCACATATGGGGCTGAAGATTATGAAAGATTGTACATTTATGACTTGGTAAGGTTGCACGGGGTTCCTTTTCCATCATATCGGATCATGGGGCACAATTTACTTCACATTTTTGGATATCTTTCCAAAGAGGTGTTGGTACTAGAGTTAAGCTTTCTACGGCCTTCCATCCTCAAACGGATGGCCAAGCCGAGAGGACTATCCAAACCCTTGAGGATATTCTTAGGTCATGGATGTGGATCTTAAAGGTAGTTGGGATGACCATCTTCTGTTGATTGAGTTTGCCTACAACAATAGTTATCATTCTAGCATCAGTATGGCTTTTTTTGAGGCTCTCCATAGGAGACATTGTAGATCACCAGTTGATTTTGTTGAGGTTGGTGAGTAACTTTGCTGGGACTAGATCTGGTTATGGATGCTCTTGAGAAGGTTAGGATGGTTAGAGAAAGATTATAGACGACCCAAAGCCGCCAAAAATCTTATGTTGATGTGCGAAGAAGAGACCTCGAGTTCAAAGTTAGTGATTGGGTGTACCTATTTGTTTCACCCATGAAGGGTGTATTCCATTTTGGTAAGAAGGGAAAATTGAGCCCAAGATATTTTGGTCCTTATGAGGTGATGAGGACGGTTGGCAAGGTAGCCTATGAGTTGAGGTAGCCTAGTGATATGGAATCGGTGCATCCGGTGTTACATGTGTCCATGTTGAGGAAATGTGTGGGGGATCCAAATACCATTATACCTCTTGATGTTGTGGGTGTTGGTTGAGGGTAATTTGACATATAAAGAGGTTCTGGTTCAGATCTTGGATAGGCAAGTGAAGAGGTTGAGAAACAAAGATGTGGCTTCTGTTAAGTTCCTTTGGAGGAATCAACAAGTTGAGAGTACTCCTTTGGAGGCCAAAGCGGACATGCTAATGGGATATCCTTACTTTTCCACTCCACTCAAGCCTAAGGTATTGACTTAAGACCATTATATGATCCTAGGTTTTAAGTTCAACCCCATGTCATTGCATATGTTCATGTTTAAATTGACAAGTTCATGTTGATTTGTCATTTATGATGAAATTTTTGAAATGATGTTTAAGTGCATTATTGCATCTCTAAGTATGCTGAAAGTATCATGTTTGTGTCTCTTATATACTTTTCTTTGACATTCGGGGATGAATGTTCCCAAGGGAGAGATATTGAAAGGACCCCCAAAAGTGCCGAAAATGTGCTTCAGAAGTTTCCAAAATTGTAATTTCCATATATCTCAAAATTTGTGTGTGATATTGAAAATCCTACTTCATATTCTTGTTCAGGGGGTCAAACTTATGGGGAAAAGGGTCTAACCCCAATTTAAATGTAAAAGATTAACAATTATGAACTTTCAAGAATGCATTTTCCAGTGGCAAACCGCAATTTGCCACATTACAAAAAATGACCTATTTTTGCTTAACTCGGTCCAAGACTTTTAAGTTTTCGGCCTAAGTGTTCCCAAAAGTGAAAATACCAATACTTAACCATTTTTCACCTTCATATCATCCTAAACATTTTCCAATACTCACTCAAACACTTATTTAAATTTTTCACTCCTAAACTCAAGACTCAAAACCCTTTCCAGGTCTCAAGGTTCTTCTTCAAGCTTCAAGTCTCCATCTCCAATCTTCATCAAGTTCATTTCCAAAGATATGGTATGTGAGTTTCTTTCATGGGTCCCTTTCATCCATGATGCCTAAGCTCTTTTAACTCAAAATTGCATTATTTAAAGTTGATTTATTCATGGGTCTTATCTATTATGAAAATCAGTGCACACTATGTTGGGTTTATGAAATTGTGACTGTTCTACTATGTTTGGAGCTATGAAGCAAGGGTCTATTTTGTGAACTGATGAAGGGTCTTGATGTATATTGTTTGAGGTTGTTACCAAGTATTTATTGATGGCTTTAACTAATTTTTCTAGGATGATTTCACTCTTGAATTGCATAGTTTTACACTAATATTACACACCATCTAAGTGTTTGATAAAATGTCCGATTATCGATTCTTGAGGAATTGGAGGTCCAATGTATGTCTTATGAGATGAATAACTATATGATGATGGATGATAGAATGATAATGGAATGATGATGAAAAGGAATGTATGTATATGATGATGAAAGGAGTGTATGTGTGTGTGTATACATATATATATAGAGTGTTGGGGATGACCAAGCCTAGCTCGGGGGATTATAGGCTTGGTAACCTTGTTGGGGGTTGGTACCCATCAACCTTGATGGGGGTGATGTACTCTGTCAACCTCGATTGGGGGGTTAGTACTCCATCAACCACAGTGGGGGGTTTGTACTCCATCAACCTCATGAAGGGATTAGTACCTGATGCTCCTATCCAAGGGGGTGGTGGGCCTTGGATTGCACTAAAATTGTTACTCCTTATACTTGTATTATGATCTATATAAGCATGGTTTTACTTCAAGCATCATTCATACATGTCATATTGCTACTATGCTATTCATTGCTTTTGATTATGCATTTTACCTATGATTTCTACCTCTTGTTGCATTGTATCCTGCATATTTAGTAGATTCAAATGTACTAATGCATACTTTATGCCTACATGATATCACCATGTAGGAATCAGCGCACCGTTTGATCATCCTCCTCCTCCACGTGGCTAGTATGACTTCGTTCAAGCTTGTTGGTGAGTCCTCCATTCCGGGGATGTTACCTATGATCTCTTGCTATGTATTAAGACTTTCTCTTTGACTTATGTATTGACTATGAGGGTGAGCCTGGTTGCTTTGTCTTGGCCTGCTATTATCTATGTTGTAGAGGTATTGTTGGACATGTTATGTACCTATGCTATGAGCTTTGACTCTATTAACTCTTGATGTTCATGATATGGAAAGTTACCCTTACTCCCTATTTCCCTTGTTTACATTTATCTCTTATTGTCATTCTAGTTTCTTCCACGACCAAGGATGTGTAATGATATGTTATAGAGGCTTGTTTAGGGTTCCTTCGGGTTCCCTATTCGTCGATCACATCTAGGCCGTAGGCTTGGGTTGTGACAGTGTGATTTCCATTAACCATGTTGATAGGTTGATACCATGACCACTATGATAGAGGGTGTGATGTCCATTAACCATGTTGAGGGATTGATACCCTAACCACTATGATGGAGGGTGTAATGTCCATCGACCAGTGAAGGGGTTGATACCTTGACCACTATAATGGAGGGTATAATATCCATCAACCAATTGAGAGGTTGATACCTCAATCACCACATATGGAAGGGTGTGACAATCCATCGTAATGTTGATCTCTTCTTACATATGTAATATGTTGTATATAAGCATGTTTTACTTTAAGCATCATTTATGCACGTCATATTGTTATTATTCTGTCTATTGCTTATGATGTTGCGTTTTTCCTATATTGCCTATCTCTTGTTGCATTGCATCCTACATATTTAGTATATTCAAACGTACTAACACATACTCTATGCCTACATGATGTTACCATGTAGGAACCGGAGTTCCACTTGATCATCCTCCTCCCGGTGGCTAGTATGATCTCTCTTAAAGCAAGTCGGTGAGTCTTCAACTCCGAGGACATATCTCTCTTGTTTTTCATGCTATGTATTGATTTCTATATGTTGGAAACTTATGACTATGAGGGTGACCCGAGAGATTGTCTTGGCCCCCGCTCCTATCTATGTAGTAGAGGTGTTGTTGGAACCTTATGATGTGTTAATGCTATACTCTTGGCTTTATGTTTCTATGGTATGAAAGTTGTCCCTTGGCCCCGTTTATCCCGATTTACTATCTCTTATTGTTGTTTTACTGCTTCCATGACCAAGGATGTGTATGATATGTTAAAAGGCTTGTTTGGGGTCCCTTCGGGTTCCCTATTCACCGTGTCACGTCTAGGACCTAGGCTTGGGTCGTGACATGAAATCCTTGACCGGCAAAGAAAAATCTAAGGAATAAGGAAGTTGCTGCCATCAAAGTGCTTTGGAGAAATTAACAAATTGAGGGTGCTACATGGGAAGCAAAAGTGGATATGAAGAAGCGTTACCCATATTATTTCACTCCACTCAAGCCTAAGGTACTAAGAAGTTCTTCCAAATTCTCCAACTCTATGCATTTTAGGTTCTCATGGTGTATGCATTTAATTTGATGTTTATGAATTGTTTTGAAGCATCTTTTCTATTGTAAGACTGAAACTCTTGAGAAATGGCATTTGAATTACATTTTTTGCATGCATACTAGGTTTTAGCTGTTGTTTATTCTTTAGAGCCTTCCCTTAAGTACATTTGGGGACGAGTGTTCCTAAGGGGGAGATATTGTAATGGCCCCCTAGTTTAGGAGCCCTGAGTGCAGAGAAGTTAGCCTGAAAAATGATTTAGTGCCTGGTTCATACGACAATCTACAACTCATGGAATTTTCTACTACTCATAAAGTGCTTCATAAGTGGGGTTCCACCCATGAGAAAATTTGATGTTATCAGGAAGTTAATCCATGGCTTGTCAGACGACCCATAAAATATTTTATGGCTCATATAAAGTCTCGTAAAAAGATTTCAGATGCAAGATGAAAATTTGGCTAAGTGTCAAAGGACTCTACAAGTCCATCCATGGTCTGTAGAAACTAGTACGGCCTATCCTACTTGTCACAATCCCAATTCCAAAAAGGCCATATTTTAGGACTTTCAGGTGAGCTATCAGACAAGAGGGTCAACGACCCGTAGATTGGGTATCATAGATGGCTTCCAGCAATTTTAATTAAGGGACAGTTTGGTCATTTCCTGTAATTTTATTCCTAAACTATGTCATTTGTGAGATAAAAAAGGGGGGCCTATGTTAGCCTACAAGCCCTAAGAACACCCCTCATTCTCTCATTCTTGTAATTCCGAATTTCTAAGGCAAGAGTTCTTAAGAACAAGGCTAGGGTTTTTCAAGTTCCTTCCTTATGACTTCAACTTAGATTTTCTCTAGTTTCGCAGGTATGTGATTTGATTTATGGGTATCCTTTAACCAATAAAGTTTCTTATTGTGCATTTTGCCTATTCTTTAAGTTCCTAAGTTTTAATTCATGCTTATGATGATTTTATGGTTCCTATACTATTAGATGATGTTCTTAAAGTGTAATGACTATTTTGATAAGTAAATCTACATATATTTTGAAGTGTGATGTTAATTCTAAGATGGGTTTGGATGTGGCTAATGTTGGACGATTTCAATTTTCATTTCTAAAGAAATTCCTTAAGACTTATACGATTTATGATAGTTCCATACATCAACTAAGCCCACCCTATTTTCATGAAAGCTTCGTATGAATTATGATTATGAATAGGGAATTTATGAAGAGCTTCAATGTTAAAGTTTACCAAAGCTATATGTGCAAGATGATTATTTCCCTAAGTGATGTTTATGAAAGACTCCCAACTTTGAGCTACTCCTATTGATTGCTACTTATGATTCTAAGTTATGATTAAAGATTCTGTGGGATGCTTAGAACTAAGAGAGGAATTGATATTGAGATTTATCCCATTAGTTGAGGCATGACCCCTTGAAACTAAATCATAATATCCTAACTATGTGCCACCTTAGGATCCTTGTAGGCTAGGCTAGTGGATCCAGTAAGCCCAAAAGGTATGAAAGATACTAAATTTTGGGATATCTACCCTGGCAAATAGATTCCCCTTTTCCAAATAGAAACAGTGCAATGGCCTTTTCCCAATGGAAGGAGTTCATTGGATTTCATGTAGTAGCTCACATAGTCTGACTATCAGTTATGGTCTATTCCTACAAGATTATATGATTATTCCATGTTATGTCTTAAATTTAAGTTTTAAAAGTGCATTGTCTTATATCGGTATGAGGCGTTCTCCTTGTGCATGTTTTAATCCTATTTCATGTCTCATTATCCTTATGTATACCTATATGTTATGTTTAATTATGATAGAATTACAGTTTCATTCTTGCATTGCATCTCACACACAGTACGTTTAAACATGCCAAAGTATATTTGGTTGCAAGATTTGACCATTTAGAGATAGGTCCTCCTATATTGGCTTATGGCTAGTATCCGACATCTAAGGCAAGCACTATTATTTTGGTGAGCCCTTAGATCACGACTCCTCCACCCTTTCCTTCTAGCTTGTATTTGGTTTGATTTTAGAAAGATGTTTTGTAGTCCTTCTAAGGCACTTATTTTAGTATTGTATTGTTAGACTTGTTTCCATTGATTGAGACTATCTATTATCAGTCTCATCGATCTATGATGTAGTTGGTATGTGTAAGGTCTGAGTAATGACTTGGTTATTCCACTATTTTAATGTTGGTTCATTGTCCAAAGCCCATAGCCCCTTTCCCTTATGTTTTTTTCTGCATTATGGCTTACTTATTGCCTATGAATGCTTGAGGTGCTTAGATGGCTTGGATGAGGTGCCTCTGAGAATCTCATTCTTTATGTGACAACTTGGTCCCTAGGTTGGATCATTACAGTATCAAGGTTGGATGAATGAGAGAGATAGTAATTTGAGGGATAGAGGTTGTCGTGATAGAAATGTTTCTTGGCATGATCATGAGTTTGATAGGGACAGATATATTTCACCTTATAATGGGGTCACTCCAAAGGATCTTATTACTCATTCGAAAAATTAACGAACCGAGGACATGCTTAGTATAATCCTCAATGAAGTTGAGGGGTTCAATAAAGTAATAAAGGAGATGAAATTTGATTTTTCAGCCTTGAATAAAATCGTGACTTCTCATTCAGCTTTCATTAAGAAATTGGAGATTCCATGGAGTACCATTTTAGCTAAAATGCCCCAAAATATGCCCGAAAATGTTCCTCGGAAGTGCCCATAATCATAATTTCTGTATATCTCAAAATTCGTGTGTGATATCAAAAATTTGACTTTATGTTCGCGATCGGGGGAAAATTGTGTGCGAAATAGGTATAACCCCAACTTTAGAGCTACCATAGAAAAATTTCATTTTCCAAAGTTTACAAAAAATAGTGAGGATCTGCACCCCTGGCGCGATGTGGATAGGGCACGAATCAGTGTGTTTTGTTGTCAGATTTTCCAGTTTCGGCTTAAGGCTTTGGGCCTTAGGCCTAAGCCCTCATATGCGTAAAAACACATATACTTAGTCATTTATCAACCCCGTCTCACTCAAAACATTCCCAAAACACTCTCTAACACTTAGCCAAATATTTCACCCAAATTCAAGTGTCCCAAACTCAGTTTTGGATCTCAAGTATTCCATTCAAGCTTCAAGTTTCATTGAAATCATCACCAAGACAATCCCCGAATTTGAGGTATGTGGGTTTCAACCATTAGGTCCTTTTACCAATGGTGCCCAATCTTTCTTTTTATGTAAATTGCATGTTTTTAAGTTGAATTATCTATGGGTATCTCTTACTATGAATTAAACTATGTTGGGATTTCATAAAATGTTGACTGCTTAAGCATGTTTTGTGCTATGAATCCATGATCTATTATGAGATTTGATGAGCAATTTCAATGCATCTTGCATGAGGTTGTTACCAAGTGGTGGTAGGTTGATTTACATTGAGTTTTCTCACATGATTTCACACTTGTATTGCATGATTTTGAAATAGCAAACCCGCCAAGTGTTTGATAAAATGTCCAGTGATGGATTCTTGAGTTATTGACAGCCTATTATATGAGTTATGAGTTAAGTGACTTTATGATAATGAAAGGATTATATGTATGTATTGAATTCATAAAAAGTATCAATAGTGTTGCAAATTAACCACACCTTGTTGAGAGGGGTGATATGCCTCAACCACTTTGATAGGGGGTGCTATGCCCATCTACCATGTTGAGGGGTATATACCTTGGCAGCTTTGATGGGGGATGCTATGCCCATCTACCATGTTGAGGGGTATATACCTTGGACACTTTGATAGGGGGTGTTATGCCCATCAACCATGTTGAGGGGTGCATACCTTTACCACTATGATGGGCGGTGCGATGCCCATCTACCATGTTGAGGGGTGTATACCTTGACAACTATGATAGGGGGCGCTATGCCCATCTACCAATTGCGGGGTAGATACCTCAATCACCTTCCAAAGGGGTGTTATACCTTGGATTCCAAGTACTAATTTTCTTGGTCTGTGATGATGGTCTCTTCCTACATTCATGTAATATATTCTATACAAGTATGTTTTACTTCAAGCATTGATCATGCATGCCATATTGTTAGTATACTTATTCATTGTTTATGCTTATGCATTTTGGTTATGTTGCCTATGTCTTGTTGCATTGCATCCTTCATACTTAGTACATTCAAATGTACTAATGTATACTCTATGCCTACATGATGTTACCATGTAGGAACTAGAGATCCACACGATCATCCTCCACGTGGTTAGTGTTTGGACATCTTGAAGATAAGATTTGGTGAGTCCTAAGTTTGGAGACACTAGCTATGTTATTCTTGCTTGTGTTATTTCGTTATGTTGAACTCTTGATACTATGAGGGTGAGCCCGGAAGGTGTCTTGGCCCCCGACCTATCTATGCTAGAGGTGTTGTTGGACAAGTGATGTAATTATGCTTGAGCTTTGACTCTTCTATGATTTATGTTATTAAATTCTTCCCTTAGTCCCTTTATCTTTATTTAAATCTATTGATGTTGTTTATCTTGATTCCGCGATCAAGGATGTGTGATTGATATGCGAAGAGGCCTGTTTGTCTCCCTTCATATTCCCATTCGCCATATCACGTCTAGGCCCTAGGCTTGGGTCGTGACAAACTTGGTATCAGAGCACTAGATTATTAATAGTTCTCAGGATCCAACACACCACATTGATCAGAGTCTTGTTCATGGTTGTGAAGTGCACCACAACTATGAACAAGAGGCTATGAGGCATTTTAGAAAATGTTTTCCTTCTTCATGATTTAGGTCGTGCTATAGAAGTTAAGGTAAAGATTCCCCTCATGAATGTTCTTTGCTATGCTAGATCATGTATATTCTAAGAGAAAAAAGAGCTCGTTCACCCGAACTCAAGATGGGGAGTGGCCTATAAAGAGTTCCGGGATGCTATTAGCATGCTAGCCCATACCATGACTAATCAAATCCACCAAGGGGCCCAAGCCCCTCGTTCTCCTACTCCGGCTTCTAGGGTGAGAGATTTCACAAGAATGGACCCCCCGGAGTTCCACGGGTCCAAAGTGAAAGAGGATCCATAAGAATTGATCGATGAGGTGTACAAAGTGTTGTCTATTATGGGGGTTAACTCAAAGGAGAAAGCGGAGTTGGCGGAGAAAGCGGAGTTGGCGGCCTACCAACTCAAAGGGGTGGCCCAAATATGGTTTACCCAATGAAAAGTGGAGAAGGGGAACAACAATATGATCCTTTGGGGGGAGTTTAAGGTGGAATTTCTCAACCAGTTCTTCCCTCCTCAGTTATGCGAGGCCAAAATGACGGAATTTATGAATTTAAAATAAGGATCCATGAGTGTGACGGAGTATGCCCTCAAGTTCAATCAACTCTCCAAATATGCTTCACAATTGGTAGTCGATCCAAGGTCTAGGATGAACAAGTTTGTGATGGATGTGTCCGACTTAGTAAATGAAGAATATCATGCCTCCATATTGATAGGTGATATGGACTTGTCCCGCCTCATAACTTATGCCGAACGATTTGAGGGGGGAAAGTTGAGAAAGAGGATAATGGGTGAGGCCAAGAAGACCCATTTTGAAGGTAGATTCCAAGGTCCCAAGGGTGGTCAATTTCATCGAGGCAAAGGATCTTCCAATGCTCCTAATATGAAGGTTTGCTCATGACAAACCCAAGGGTCTAAGGTGGTGGTGGTATGGTGCCTAATCCTATGTACCCAATATGTGATAGAGGTCACAATGGCCCATGTTTGAGGGACTCTAATGCTTGTTATGGTTGTGGTGAAGTAGGTCATAAGGTGATTGATTATCCTCGTAATCGCAACAAGGGAAGATATGGTCGTCCATAAGGCGAAGGTGCAAATGCGGGTTCTAAGGGGACAGGAGGCCAACAAGGAGGTGCCCCAAGGAAAAACCAATTATATGCTCTCCAAGGGAGATAAGGGGTGGATGAGGTACCCAATATCATCATCGATATACTAAAGGTTTTTAATTTTGATGTGTATGCTTTAATAGACGCGGGTGCCACTCTTTCCTTTATTATTCCTTTTGTTGCCAAAAATCATGTTCATCCCGAATTGTTGCGTGAGCCTTATGAGGTTTCTACTCCCATTGGTACATCTATTGTTACTAGAAATGTTTATAGAAATTTTTCAATTATCATTTTGCATAAAATCTTGTCTTGTGATTTTGTTGAGTTGGATAAGGTAGATTTTGATGTTATTCTTCGGATGGATTAGTTGCATGCATATTATGCCTTTATTGATTGTAGAATCCGTAGGGTCAAATTTCAATTCCCAAATGAACTCATCCTTGAGTGGGAGAGTCATGATGTGGTGGTGAAGGGTAGATTTATTTCTTGCATTAAAGCCTAAATGTTGATTTCTAAGGGGTGTCTCTATCACCTTGTGAGGATTAGGGATGTTGAGTCCAAAGTCCTTCCTATAGAGTCGTTTCTGGTGGTTAATGAGTTCCTTCATGTTTTTCTCGATGAGCTTCTCAGTATTCCTCTTGGAAGGGAAATAGATTTTGGTATAGACCTCCTTCTGATACTCAAGCACATTTCTATTCCCTCTTACCCTATAGCCCTGGCAGAGTTAAAGGAGTTGCAGGGGCAATTGAGGGATTGTTGGAGAAGGGTTTTATAAGGCCTAACCAATCACCTTGGGGTGAACATGTGTTGTTTGTAAAGAACAAAGATGGTACTCTTAGAATGTGTATTGATTACTAACAACTTAATAGGGTTACTATAAAGAATAAGTACCCTCTACCAAGGATTGATGATCTTTGTGACCAACTTCAAGGGGCTAGTCACTTCTCTAAGATTGATCTTTGATCCGGGTATCACCAAGTGAAAGTGAGGGAGTGTGACATTCCTAAGACGGGCTTCCAGACTAGATATGGGCACTTTGGTTTGTGGTTATGTCCTTCGGGTTGACTAATGCACTAGCTATCTTCATGGATCTTATGGATAGGGTCTTCAATCCCTACCTTGATTTGTTTGTTATGGTTTTTATTAATGATATCTTGATCGATTCTCATAGTGAGGAGGAGCATGTGGATCACTTGAAGGTAGTGTTGCAAATCTTGAGGGAGGAGAGGTTGTATGCCAAACGTGAAAAATGTGAGTTTTTGTTGAAAGAGGTTGCTGTTCGAGGTCATATGGTGTCGGGTGATGGTATTAAGGTGGATCCTATGAAGACAAAGGTGATTAGAAATTAGCCTAGACCTTTGACCCCATCGGACATTAGGAGTTTCTTGGGTTTAGCGGGTTACTACCAGAGATTTGTAAATGTTTTCTCTTCTATTATTTCTCCTATGACTAAGTTGACCTAAAAGAACGCAAAGTTTGTGTGGACTAATGAGTGTGAAGATTTTCCAAACTTTGAAAGATAAACATGTCTCCGCTCCTATCTTGTCTCTACCGGAAGGGTTGGAAGGGTTTGTTGTGTATTGTGATACCTCAAGAATTGACTTGGGTTGTGTTTTGATGCAAAATGATAAAGTGATAGCATATAACTCTAGACAACGTAAGATGCATGAAAAGAATTATCCTTCCTATGATCTTGAATTGGCCACCGTGATATTTGCTTTGAAAATTTGGCATCATTACTTGTATAGGGTTCATGGTGATGTGTTTACCGATCATAAGAAACTCCAATATGTGTTCACATAAAAAGATCTCAAGTTGAGACAAAGAAGGTGGTTAGAGCTCCGTCAAGATTATGATATAAGTGTGCACTATCACCCCGGTAAAGCTAATGTTGTGGCCGATGCTCTAAGTAGGGTGTCTATGGGTAGCCTATCTCATGTTGATGATCATAGCGATGAGGTCGCTAGAGAGGTCCATCGGTTGGCTAGATTGGGGGTTAGGTTAGAAGAAGTTGATAATGGTGGCGTAGTTGTTGTTGATGGTTCTAAATCTTCATTGATTAAGGAGATAAAGACATAGCAATATCTTGAACCCACCTTGTTAGAGTTGAAGGCCTTGGTGAGAGATGGTAACGTGCAGGTTTTCTCTTAAGGGAGAGATGGTGCCCGTAGGTACCAATGTAGGTTGTGTGTGCCTATTATTAAGGACTTGAGAAAGATGATTTTATATGAGGCTCATAATTCTTCCTATTCTATTCACCCCAGTTCTACAAAGATGTATAGAGATTTGAGGGAAGTGTTTTGGTGGGGTGGTATGAAGAGAAATATTGCTAAGTTTGTATCAGTTGTCATATTTGCCAACAAGTTAAAGCCAAGCATCAAAGGCCGGTAGCCTAGCCCAAGATATAGAGATTCCTACTTGGAAGTGGGAGGAAATTACCATGGATTTTGTGGTTGGGTTGCCTAAGACTATAAAGCATTTTGATTCTATTTTGGCTGTGGTGATAGAATGACAAAGTTGGCTCATTTCCTACCGATTAAAACTACTTATGGTGTCGAGGATTATGCTAAGTTGTACCTTCATGAATTGGTTAGATTGCATGATGTACCTTTGTCTATCATTTTGGATCGTGGCTCTCAATTCACTTCTAACTTTTGGAGATCTTTACAAAGAGGTCTTGGTATCAAGGTAAAGCTTAGTATGGCCTTTCACCTTTAAATTGATGTCCAAGCCGAAAGAACTATCCAAACTTTTGAGGACATGCTTAGAGCTTGTATTTTGGAGTTTAAGTGTAGTTGAGATGAACATCTTCCACTCATTGAGTTTGCTTACAACAATAGCTATCATTCAAGCATTTGCATGGCTCCTTTTGAGGCTCTCTATGGTAGATGTTGTAGGTCCCCAGTTGGATGGTTTGAGGTAAGGGAGATGGCTTTGTTCTGTTCGGATTTGGTTATGGAGGCCATGGATAAGGTAAGGTTGATAAGGGAAAGATTGAAAATAGCCCAAAGTAGACAAAAGTCCTATGTCGATCTGAGGAGGAGGGACCTTGAATTTAAGATTTGCGATTTGGTCTATTTGAAGGTCTCACCCATGAAGGGTGTGGTTCGTTTTGGTAGAAATGGTAAATTGAGTCCAAGATTTATGTGTCCTTATAAAGTGTTGAGGAGGATTGGCAAGGTGACCTATGAGTTGGAGTTACGCAATGATATGAATATGGTTCATCCGATCTTCCATGTGTCTATGTTGAGGAAGTGTGTGGGTGACCTAATTGTTACTGTGCCTTTAGATGTGGTGGGTTTTATGAAGAAAGTACGACTTATGAAGAGGTCCTGGTAGAAATTTTGGATAGACAAGTGAAAAGGTTGATAAACAAGGATGTAGCTTCCAATAAGGTCCTTTGGAGAAAACCAACAAGTTGAAAGTGCCACATGGGAACCCAAGGCAGACATGTAAAACTGATATCCCTTATTTCTTCCATTCTACTCAAGCCTAAGGTATAAATTTATGTCCCCTATATGATTTCAAGTCTTAAGTTTCATCCCTTAAGCCATTTGCATGCATTCATGTTTAAGTAGGCCAGTCTATAGTGATTTTTGACACTCATGTTGAGATTTTTTAAAATAATGTTAAATAAATTATTGCATTTATATTTTGGGCTAAAATCATCTTGATTATTTCTCTTATGTTTGTTTCTTCGACATTTGTGGACGAATGTTCCCAAGGGAGAGATATTGAAACACCCTAAAAAGTACCCGAAAATGTGCCTCGGAAATGCCCATAATCATAATTTCCATATATCTCAAAATTCGTGCGTGATATTGAAAATCGAACTTCATATTCATGATCAGGGTGCAAAATTGAGTCGAAAATGGGTATAACCCCGATTTTACAGCAACCGTAGCAAAATTTCATTTTCCAAAGTTTACGAAAAACAAAGGATGCGCACTCCATCACGACACAACCAGGGCGCAAATAAGTGTATTTTGCTGCCAATTTTTCCAGTTTCGACCTAAGGCTTTGGGGCCTCGGACCTGAGCCCTCCTAGGCATAAAAATACTCATACTTAGTCATTTTTCAACCCCATATAACCTGCCAAGCCTAAGAAGCTCCAAAATTTTGTGGGTGTTGTTGGTCTTGGCCAATCTTTCACAGCTTCTATCTTTTGTGAATCAACCCTTATTCCCTTATCAGACACAATATGACCCAAGAATGCTATTGACTTTAGCCAAAATTCATATTTAGAAAATTTGTCATACAACTATTGATCACGAAGAACCTGTAGCACCTATCGCAAGTGATCTACGTGGTCCTCTTCTGATCTTGAATATGCCGAAATGTCATCTATAAACACTATCACAAACACACCCAAGAATGGTTTGAATACCCTGTTCATCAAATCCATAAAAACAGCTGGTGCATTCGTTAACCCAAATGACATAACAAGAAATTCAAAGTGGCCATAGCGTGCTCTGAAAGCTGTCTTGGGTATGTCTTGCTCCTTCACCCTCACTTGGTGATAATCTGATCTCAAATCAATTTTTGAAAAGCATTTGGCACCCTGTAACTGGTCAAATAAGTCATCAATCCTGGGGAGGGATATTTATTCTTAATTGTCACCTTATTCAATTGTCGATAGTCGATACATATTCTCAAGGTGCCATTCTTTTTGCGTACAAATAACACTTGTGCACCCTAGGGGACACACTAGGTCTTATGAAACCCTTATCCAATAAGTCTTTTAACTGCTCTTTTAATTCCCGCGATTCTGCTGGATCCATTCTATATGGAGGAATAGAAATAGCTTGAGTGCCTAGAAGTAAGTCAATACCAAAATCCATTTCTCGTTCAGGAGGTAAGTCTAGGAGTTCTTCAGGGAATATATCAACAAATTCATTCACTACTGGAACTGACTGAAGAGTTGGCAATTCTGCCTCTATATCCCTCACTCTAACTAAATGACATATGTACCCCTTGGATATCATTTTTCTGGCCTTAAAGTAAGAGATGAACTTCCCCTTTGGTGCCCTAATATTGCCTTCCAATTCAAGAACTGCCTCATTTGGAAATTGGAAGTACACTTTCTTAGTTCGGCAATCCACAGTGGCATAACAAGAAGCTAACCAATCCATACCCATTATAACATC